>JAHDYR010000038.1:1039577-1128451 GCA_019828565.1 Carpediemonas membranifera | reverse complement strand
GCTGGAACCTCAGACTCCAAGAGTTCGACTTTGTCGTTGAACACATCTCTGGCGTCTCCAACACCCTCACTGATGGCATATCCAGGTGCTTCATCGTCCAACCCCCCGAGAATGCCCCTACACTCCAGCGACTTATCATAGCCTCTGTCCACAATGCCGTCGAGGGACACCTCGGCCGAGAGGCTACACTCCGCCCTCCTTAAGGAACGAAACCTTGACTTCCGTGGAATGAGCAACGCTGTCGCCGAGTATATTAAGGCTTGCCCGATATGTCAGAAGAACGCCAGACTTCCCAAGCGCCTTCCAGACAGGCCTCCGCCCTACCATGGGCGTCACCCCACGCTCCTGCTGGGCGTTTGATACGGTCGGGCTTCTTATCCTGCAGACTCCAACGGATGCCGCTACGTTATCACCTTCATTGACACCTTCACACGCTTCGTAGAGCTGGTCCCCATGCAAGGATGCTTCTTCTGCAGAGGCCCTTCGCGCTCTTTATCTCCGTCACGGGACGCTACGGTACTCCGTCTTCTTTTCCGAAGTGATCGCGGTTCTCAGTACCTTGCCACCGCTTTCCAACAGCTCATTAAGCTCTTCGGCGCCCAACACGTTGTCTCTCTTCCATACCACCCCAGAGCCAACGGGCTCGTCGAAAGAGCTAACGCCGAGCTCTCACGACACCTACGTACCATCACTCCAGGAGCTGCGCGACGTTAACAACTGGTCCCTTTTACCTCCCAGTCGTCCAGCGGATCATGAACACCACGATATGTGCCACCACGGGCATTGCCCCCGCACAGCTCATGTTCGCTTCACAGAACGTCACCCCCTTCCTGTCGTCCGACGCCCACGTTGAGGAGGGAGAAGAGTGAATACGGCCGCTTCTTTAGCCGTGTTCTCCAGGCCCAGCCTCCAAGCTCATTGAGACAGCACGCCAGCACCAAGAGAACGTCCTCTCGAAACGTCCGGCTTTCGGCGACGAGCCCCTTCCTATTGGCTCGAAGGTGCTAGTCACGCGCCCTTCGAAGCGCCCCACCAAGCTGTCTACTAAGCTCGTTGGCCCATACACGATCACTGACCGCGAGCACGACATCTACACCGTACACAACCCCACTGCCGGCGCCACCTTCCAGTATCACGGTTCCCGGCTCGTGGAGTACGACGACTCCCTGGCCTTCGATGACATCACCGTCGCCTCTCTTGACGACGACACCTACGAAGTCGAGGCCATCACCCGCCACCGCGGTGGCCCCACGAAGTCTACCCTCGAATTCCTCGTCGCCTGGGATGGCTACCCAGGCGCCGATGAGTGGCTCCCGTACCACGAGGTCCGCGACCTCGAAGCCCTCGACATTTATGCCGAGGCTCACCCGGAGCTGCACCTTTAGAGGGGAAGTGTGAGCAGTTTAGGGTACCAACTACACGTGCGAACCCTATAAACAGTTTGTTTTGAAACCTTTAACCTCGACAAGATCACACTACCTGTCAGCTGCGGCGTGGGTTCCGGCGGGGGTGGCGTAACCACCCGGGCGCTAGGCCCGTTTGTCCTTCCCCCCTTTCAACAGTTCTCTTGTGCTACATATTTCTGGTTATCTTTCTCGTTAACAAGGGCGGCAGGGCTATCTTTGCCCTCCGGACCCATGACTAGTGCTATCCGCTTCCTTTGGTGCCCTTTGACTGGTGCAACCACTGTGTGGATTTGTCTGACATCTGATTTTCTGTTTGCTTTGGTGCTTTATACTTGTTCCTGATATTGTTGTTAGCGTACCCTTGTTCTGCTAGCTCATGTGTCTGATAGTCTCTTTACTCCTTGTAGCTGTTATACACCTCTCCTAGGGCCTGGAGTCCCTTCTTCAGCCCCTCCCATATCTCTTCCTTCTCCCAGAGGATAAGCTGTTGCAGTTCTAATATCGGCCTTTCGTTGTACCAGTCTCCATCCGGTCCTGATCTGATAGCTAGGTATTCTGTTTTGGACTTCGCTGCTTCCCACCATCTACTCCACTTGGGCCCTCTGTCTACCTTTGGACATTCGCCTATGATGTGGGCGGCCGACCCCAGGGCTTGTTCTTGGACCCATTTCCTGATCATCTCCTGTTCTTCCTCGTCATCCGGTTTCCTTTCCAGGATTTCCCATAACAGGTCGACCTCCGTTGTTGCCGAGCAGAGTGGGCACCTTCTGCTAATTTCCCTCTTCAGGTCCTCATCTATGGTCAGGTTTGCTAGCACTCTCTGGGGGCCTTCTCCTTTTCCTGCTGAGGAGGGGGAGGGGCTTACATTTGCCGCTACTGATAGCACTCGTTTCCAATCCGCTCTTGACTGGCCTTTGATTGGTTTCCTTCTGACGATTGGTTTGCCCATCATGCACCTGGCCATTCTCCGGGTCCCCGCGACCGCCATCAGCCCCTGGGCTGTTTTGCTCTTGCATCTCTTGATCCAGCTCATTCTAATCCTTTCCTTCCCATAGCTTACCCTGGCCTTTGTGGTAGCGTCGCCCCTTACCTTGTGGAGCACTCTGTTAGCCCTCTCTCTGCTCTCTCCCATGATTGTCCCCTCATTCCAACTCCTGTCCTTGACTGGTATATCCAGGTCTCTGAAAGCTGCCACCCTCTTCACTGCTAGCAGTTCGAGATGGGCTCGCAGGTCGACCCATCCGTTCAGTATTCTCACCGCCGATCCGCCTCCTGTTCCTGTACCGGCCATGATTCCTTGCCACTCATTCCAGATTCTCGTACCTCCTGGTTGGCTTCCCCACACTTCAACCCCAAACATGATTCTCGGCCATATATAAATTTCAAGGAGTAGTCTGCTAGCCATTGCCGGCATGTCCCTTCTCGTCCATCCAGCCCACCTGCACAGCCTTTGGTACCTGATGCTCTGTTCCCTCTTCTTTTGGATGCATGCTGCTAGCGGGTCTGGTCCACTGGATAGCCACAGTCCTAGATACCGAGCTTCCTTCGCCGGGGTGAGGCCGACTCCTCCTAAGTTCACCCTTGCTGCCCACGATACGCTGATCATTACATTCTTCATCGCATTCGCTCTCATCTTGTGCTCCTCGATGATGCTCATCATGATTCTCGAGACCGTCTGGCACTGCTCTGGGGTGGTTCCTGTGATAGCGGTGTCATCGACAAACATGGTTAGGGCTGCTGGTAGCGGGTCCCTTCCTGTTACTGGTAGCGGTGGCTCTCTGATATCGTAGTCCTGCTGCTCATGAATCTTCCTTGCCAGGTGGGGACAGTTAGCCATGAATATGATAAAGAGAGTGGGGGCGAGTACACACCCTTGCTTCACTCCTCTGTTCGTCTTCTTCCATGATCTTGCCCCCCTGACGGAGATCCACGTTTCTGTTAGCGTGCTCTGGATAGCTCTGACCAGGTGCTCCTTCACACCCATCCCGTATAGCTTGTCCATCAAGATGTCCCTTGGGACTGTATCATAGGCCTTCTCGATGTCCAAGAATACTGACGTGGTTTCCCCTCCTTCTTGATGGCGCTGTACTATGTATTGGATTTGTTGGATCACATCTTTGTTAGCTTGGAACCCCGCCTGCTCTCTGGGTATGAATTTCCATGCGGCATCCTCTAGCCTTTTCTTCAGTAGTCTGCCGTAGACTCTGTACAGGATTGGTGTTAGCGAGATAGGCCTATACGATTCCGCCTTGACTCTGGGTTTCCCAGTCTTGTGGATAGCAGATACCGTTGCATACTTCCACACTTCCGGTATTCTTCCCTCCTCGTAGATTCGGTTAAAGAACTTTGTTAGCTGTTCGTACCCGTAGCTGTCCAGGCTCCTAACCATATCTCCTGATGTGTTGTCCGGCCCTGTTGCTGTGTCTGCTTTGATGCGTCTGATAGCCTCTCTGATCTCTTCTGTCTTAAACTCCTTCCCAGCTCTGCTCCGCCACAGTTTCCATTCCGGCTCATCTCCCTTACTTACCTTTGCGTATTGCTCGAGGAGGATTTCACTGATAGCTTCTTTGTCGGTGGTGATCTTGCCATCCTTTAGCAGGCTTCTCGGCATGCCCTTGTATTGATTTTCACACCACCAGCGTCTGACCGCCGCCTCGACGTTTTGTATCCTTCCTTGGAGCTCATGCCTAGCTCATCCACCCATTTCTCTCTACGCTTGTTCCAGCACTCCGATAGCCTGTCTTTCATGATAGCCAACCTTGTCGTGTTGCCTGCCTCAGACCACGTTGTGCGCTGCAGCTTGTTCCATACTTCGCTGGGGAAGACTTCGCTCGTCTCCTTCGGTTCCCTGGTCCGGGTTGGCTTCCCCACGGATATTCTGATAGCTTCTTCCCATTGGTCAATGGACTGTCCCTCCCTAAGTGTCTTGATGGTAGTAGGGTTTCCTCTCTTCTTCATCTTCCAGGTGGTGACCTCCGGGACTTCCAGCTGGGGGTCCGTCCTGGGCTCAGTTTCCGGGTACCTCGGCTCGTCCCACGATAGTCTGATAGCCTTGTGGGAGGAACCCTGTGCCCTTAACCTGCGGAATTCGTAAAACAGTCTTTATCATATTTCTGGGCCCTAGCACGGCACAGTATCGATACTGCCGATTCAAATGAAGACTCTTACAATTGACACCCCGTTCGCCGTCGAGAGAGCACTCCAGGAGTACCTCTCGGCGATGCCCCACGAGAAGAATCCAATTTCGTTCTTTAGGGCATTGTCCCCCGAGACAACAGAAAAACTTCGCGCCCAGTGGCGCCCAACCACTCTTTTTGACACTTTCGAGGACCTACAACGAACCGTTCTGTCCGATTCCGATGCTCGCCGCGCGGCGAAACACAAGCTCTGCCAGTACTGCGGCACGAGCCCGTACAACGAAGACCGACAACCTCACCGCCATCTGGGTAGAGGAGGTACAGAAGACCATAAGAAAAGCCACGTTCGCCGCCTGTAGCGAGTGTGCAGCTAAGCACAAGGACCCCACCCTGACAGCAATGACCCGGGAGTGCCTTGAAGCTCAACATCCCCAGATACTGACTGACTGCGGCAAGAAGGCCCGCGACTTCTTCACCCAGCTGACCGACGACCACGACATCGCAAACGTCGAGACAGTCGCACGGCCTGGCAACCTGACCGGCCCGGACGGCGAAGACGTCTCGGTGGCGTTCGTGTACATGCCCCCAGTGCCCGAGGAGACCAAGCCCGCCCCCTCCTCGGCGGCTTGGCCAGTCTTCGATGGCGGGGACGTCTACGCTTTCCTCGCCAAGGAGGCGACCTCCATCGCCCCCTACCTCGCATATACCCTCTTGACTAGTACGGACCCGGGCGCAAGAGCCAAGCTCCTCAAGGCAAAGCTCGACAACATCACGCTATACGGTCCGGAGCCCCGGCACCGAACGGCCGTCGAGAAGGCACGTAAGCTCATAAGCGCCCTCAACCCAGACATCAAGGACGTCCCCACCATCTCCGCAAAACTGCTCGAGCGGATCATTCGGGACTTCGCCTAGAGGTTTCTCCAAAGAAGCCGAGGATGTATACGAAGAAGAGATTGAGGACTACTCCGACAAGATCAGCGAACTTCTCGACAAACTACGCGACTTGGATGTTGATCACGACGAGAACATCATTATCCCATGGCGTGCCTTCAGACTCGCCAGCCCACAAGCCGACAACAACGAGCAGGCGTCGGGCACTTCAGGCAGGAAGCCGCTCGCTCGCAGGCTCGATGGTCGCGATCCGTTCCAGCAGTTCAGGGACAAGACCAAGTTCCGCATGCCTCCTTCCCACACGAGATACTGCACACAGCATGGCTGGAACCCGCACCACGAGACGAAGGACTGCAGGTTCCTCATCAGACGGGAGGCTTACAAGGCCCAAGAACGCCAGCCACAGACCGAGAAGCGTCAGGAACGCAGACCCGAAGAGCGGCAAAAGCAGCCCGGCAACCGCGCACGCCCTGTGGCGCCCACCAGTCACCAACAGTCGGATCGCCGGGCCGGCCGCATGGACCTCCGCCCTTCGTCTACCCTGAAGAACCCCCGCCGCGTCGATGAGGTGTTTGACGCGGATGAAGCGTCTCATTCGGAGTTGGAGAACGAAGTCTACGAGATCGAGGACATCATACTCGACAAGGACCCGGTGAAGGTCCCGGCTGTTATCAACGGCCAGCACATGAACGTCAAGTTCGACATCGGCGCTTGCACGTCGGTCATATCAGCCCCTGCCCTCGCAGCGATCCCCGACGTGACCCTGATACCGACCTCAGTCGAACTTCTCGGCGCTGGGGACGATATCATCT
Source organism: Carpediemonas membranifera (assembly GCA_019828565.1). NCBI lineage: Eukaryota > Fornicata > Carpediemonas > Carpediemonas membranifera. The sequence continues at coordinate 1,122,205 of JAHDYR010000038.1, read as the reverse complement.
CCACTGGCAAAGCCGCCAAGGTCTCGCTGACCCTCCCCAGTGTCGACGGAAAGACCGTGACCACCACTGCGTTGCTCATGGTCACGAAGGGCCAGAGGAAGAAGGTCCTCATTGGACGCGATTTGCTCCGCCGCCTCGGCTTCCTGCTGAACGACCGGCTACTAATACCGTCCGCTGACCCGATCGATGACGACGACGGCCTGGGACAGCACCCCTACCTCGACTCGACAACAGAAGAAGTCGACCCCGAGGAAGAGTGGCGCAAGGTTAAGCTGCCGACCGAAGAGAACCCGGAGCTGGCTGCCTGGCTGACCGACTTCCTTCGCGAGCGCAAGGCCGTGTTTGGCCCTCTACCTCCGGATGGCAGCAGGATGCCGCCACACGAGATCGTCGTCGATCCAAGCCGCCCTACACCCAGGGCCCGACCCAGGCCGTTGAAGGGTGACCCGGGAAACTCAGCCCTCGCGGAGATCGACAAGATGCTCAACCAGGGCGTGATCCGAGAGAGTCAAAGTCCGCACTCTAGCCCGCACGTCATGGCAAAGAAGAAGAGCGGCGAAGACCGCTTCTGCATCGCTTACAACGTCTTGAACAACGCCACCATCGACGACCTGTACCCCACGCCGGACATCCGATCGTTTGTACACGAGGCGAGCGGATGCTCCGTGTTCGCGGCGCTCGACCTGCGCAGCGGATACTGGCAGCAGAACATGGCAACCGATAGCATCCCGCTCACCGCATTCACCGTCCCGGGCGGGCATTACGAGTTCTTACGTACACCATTCGGGCTGAAGAACGCCCCAGCAAAGTTCCAGCGAGCCATGGACGAGATGCTCGCTGGTATCGACGGTTCGAGAGCCTATATCGACGATATCTTTGCGTACGCCCGCTCCATTCAGGATTTCAAGTCGACCCTCACCCAGATATTCGACCAGTTGGAAGCTTACGATATCAAACTCCGCGCCGACAAGTGTGCCATTGGCATGAAGGAGGTTGAAGTATGTGGGTTTATAGTCAACGAGTCTGGCAGGTCGGTTTCCCCCTCACGTATCGCAGCCATCCAGGACCTCACACCCCCAACGACGACAACGGAGCTGCGCCGCACGCTAGGCAAGTTCAACTATCTGTCAAACTATATCCCACACCTCGCCCACGCATCAGCCCCGCTCAACGCCCTCCTAAAGGGATCGCCGCAGAAGTCGGCCCCCCTCGATTGGACTGCCACTGAGGACGAAGCATTCGCCCGTATGAAGACCCTAGTAGCCGAGCACACCGCCCTCGCGCTCCCAGACCTGAGTGCAAAGTGGACTCTCGAGACCGACGCATCGTCGACCGCCATCGGTGGTGTACTGTGGCAGGGCGAGGGTGACGAGAAGGTCCCACTCGCCTTCTACAGCAAGACCCTCGACGAGACCCAGCAACGGTGGTCCACGGTGGAACAGGAGCTTTTCGCCATTGTCTATTGTGTAACGCGACCAGAGTTTTCCCCCCTCTTCAAGCTGAAGCCGTTCGAGCTTCGCACGGACCATCGTAATCTGATATGGCTACTCAGGAAGACAGACGAGGACGGCACTAAGAAACTGACACGATGGCGACTCACCATGACAGAGTATCCGTATAACGTCACACACATAGCTGGAGCGCAGAACCTCGTAGCCGACGCACTGTCGCGGCCATCATCTCAGCGCAAGAACGAGGTGCGCCGCTCGATCGACCACGTCACCACGACGCGCCAAGAGCAGATCACCAGGGCGCACGCCGGTGCACAGGGCCACGTCGGCCCAGACCAGACCATCGCCAATCTGAAGCAGTCCGGTGTCACGTGGCCAGGCATGTCGGATGACGTCCGCGCGACCTTACGCCAGTGTCCAATCTGTCGCAAGACAAAGCCAGCCCGCAAGGAGCCGATCAAGTGGCACTCTACTCAGCGCATCCACCCATTCGAGACGGTGCAGGTGGACACCATTGGCCCTTTGCCCGAGAGAGACGGTCTCAAGTACGTCATCACGGTGGTGGACGTGTTCTCGAAGTTCACCATATTGAAGCCCACACGGTCAACGAGCGCAGCCGAGGCAGCAGCCGCATTGCTGGAGATCTGGGCGACTTTCGGCGTCCCGGCCGAGCTCCAGTCTGACCAAGGTACACAGTTCAGGAATGCCCTAGTCGAGGAGATGAACGAGCGACTGAGCCTCAAGCACCGGTTCAGTACGGCATATCATCCGGCCAGCAACGGCGTAGTCGAACGCCTGAATGGTACCGTCATGAGACGCTTAAGAGCGCTCCTGCTGGACGCCCGCGACGACAACTGGCCCGCATACCTGCCCATCGCCCAGCACGTTATCAACGCCACCCGCCACTCCACCACAGGCCTCAGCCCCTTCGAACTATTGTTCGGACGCAAGTCAACCATGCTGCGCGTCGCGCCCGACGCCCTGACCAACGCAACCCAGATGCTCGAGCCGGGCTCAGTCGAAGCCGACGACATCGTCCGCTTCCAGGCCCACGTCACGTCGCTCCAACAACTTGCCGCGATCAAGGTCAAAGCCTACGAGGTAAACAAGGCTGCAGGCTCCTCGGACAGCACACGGGCCTGGGAGAACGAAACCTACGTCCTGCTGAGATACCCGGGCAAGCCGCCGACCAAGCTACTCCCGCCTCTGCGCGGACCGCTCCGCATGGAGGGGAAGGGCGATCACCCCAACACCTACAAGGTGATGGATCTCGTGTCGAAGTGCGTCGCCACAGTCCACGCAGACCGACTCGTCACATTCCACGCCGACGGCCTCACGGAGAAGGAGCTCGAGGAAATTGCCGCCTACGAGCAAGATGAACAACCCGTGGAGGCAGTCGTAGGCCACCGTAAGAAGAAGAACGGCTCTCTGGAGCTACTGATCCGTTGGGAAGGCCTCACCCCCGACGAGGACTCATACATCCCCTATAATCGCTACTACGACCAGCTCGAGGCTATCGACAGTTATCTCGAGCTCAATCCTGGTCTCAAGCCGATGTTTGAGAGTGCTAAGAAGAAGTTCCGCAGGAGCGGTCGCCGTTAGTCGTGCGACACGCATTGGGAGGGAAGTGTGCCCTTAACCTGCGGAATTCGTAAAACAGTCTTTATCATATTTCTGGGCCCTAGCACGGCACAACCTCACACTCCTATTGTCTGGGGCTCTACCGTCTCCACCTTTGCTTCTCGGATGCCCTCCGAGACCATCGCGAAGTCCGGTCTAGATTTCCCAGATGGGTACGTGTGGTCGCTTGTGTACACTGCCCGGAGCTTGAACCTAGCCATTAAGTCCTTCCATCTGATAGCTCTGCTAGCCCTATCGGGTTTCATGTTCCAGTCTCCAATTATGATAGCTTCCATGTCGCCCTTCATGTCTAAGATGTCCTGCAGGTCAGCCTTGAACTTGTCCTTGACCTCTTTCTTCTTATCGGTAGTCGGGCCGTACACGTTGATGATCAATAGGTCCCGACTGGTTCTGAGTATGCTAGCCTGTATTCTGCCCGACAGGCTGTCTGTGATTCCGACTTCCCATTCTCCCTTGGCGTGTGGGCTGATCACTGTGCCTATACCTTCCCTTGTGCCCTTCCACCTTGGCAATGGGACTTCTTCTGTTAGCCCGAACCGCTTATTGATGCGTCGATGTCTGTTAGCTTCTCTTCTGCTCTTCTCGTTCTCTGCTAGCAGGTTTTCTTCTGTTTCTCGACCATAATCGAAGTCCGCAAAGCAGTGGATCCTCGTGTTAGCCGTGCGCCATGTTTCTTGGATGCATAACGCTTCTGTATTCTTGATTCTCGCTTGTAGTGTGTCACGGGGCTCCAGGGATTTACATGATACACTAGGTCAAGTATATAAAGTAGTTGCCATCTCATTGACTCTGTGACGGCTCTCCCGGCACAAAGTAATTACTTTAGTATAAGGGGCTGCTCGATCAGCACATACAGAACTTGTTTCTGCAAGAAGACCCGACGTTTCATCGTTTTGGGCATCTTCAACTATGCTTGGCGCAAATCCGCGAGCAACAAGACAGATAATGGTGTAAGAGGCATTGCCCAACCTTCTGATCGCCAATGCTAATGGCCTTCGGCCTGCATCTTCCATTTAACAAACGAGGGCGGAAAGGATTTTCACCCAGCTCTCGACAGTCCAACGGACTAACTGCCGCCGTCGACTGGTAACCATCTTCCGAGGGAGAGAGTAAGGGACATGGTCCAGCTCCCCTGTAGGGAGATGCTGAACTGTCTCCTCGCCGCGGCGAGCATCAAACACTGCGAGGAGAGAGAGTAAGAGGCGCTGTCCAGCCTCCTCGCAGTCAAGACGAGCTAAGGGCTTCGCGTCTGCTCGAGATTAAGACGGGCAAATGGCTACGTGCCTGCTCGCTTCGTCAAGACCCCGAACTAATGGTCACGGCCTGTTCTGGGGCAATAAGACCTCGCCACCTAGTGAGGGGAGGTATATGGCTCACCGCGCATGCGTGGTTTAGGATCAGTATGATCGACTCGGTTCGGGTCAGTCTTAGATTCATCAGCTGCAAAGGTCGAAATGAAAGACCGCAACTATTCCGCCAAATGACCGTGAATAGCAGCTCAGGAACACTTTATATACGATGTATCACCATCTGTTAACGGCAAGTCCTCCGGACGGCCTGGATCTCAACGTCGAAACTAAGATTTCGCAGGTTTTGGTCATTACCAAGCCGCTAAGCTTCTGCAGCAAGAAGTAATAGCAGAACTAGGATGTTTATATACACTACTATCATCACACAAAAGTCGGAGAGATTCCGACGAGACCGAGTTTGGCGTCATTCGGCCCAACCGGTCCATACGGGTCAAAGATGGCCCGCACACGGCTCAAACACCGGGAACCCAGCGAGGCAGCCTAGTAGGTCCTCCGGCCCCGGGTCTTGCATCTGCCATATTCTGCGCTGGACAGCTTATGCGCAGAACCACGGTTGGAGGGAATAATATCAAATATCCGTTTTGGAAAGCATCTACAACGCTCCAAATGGGTTATTTATAATCCTTAACACGAAACGGTGGCGTTTTGACGGCTCCACCATCTTACCGGTGCACACTGAGCATCAACTTCTCATGTCATCGCAGGTCATCCTGTCGAACGGCAATAAGCACTGCCAAGAACAGTACTCAGCAATACAACAAGCACCATCAGCAGTCTGGTGCTCCACGACAAGCCAGCGCCTAGTCTTGACCCTGCGCCTACGTCGTCGTCGACTCGGCCAAAGTCGGTCGACCCGACCATTGCTACACAGCAATTCTATACGGCGGGCCCTTCATCCCTCTTTACCTTGAACAAGATCATGCATCTTCAGGGTCGGGTAGGGTCAAACCGTCGACATCAATCAGATGACTCATCTGATTACATCAATCTCAAACTAGAGAGGACAGATCCTGTCGTCGTGTGAGCAATGCCTCGCACCTCTCCACGTCCTAATTCTTCACTCTGAAGATGGATCAAACAATGAACTACACGGGACTCGAACCCGCGCCCTATGTCAGCTTAGTAGAGCTGGACAATTCCCGACGAGGGAGGAGTAGCGCTGCCAGCAGCAACGCGCTAGCATATGCAGTAGCATAATACGACTGAACGTCGCCATAGTCTAAGAGACATCATCATGTCTTTCGTTGACATTCGAATTCCAAAGTACAGCTAGGAGGCCTAGTGTTAGGTCGCCGAGGCAGGACCAAGGTCGCCTCATTCCGTAGTTACGGACTAGTCTGATATCAATACATGACCATATAGCCGTCTGCCGCCATAGCACATAACCCAGGTGATCTCTCTCCGACGTGAGAGGGCGGGTAGGATGTCACGGGGCTCCAGGGATTTATATGATACACTAGGTCAAGTATATAAAGTAGTTGCCATCTCATTGACTCTGTGACGGCTCTCCCGGCACAAGTGCTGTGGCGATGGATGCAGTAAAGTCCTTCCCTTTCCCAATGTGACCTTGAGAGTTGAGACTGATTATACTAGTTCTTTCCATGTTGATTCTGCTTGGTTCTTATCCTGCGAATTTCCTAGAATTTCTGATAGCCGCGTCCTAACGGGGGCCTCAGTGCCGGCTCAGGTGATCCCCGTTAGGCCAACTTCTTGTGCTCTGGTGACCATTGAGTTCTCTGGCAATTGACTTAGGAGGGGGCGCTTTGGCGTGACCCCCCCTTTGGCTGTCGCTGCAGCCCACTGGCAGTGCCCTTCTTGGCTAATGCCAGGTCCTGGGTGGGAGCCAGGATTGTGTTTGTAAAAGAATCTGATAATTTTCTGTTGTTGAAGAAGAATCTGTTTACCTGCTTACCCCACACAGTCCTCCTCCTTGTCCTCCACATCCTCATCGCTGTCCTCTGAGTCCAGTAGCTTGATCAGCTTCTTGATCCTCTTGTTCTTCTTGCTCTTGGGCTTGCCTGAGCGTCTGAGGTCTGAGGTGCGGTCTTGTTCGATGCGTTGCTTGAGTTCGTCGATCTCTCTGAGGGCTCTTGTTAGTTGGGTCTGGAGCATCTTGGTAGTCTCATCCTCGCGGGGCCCCGATAGTCTGCTTCTCTCAGTGCCCGTTGAGTGGTCGTCTGCCCGCCGCTTGTTCTCCCATGCGTATGGTGAGCCTCTGTAGAGGGAGTTCCTCTTGTACGTGCCGCTGGAGTAGTTGGAGGAGAGGGGTGTCTCTCTGCACTGATAGTTGTCTTGCTGGCTTCTGCTCTTGCCGAAAGGGGACGTGGGTGGCGTGCGCTGGTCAATCCAGCTGTCACGGCCTCTGAAGTTATCTGCGCCTCTGTAATCTCTTCTCTGTGAGGGTCTGGGAGATGGTCTGTGGGGCGGCCTGGGACCTTGGTCAGTCGTGGTGCCGACAAACCGTCTTCTGATAGCTTCGAGCTTCTCGGGCATCCCTGTGTCGGCGTACCTTAGGACGTAGGGGGCTTCTTCGGGGTTCTGGTCCTTTGGGACGTAGTGGGGCGGGGATCTACCCATGAATCTGACTGGCTTCTCTTCTGGGATCGGGTTTGGGGTGAGTCTGTCGGTCGTCTTGTCTCTGGCCATGCGGCGGAGCGTTGTGGCAGCCTCACGGACTCTCACCACGCCCTAGTCTCTCGGGATGAATGCTGCTCTGAAGCCTTCGACTCTGCCTCTGTACGCCTTGATGTTCGCGATGATTTCAGCGTACTCGGCACAGTCTTCTGCTAGCAGTTGGCAGCCGTATCCATCCTTATGAGCTGTCGTGGCTTTGTCGGGCCACCAGTGGTAGACGTCTGATAGCTTGATGATAGCTCGAGGGGGGGCTACTCCGAGGCCGTGCTCGGCTTGGAGCCATGCCATCTCGTCAGGTTCGACGTGCTCGAGGAGGGACCACACCGGGTTCCTGTCGATGACGTTCCCTCTCTTGATAGCTGCGGGCGCAAGTAGCAGACCCTTCATACCCTTAACCACATCTGAGAAGCCGAAGCCCATGCCAAATCTGCTGTATCTGTCCGGTACTACTAGGATCTTGTTACCCTCTTTGCCATCTCTCAGGCTCACTCTGCCAGGTTGGCCTCTGAAGATCTCGAAGGTTTCTTGTCTGTTAGCGAAGCTGTTACCGCCGAAGAGGTCCGTTTCCAGATCTGCTTGAGCGACGGAGCTGATAGCTTTGGGCAGTATATCACCGAGGAAGCTCTCTCTGTCTTGCTGGCATCGGAAGGAGTGGGTCATGGCCAAGGTCTTGACTGTGAAGATGGTAACATCGGCCAGCCCGCAGTGGTAGTGGCCGGCTGCATACCTGTGGTAGGGGCACACCGCCTTTGGCTCGCTCCTGCGTTGCCACCCACTGCTCCAGGAGTTGAGCCATCCCATGGTCCTCTCGTCCTGGAGGCTGGCCTTGATAGCGCCCGCTAGTCTGGGTTCTAAGTCTCTGATAGCGTCTGGGAGATCCTTCTCATCGACTAGCCTGTCCGCGAAGTAGGTGGTTACCTCCCCTGATAGCCCGTTGACTTGGTTGGTGAGCAGAAACTTCTCCATGTGTACGCCCTTAGCGTATAGTACGATCTTGAACTCGCCTGCGTCCTCCATCCTCCTGAGTCTGATAGCAAGGTGTTCGGCCCAGTCTGTGAACTTTGAGAAGTGCGTTCTGAACTCTTCCGGGGGCATCCCAGTAGCGACATCGACGAAGATAGCTGGCGGCAGGCCGGAGATGGCCCATGATGCGTACCTCGCCTGGTCAATCTGCTGTACCGGCATGTTCTGATAGAAGAGACCGTGCCCGTGCCCTGATATCTCCCCTGTTAGCGGGTTGAAGACGATGACTCCGCCCTCCACTGGGTTTGCTGGGACGTTTTCACTCTCACAGCCTGAGTGGCCGCACTCGAAGTATATGGCCGCAAGTAAGAGGGTGGGTTTGGGCTCTGGCTCCTTGTCTGCTAGCTGCCGTGGGTGGGCCTTGGGGTCTGGGCTTCTGGCAAGCGGGTCTGGTAACGGCTTCTGGGTGGAGGAGGACTGCTTGGCGTCGCGGGGTCGAGGCTCTACAGGCTTCAGGTCCCCGAATAGGTCGTCAAAGCTCACCTTATCCTTCTGCTTGGGCTCGGGGGCGTCGGGTTCCTGTTCGCCCTCTTCTTCCTCGTCGACGTCGGTGCTGTTGCTGCTAGCATTATCTTCCTGGGGATAGGTCTTCTCACTACTGTTCAACATGGCTTCGAGGATGAGTGATCTGATAGCTGCGAAGGCTGGTAGCTCGCCGAGAGGGGACTCCTCACCCGGCTTGCAGATGATGACTCTTCCTCCCAGTGGAATGCCGGTGGAGTTCCAGGCTGCCATCCACGCTGCCGGCGCTTCGGGTGCTTGCAGTCGGAGAACGTCTCTCGCTTCCTCCGAGAATCTACTGATAGCGAAGGCCTCGTGGTCCTTGAGATCCAGGATGACCTTGAAGCTGCCGTCCTGTTGTTCCAGGGCCACTTGGGTGATCGTGCCAGGGTTTTCGGGGTCCCAGACGTCTCTTCTGGTAGCAGTGGTGGCTCGTTCTTTGCCGGGGGGGCCTGCTGTGATGGTGAAAGTGTCCGGTGCTCTGATAACAACAGTATCACGCTCTTTGGACCAGTAGAGGCTGTCGTTGTGTGTTTGATAGCAGTTGGTGGTGGGGCTGAGGACTAGTTTCTCGATGGTGCTTTCGGACGGCCACTTGCTGAGGTTTTTGTGGCCCGCTTGGATGCTGATAGCTTCGGCGCTCTGTTGTATCTCGGTTTCTACCTTTTCTCTGGGATCCAAGGCTTCCGTTAGCACAATGAAGAGTTCCTTCAGAGCTAGGATGCCTTTGGGATGAGTAGTGATAGAGTCCTTGATAGCAGTGGCTCCGGTAGCTAGTAGGATGCGTCTGATGTTACGGGCTACTTCCTCGCGGCCCTTGGAGTTCTTCCCGAAGGATTTCCCCTTGAAGTCGCCGTTCCACCTGAGTATCAGCGTCTTTCCGTCCTGTCTGTTAGCTAGATATGCGCTGGTTTCCTGTCTGATAGCTTCCCACTGGTCTTGTGTTCGTTTCCTGGTAGCTTCCGGTACTTTCACCAACATTCGTCTAGTGAGTTTTTCGCGCACGCAGGAAATTTTTCCAACTGCCCTGGGACAAAAGTCGGCCAGCATGGCCCCCTGCAGGTCTCGTCCCTACCTCTTTTTCCTCGGTTCCGCTTCGTTCTTCTGTATTCTGCTTCGCGGCGAAATTGCGCTATTCCAAAACTGCCTCCCGATTTTCTCCTTCTAGGGTCCCCAGATTCCGTAACTGATAGCGTCATTCGCACTGCCTCTGTGGCCCTTAGCTACGGTCCTACTGCTTCTCCTTGCCGACCTTTCCTTCCTGGTGATTTCGAGATTTCCACATATGAACCATCTTCCCGTTGGCTCTCTGATAGCTCTGCTCTTCTCGCTTGGTAAATTAGTCTTGTTTAGGTACTGATAGTCTGATAGCTCGGTCACAGAGCTCCCACTTGTGACCAACGTTGCCAATTGATGGGCACCATTGAACTCTCCGGACAGAGGACCGAAGCCGTCCCTCTGGACTGCTAGAAGCACTGCACTTATTCCTAAGTGCAGGCTGTTGGCCTTTGAATCTCCAACGAACAAAGTGCGGACACTTAGCTGAATTCGATTGGGACTGACCCATCGCCGTTGGAGACCTTGCGTCCGAGATGAGAAGTGCCACTGCAAATCTGCACTTCTTCGGCGAGGCCCCCGGGTCCAGGTCCAGGCTCTGAAGCTTCGCCAGGACCTGTGGGAGAAGGCTGAACGGCACCGAAGCGAACCATCTGGCCTGCGACCAGTCGCGCTGTATCATCTCCTCTGGAGTCCATCGGGGTTGTGCACCGAACAGCTCGAGGGGCCATGCGTCCTTCTGCATCGAGCCCCATGCCTCCACTATGCGCCTGATGATCGACTCGGAGGGAAGGAGCCCCCTGCTGTCCCGGGAGAGTGAGTCGGCGATCACGTTGAGATGGCCGGCCGAGTGGATAGCGCGCACCGAGATATGCCGCTCGGATAACTGAGGCAGTAACACGCGAAGGATCCGGTCTACCACCGCCGGAGCCCTGGTGGAGCCCTGCCGGTTGAGCCAGGAGACCGCGGCCACGTTGTCCGAAAAAATTGTGAGTTCGCATGAGCCGGGCAGGTCCATCGCTAGGACGCGGCGGATGGCCTCCTGGATAGCCCGAAACTCCAGAAGCGTGATGTGCTCCCCGGCAGGTGCCTCCATGGAGAAGTGTCGTCTTTTGGCCCGGGATCGAGATGATTCCCCCCGAGGCCGAACATTGACGCGTCTGTCATCACTGAGGCCTCGATCTGCGGCGAGAGACCCCAAATGTGGAGCAATTCTGCGAAGCTCCTGGCCGGCGACGGCGCGCTCAGGCGTTTGCGCCACTCCTCGAGAGCCTGACGGGCTTCTCCGTGAAAGAGGACTCTGTAGCTGGTCGCGGTCCCTCGGAGCATGCGCTGTAGCGGGCGCAACATGGCCACACCGTTCGGCCAGATGATCGACGCGTAGGAGAGGTTGCCGATAAGACGCTGCAGCGCGTGGAATGTCGAGCCCCGCAGCAATGCTTCCTCGACACGGAGACGGTACCTTGCCCGCTTCTCCTCGGCCAGGCGCAGGCCCCTGAGCCTCGCATCGATTACAAAGGCGGCTCTGATGCGACTAGAACGCCTAGATACTTGGTTCTTTGTGTTGGAGACCATGTTACCTTCGTCTCGCTAATAGCAATGCCAAAGCTTGTGAGTAGGTTGATAAACTGCGGCAACACACTCTTCAGGTAATTCTTGTCCGAGTGCATCACGAGCCAGTCATCCAGGTACACTACGACCCGAAGGCCAAGCTGGGCTGCGATAAAACGAGCGGCGTGCTTGCTCACCTGCTGAAAAGTCCTCGGCGCAGTTGAAAGCCCGAATGGCAGTACCTTGAACTGATAGTTGGTGTCTCTATGCACAAATCCTGCCCACTGCTTGGAATTGTTCTCCAATAGCAGCTGGTAATACCCCTTTCTGAAATCAACGGCGATCATCCAGTCGCCGGGTCTAAGAACCCTCTGCACCTCCCCGAGTCCTTCCATCCTGAACTTACGTGCCGTAAGGTACGTATTGATGTTTCTTAGATCGTGGATAAGCCTCCACGACACTAGGTCGCTCTTCGGGATGACGAACACGGGTGAGATGCCCTTCGAGGGCTCGGAGACTAGCTCAATAGCTCCTACCTCTAGTAGTTTCTGGACCTCCTGGTCTAATACCTTTTGTGTATCTGCACTATGCACCCTTTCGACGGAAGGGGTCGGACTTTCGTCCACGGGGATAGAAATGCCCTGAATCGCTGCCATAACTTCTTCAGGAGGGCGTGTGCGGCGCCAAACATCCTGCGCTGACGTCATACTACCAATAATTGGAAGAGAGTGATTCCTCTGCAGGGCATTTTCAAGCTCGCGCTCCATGCTCCTGCTGTGACGTATCCTGCACTGTGTAAAATTTGAACCAAATCCGCCACTTCAAGTGCTTTTACCAGACGCGTTCTTGCGCCAGCAAGAGCAGAACTTGCTGCCCTGTTGATGGTGTCTGAACTTTCTGATGCTCGTGGCGTCACAACGCTTGGCCGCCTTAAGCGAACACTTCACGAGGTCCTTCTTTGCGACGATACCCTCCGCCTCGATGAGGAATAGTGCGATGCTCACCTGCCCATCATTGACAACCCAACCTAAGAACTCGACCTCCTGCCAGCCGAATTGGCATTTCTCGCGATTGAGCTGGAGCTTGACCTTACGCGCACGGTCCAGGACTCTTTCGAGGTTCGCGAGATATTCGGCCTCGTCGCTGCCGAAGACAATAATATCGTCGATGTAAATGTAACATGAGCTGCCCACGAGCCCGGCGAAGGCGCGCTCCATGGCCTTCTGGAAGTGAGCTCCTGCGTTGCGCAGCCCGAAAGGCATCCGTCGGTATTGATACTGCCCTAGTACGGTGGTAAATGCAGTCAGGGGTCTTGATCGTTCTGTCAAAGGGATCTGGTGGTACCCGGACGACAGGTCTAGAGTCGCGAAGATCTTCTGTCCTGCGAGCTGTGACAGCACCTCGTCGATACGAGGGATGGGGTAGTCGAACGGCTCAGTAAGCTCGTTAATACGGCGGAAATCGACTACGAAACGCGACTTGCCTCCCTTCTTAGGCACAGTCATAGCTGGGGAAGCGTATTGTGACTGGCAGGCCTCGATATATTTCTAGGCTAGCAGCGTGTCGATGTGCTCTCTCACGACGTGTATCTTCGCTGGGGGTACATAGTAAGGTCTGGCGTTCACGACCCGATCGTCCTTCAGAACGAGGTCGTACGGCTCTAGCCTGCTAGGTTCGTCCCGGTCTTGGAATAGATCGGAGAACCTCTTGATCAGTTCGGCTTGACTCTTGGTCGACTGGTCGGATAGACTAAAAATGGCAGCGTTGTGCTTGAAAGCTTCGGGGACCTGGACTTCGTCCGAGTATTCCCCTGACTCTACGTTCACGTCGGGGAGGATTCCCAGCTCGACAAGGTGGGGGTACCCCAGGACGACGTCGAACTCAGTATCTAGCACAATCAACTCCGGCTTGAAGGACACTGCCTTAGGTGTAAAGGCTGACGGCATGAGTTTGATGTTCCCTTGCACGGAACCTTGGGACTGTATAGTTCCCTTGGCTGTACGCACGCTTCGCTCTTCATCTGATATACGCGTCATACCCTTGGTCAGCTTCGGGGATATAGTGGAGCAGTTGGCTCCCGAATCAATCAAGGCAACGACGTCTCGACCCTCGACCTTAACTTTGCACAGAGGTAGGCTATCTTTGCGTTTGTGTGAAGTCATCGAGAACAAGGACAAGTACTGTGGGGATTTACAGAACCTGTCAAGGTGTCCGCTCTTCCCGCACTTCTGACACTTGTTCTTGGGCTTCTTACACTCGTAGACGGCGTGACCCTTACCACCACAGTTATAGCAAGTGAACTGTGAATGATCACGTCTGCCCTTCTTGTCGATGGGCTTAGTCGACGCGTGTTCAGGTCTGGTAGCATGCGAACGGTCTTCGGTGGGACGTGACTGAGGCTTGCGATCGTTGCGTCGGTGGGAGTTACGGCTCGTGTGGTGGTGCTCGGCGTTGGACGGCTTGTCCTGGAACGCGTTGGCGATCGCGGTGCTCTCTTGGACTGTTCTGGATAGGGCTAGAACGCGCGGCATGGCATCTTCTAGCGACATGTCCTGGATCACCTCCTTGATGCGGTACATTGTCTGGTTGGATCCGAACTTGAAACAACGAACGTATATGTCGCGTAGTGTCTCGAGGGGGAACTCGGGTTGGACGACTGCCATGGTAATACGGAACTTCTTGTTGACTCGAGCAACTTCGATAGGGGAGAAGTCCTTGGCGGTGATTCTAAAGAGACGGAGCTTGTTGACTTCTTGAGTAGGTCTGAGAGCGCGTCCTAGGCGCTTGATGATCTTGAGGTCCTTCTGGGCTCTGGAGCGAGCGGCACGATGATGTTGATTAAGGAGGAGAGGGATCTCTTCCTCCGCGTCGTCAAGATCGTCCGCTGGTAGGATTGCTGTCACCATCTCCCGAACCTCGCTGTCGATTAGCTTCTCAATGTCTCGCTTGCCCCCTAAGGCGCGGTAATCGTTGAACTTGTCCACAAAGATGAACAGTTCGTTCAGATCTGGCGACTTCAGCAACGGGGGATCGGATTTCTTCAGCATTTGAGGGGAATTAACGTTAATGTGCCTCGCTAATGCGGAGAACGCTTTTTACAGGGAAAGAAGAAGAGAAAACCCTTGTGCCAATAAATGGCTTAAACTGTATAAATGATTAGTGTGGTCTATGACCACCACACAGCTCCAACCTCCTCGCCGTAGGTGTCAATCGTGCGAAGATACTGGAGGCGTTTTTCCACCATGTTGCCGGCGATATCCATGATGCCCTTCACCGAAGGCTTCTCTGTTGCTTTGACCTCAACCTTAAAATCGGCATAGAAGTGCTTCCACGCCAAGTATTCCTTCTTGATGCCATCCAAGCGAGATGGTGCTCGTAGATCTTCGCGTTCGTTCTCTTGCTCGCTGATTCTAGCAGTTAATGCTCGAATTAGCGATTCTTGCTGCTCAAACTTCCTAGTTAAGTCCTCTACGGGATTGTCGGCCATCCGCGCTCTTTCTGTCCGGTGCAGTTTATGGCACTGCAGACGCCGACGACCAAATGGGCGTCCACCAGCAGGGGACGATGCCCAGATTGGGAAAAGAGGGGAGGAGCCTCCCTGGCTCCTCTCTCTGTGCTGCTCTCCGCAGCATGCGCTCGCCGCGCATCCGGGCACGGATGCTCGCGCGTGGGGACAGTGGTCCGCAAAGGTCCCTTAGTGTAAGTGGTTAGCACTCAGGACTCTGAATCCTGCGATGCCAGTTCGAGTCTGGCAGGGACCAAATTTTCCGGGCTGATATCGTCCGCTAGACTAGGCTGCTAGCTATCCTGCCCGACTCGCGGGCCACCTGACCCTCTACACTCTGTAGATCCAACGGGGTGGTCCCGCCGGCCGAGGAGATATCATTAACTCCTAGCTGTCACCTCCCGTGAGGTCGCAACAGCCTGCACCATAAACATCCCATCGAATGTTTACAGTGGCTTGCCCAAAAGAGACCTGGCGATGTCTCTCTGGACCGCGGGGTGCTGGCGGATGCCATTGCCGGTGTACGCCAGCAGGCTCTTCGCGGAGCGCCAGTTCCCCAGTGCCATCAGCACGTGCTCAGGAGTGCCGGCGACGGCGAGCTCGGTCGCCGCGCCCTTTCTGAAGCTGTGCCAAGTGACGGAGTCGCCGAACACTGCTGCGATCCAGCGCCTCATTGCGCCTTCTGACAGCCCCTCTGTCTTGCTGATCGTGTCTCCGTTGACCTTCCTCCATAGTGAATCCGTGTCGCGCTTCGTGGCCAAGTTGACCCAAAGCTGGAGCGCCTTCGCGATGTTGAATGAGTCAAAGGTGGCGTTGACCACGAGCTTCTTCACCGCTGTGGTAGTCTTGGTGCGTGCCATGAACAGCGTCGCGTCGCCCTCTGGGCTGAACGTCACGTCTCCCCTCGTCAGAGTGAAGATTTCCTTGCCGCGGCTGACAGTTTGGAAGCAGAGTGCGGCGAACAAGACCGCCTGGAACGTCTTCGGATCTTGTTTCCAACGTCGGAAACCCGACCGGATTATGTCGCTCGTCACCGGTCGAGCCCCGCCAGTCAGTCTGGTGGTGGATGCTACGTTGCGGACTGATCGAATGATCTCGCTGCTGTCCTGCGGGGGGGTCCAGTCGCAGATCAGTGGGGCCGCTTTGCAAATCCAGTGTCCCTTCTTGCCGATCGTGTCGGGCCCCGAGGTCTTGGCTTCGCTCATGAGGTGCTGCCTGAGCTGCGCCGCGTGTGATAGCGTGGTGTCTCTCGACGCGTTGAACTTGACGAGGTAGCCCGCGACTGCCCTGCGTGACGCCTCTAGGCTCAGATGTGAGAGCCTGTCGTGGTGGAGGAGGAACTCGAAGTCCTGATGATCATCGCGATGAGCCTTATCCTGCCCCTCTCGGCCAGCCGCGACAGCTCGGAGTCCGACAGAAGATCTTGGTTCACTCTGAAGTACATCTTGGGAACTGATGAGAGGGCTAGCAAGCGGCGGAGTTCTGGTGACGGGATGTCCGGAGTCACTATTATCGCAGCTGACCTCCACGTCTGAGGGGATCCAGTCTGGGTCGGCGACCGAATCGTCCGAATATGCAGATATGTCGCTGGAATCATCGCTACTGGAGGAGCTGCGAAGACTCTCATCCCCGTCCAGTCCCGAGACAGGCCGTGTTCTGCGAGAGTCCATCCGTGCTGAGCGAATCCTGGGAGGGCCAGGCGGCGAGTGGGAGCGGCGGTCGCGTCGACCTGCACTGGTCCCCAGTTGCGCTGGATTCGCTCGAGGACTGAACGCGGGGTCGACCACTCGAGCTTCATGAACCGGCTCAGCCTGTCCGGCTCCACGTTGAGGTGTCCTGCGATGTGAAGACATCGAGCCACGAGGTTTCTGCTGTCGAGGTGTTGTTGCAGCTCGTGGAGTAGGCTCATGACTGTCTGGTCTGCTCTTGTCGATCCGCCCTTGTTGACCCACGAGACTACGGCCGAGTTGTCGCAGAAAACTGTCAGGGTGCGCACCTGCGGCTGTGGAGAGATGAGTTCGACGCCCCGAACGACTGCGAAAAGCTCCTTTGTGCAGATGTGGGCGTTCACTATGTGCGGGGGAAGTGCCCATGCGCCGATCTGTTGTTCTCTCCGAGGTATACTCTGGCCCCCCAGCCGAAGCTGGATGCGTCGGACGCCACTGTCATCTCCAGGGAGCCTGTCATGTCCCAGAGGGCCCTGAGCTCGATAAATGACTTGGCTGGGCGCTGCTGCAGCAGTGAGACCCACTGGGCGAGCTCTTGCTTGAGGGCTGCATCCAAAGGTACTCTGCCTCTCGGCTGTCTTGCTTGCAACGGCCGCAGCTTGAGCTGTGCTGCATGCGCTGCGGAAGCGAAGAAGGAGAAGACGCCCTAGGATCTTGGAGTAGTCGACGGCGCTGATGGAGTCGCTCTCCAACGCGGATATCAACGTCTGCTGATACTTGCGCGCCTTGTCGCTGGAAAGGCGCACTGAAGTGTTTTCCGTATTGATGAGGAGGCCGAGGTACTCCAAGCAGCGTGTAGGCTGAAGAATACACTTGTCCAGCCCCGGAATGAGGCCGAGGGAGCGCATGAGCTCGAGGGCCTCGTGTGTTGCCCATGCCAGGTGCTCCTTGCGCGCAGACGATAGGAGGAAGTCGTCTAGATACACGCAAACGTGGATCTGGAGGCGCCTGGCGATGATCTTTGCGGCCTGGATGGTTATTGTCTGAAAGTAGAACGGAGCCGCGGTCCAACCGAAGGGGAGTCCAGTGTAGCAGAATGCCTCGCCCTCCGGAGTGACCACGCCCAGAAGTGTCCTGTCCTGCTCCCTGACTGGGACTTGAGAGTACCCCGAGCGGAGGTCGATCTTCGTCATCCAGTCCCCGGCCGTGAGCGTCGCCAAAGCACGTTTGATGCCGAAGAGGCGGAAGACTCGGGTCTCCTCCGTCACGGTGTTGAGTTCTCGGAGGTCGTGTATTACTCGGATGTCGTCCGAGCCTTTCGAAACAGGGAAGATCGGGGCCGAATGGCGGAGGGACTGCAGGGTCGTTCTGCGGAGAATGCCCTCGTTCAACAGCTGTTGGAGCTTGGCCCGGACACGTGGGTCCAGTCGCGTCTGTGGTGCGGCCGCCGACGGAGGCGCGGTCAGTGATATTGGAACGCCGTCTCTGAGTAGGCTGACGACGTGCTCTGAGGCGCCGAAGCGCTCCCAGAGTCGCCACACGTCGCCAGTTATCGATGGGAAGAGGTGGTTCTCGGTTAGTTTGACTGCCGGTTGCGACCGCGAGAGCTGCCGCCTCGGCCCCCGCCTCCCGGAGGCTGAAACTTGTCGCCCTTTCGCTTGGCTCCGTGAATCTTAGACTTGAGCTCGAAGGACTCGATCTGGGACTCGTCGAGGGTTCCTTTGTCCGCGATGGCCTTCCATACCTGGTTCTGAAAGTAGGTGACTGTGACGTCGTTGTAATCTTCATCCTTCATCATCAGAGCTCTACGCCGGGCGGAGAGGAGGGGGAAAGGCAGCTTGAGGAGTTTCGTGTCTGTAGAAGAGGTGAGGATCGTTTGAACCTTCCGAAGGAACTTCGCCTCCTCCAGAAGAGGGCGCTTCTTCGGCAGCTCGGTCATGGCCTCAATGTATGAAAGGGAAGCCATGATGGGGTCTTGTTCATCTTCTTCAAACGCCAGTTCCTCGTGGAAATCCGCTTCAGATTCGGCGCTTGCGGCGGCCATCCTCTCGAGGATCTTGGTGGATCTCTCCTGAGCTTTCTGCATCTCCTGCACCGTGGTACGCAGTTCTGCCACTTCCTCGGCCGTCGCAGCCACCGGCTGCGAATCGTTCGTCATCTGGCCGCATAAACTGCGCCGACCAATCTTGACCAATGACGCGGGCATCCGGCGATTGCCGGCCTCGCCCACGTCCCGTCGCCCTTGCGACAATGAGCTGGGGTACTACCCAGCCTCATGACATTCTTTTCATTAACCAACGGGGGGCGCTTAATTTACACAATGTTAACGAGGAAGCTAGTGTAAGTTAAACGTGAAGTCCTCTCCGCTTACCGAGGGAGAAGGAGTATACCAGTCGTAACTGGTACCGTGCCGTCGGATCCGGCGGATCCGAACCTTGCGCCATTCTGTCCGCATAAACTGCGTGACTCGCCTGACCGGCGAAACACCTTTTGCCCGGAGTGAGGCTATCGCATCGCCCTCCGCTCCGGGCCCGTTACCCGAGGTAACCTTACTGACGATGTAGCGCCAGCTAGCTATCCTAGCCTCATGACATTCTTTTCATTAACCAACGGGGATATCCCGCCGGCAACGTGCTAACAATGGTTGGCCCACAGGCACGCAAGTGGGCCCCCGACCAACCCCTCGTGGGTTCGCGTCCAAGAATGTCGGTACCGTGCTAATCGTCACTGCCCCACGACTCCCGTCGTGATTTAGAGTGGTGGTTGTAGTAGAATTGAGGCCAGGTGACCCTGGACCCCTGGATGGGTGCGTACCCCGTTACCCATGTACCTCAGCATGCTCTTCGTAGATGACCACGTGCCCATTGAAAGGAGGACCTCCGTGTTTGTGTTGGCCACTGCCAGCTCAGTAGCTGCCCCCTTGCGGAAGGAGTGCCATGAAACGCTCGGGCCGAAGGCGCTGTGGATCCATGTGCGGAGGGTGGACGCTGCAAGTGGACACGTGAGTGATATACCTCCCGATGGACCGATCATGCGCCAGATCGAGTCGGAATTGTGTCGCGTCGCAGTTGGGACCCAGGCCTTGAGGGCTCTTGCCGGGTTGAAGCGGTCCCATGACCTGTTAGGAATAAGCTTATGGATGCCCTTGGCCGTCTTGGTGCGGGGGAACCAGAGCATAGCGTTGCCCTGTTCATCGAAAGAGATGTCGCCTCTCGTCAGGCCGAAGATCTCGCCTCCCCGGCTGACTGAGATGAATGTAAGTGCAGCGAACAGCGCTACCTGGAACGCTTTCGGTGAGGAGCGTCGCCTGTCGACGACCTTGCGGACCTGGGCTCTGGTCACCGGTAGTGCGCCTCCTGTTAGGCCGTCGAGAGATGCTACGTTCTCCGCACTCTTGATGATCTGCCTGGCTTCTGGCGGAGGTCGCCAGTTGGAGACGAGTGGAGCCGCTTGACAGATCCAGTAGCCCTTTCTGTGGATACTCTGCGGGCCAGTGGTCTCGCCCTCGGCGAGGAGGAATGCTCTGAGTTGTTCGGCGTCGGAGAGGGCTGCCTGTCGCGATAGGACGAACTTAGAGACCCAGCCAGCCGCTGAGCGGCGCGATGACTCGTTTCGGAAGTGAGATAGCCTGTCGTGGCGGAGGAGTTCGTCGAACGGGTCTTGACGATCATCGCAATCATTCTGATCTTTCCTTGCCTCTCGGTCCAGGATAGCTCCGTGTTGAGCATGTGCGAGGAGTGGACTCTGAGATACATCTTGTGTTGGGACAGCCGTTTCAGCGCTCTGACTTCGGGTGAGTTGAGATCGGGGAAGAGGAGTATTGCCGCTGACCTCCACGTCCGAGGGGACGTAGTCGGGGTCTGAGGCGTCCGAATCTTCTCCAGACGACGATGTGCCGCTCCCAAGAGCGCTGTCGGCGGAGCCAGATAGATCCTGGCGCCGGTCCAGGAGCGCTGGAAGCCGTGATCGTCGAGGGACCAAGCTTTCCTGACGAATCCTGGCAGTGCGAGCTTCTTGTCCGGAGATGCAGTGACGTCTATCTCCGCCGGACCCCACTTGGCCATTATCGTCTCGAGTACCTCGCGGGGTGAGTGCCAATCGAGCTTTGCGAATCTCGACAGCCGGTCCGCCTGAAAGAAAGAAAGAAAATTTATGGTGCCTGGTATCGGGCCCCGGTTACTTAGGCTGATCTCCCTTATTACTGGAGCCGAGTTCCCCGGGGCGCTGCCTCCTCCCTGCGATTGAACTTGTCAGCTGCGTCCAACGAGCGATTCGGTGCTACTGCTTCCGCTCACTCCCGATTTCACTTCCCCCCATAGGCCTTCGCCATCTCCGTGCGCTGAGCGCTTTCCTGTCTCCCTGTAAACCCGGCAGCTTCCAGGGAGCCTGGGGGTCTGTCCTCGGTGCTTCCACAGGCAGGTTTGTCCTGCAAGACCTTCTCTATAGCACTCCCTGATTCCCTGCAGTCCCTACGGGGTCGTTCAAGCATGGCACCCTCTCCTCTTTCCAGATTCCCTGTTCAGTGCCCCCACGACCCTGTTAAGTGGCCTACCCGTGGGCGGGGAAAGCAACTAAGTCCCTCTCATCTACCCCTGTTAGGCGGCGTGGGTTAGGGCTAACACAGACTCTAGATCTGCAAGGCCTAGTACCCCTTATGATAGTTCTCTTGTGCTACACTTCCCAGCGTCCCTCTATCGTTCACAAGGGCGGCGGGGACGTCATGTCCCCCCGTATCCCATGCTCAGTCCCTGCAGTTTCCTTAGGTTCACCGCGAGTGGTGCAACCATCCAATTGATGGATTTCCTCTGTCCCTGGCCCTGCCCTCTCCCTGGGAAACATGGGGGGTCTCCCCTTGATCCCAGAGTCTATGCTTCCCTGCCCCCTTTCTGGATGTGGTGTTCCTTATCTATCCATCTATTCTATAGCTATCACATACTGTCAACATCCCTAGATTATCTTTGCTAAACCCTAGATTATCTTCGACCTCAAAACGCTAGATAATCTACAATTTCTTGCTCAGAAATGAAGTATTCATTAAATTTAAGCTATTTAGAGATAAACGAAGGTCTTCTTTAGAGTCCATATGATGTACGTAGAGCATGGAAAGAAGCTCTGGCTCTGACTCATTGCCTGGTTTGAGCATTTCGCCGTGCAGGTTAAGACGAAACGATAAAATGGACAATAACAGAAAATCTAACAGGTAGATTCACTACGATAGTGATTATGTGAGTAGTTGAAAGGAGGTACATATGCGCATAATCACTTTCAGAGTGAATCTACCTGTTAGATTTTGAGATATGGTCGATTTCTTGTTTTTTGACTTGGCTAGAGTCGAATTGAAGAAAAGGAGAGGCTATTACTCAGGGAATATTGCTCGTCAAAGAAAAGCAAGCAAGGCCGCGAGGTATGGCCACCCGACCTACAAGATGGGCTGGGTGACATCGCGTAAGGACGACCGGTCTTGCGCGGTCAACGCTGACAAAACTTAGCGATTCAGAGAAATAAATGGCGCCACCGTATTCAGCACAAGACAGTGAACTCAGCTATATGGTTTTTTCTCAGTATATTTACCCAGCGGCTGATCCCACAGTTTAAGGACGGGTATTAGCCTGCACTTTGCACGAAAAAAATCTGCCTGAACACGACCAATTGTCCAAAACACAGCATTTAGCATGCAACAGGAGCTGGAAGCAGCTGCAACATCTATTCTAGGCCATTCCACAACGATTACGCAGGAAATTGACGCAATAGAGGCCATTCAGTCCCATTACTTCATAGATTCACGCTTGAACGATATTACGAGCCTTATCAGGCGAGAAACAAGAAAGCTGAACGCGATTGGTGACTCCTTTCTCGCTGAGACATATGCAGCATACTGACAGCCACGACACGCTGTTCAAGCAGATTTAAGGGAGCGCCATCACCAAACACGTAAATAGACCTGTATACGACAACCAGAGACGGACGTATGAGTCAGAACGGTGTGCTACCGGAATACGCAGGCTGTTTTGTGCCCTGTTGATTCCAGGAGCACGCTGCTCTGGGCCACGTGAGATACCGCGAGACTAAATCCGATCTTTACTATCTCTTACATATGCAAATATCATGAGTGTGTCCCTGCTCGTGAATGGGAACATCCAGCCAGTCTGAGTCAAAGCTACGGTCTGCTTTCGACAAGACAGTGCGCCATAGGCCGTTGACTAAACACCATGTGCAGCTTTTGGCACTCAGTCGACCTCTGTTTGAAGGTCAAGTGGATGGTCTATGGAAGAAGGTGTTGAGGTAGGGCTCGTGTTTGACGGGCAATGAGGAAGGAGAGATCTCACTGGATGTGTGCATCTGTGGCAAGTATGAGTAAAGAATGAAAACATGATTGGTAGTTATAGATCGCGAGAATAGGCATTCTCATCTGCATTGCGGAGAAAAGGAGTTGATGTTGTTAGTGATTTTCTAGAGTACAGCACCAGTTTCGGTAATAGGGGGGACAGACGAGCGCAAACAACTACATGGCTCCGAACTACACGCGTCTCGGCGTTGATATTGGTTATTAAATGCACTGCTGGTAACATATTGAGGGATTTCGTCACTGTACTCGAATGCACAAGTGTGCAGTTTATGCTTTCTCGGCCAGCCGACGATATTTACCACCACAGACAGCTGCATACAGGCTGTAGACTAGACATATACAGCAGGCTGAGTAATATAGCACCATACCCACCTACAAACCGCGAATCAACCTCAAGGTCACATAAACATAAGCGATACGGTCGGTATATCAATCCTTTACTCTTACTTCTTCACTGACCATCTCCTCCTCTTCAGCCCGGGAGGAACCTTGCGCAGAGTGGCGTGTCCCCTTGTCACTTCGACCGCATACTCGATTTCCCACTCGCGACACTGTTGGGCAAAACACGCCAGGGCGCTCTGGCCGTTTTCGTTGGGCTTAAACGCGACATGTGTCACTTTGCCCTCCTCAGACTTGCTAAAAACGTACATGCCGACGACTGGATCGATCTTTGGGTCAGAATCCCGGACAACATGGAGGTATGCAACGGACTTTCCAGTCATTGAGCACCAGGCTTCAACAGCCCACTGAGTCAACCACTTCTCCTGCATGATTGGCTTACCGATGTTGCCCTCCTCCGTGACAGTGTGTACACTGCACACTTCATGGAAAAGTTCGTCCCGGAGACCCTCCTCGGGCCGCCTGTACCCCGGAGTGGCCCGCCGGTTCATCTCTATCGCTTCCTTGTATATCTGCTCGCGGTAGTTGTCCGCCTTCGTCTCCGCTGCACACTGCTCTTCATTCGTCATCGTCTCCCAGCTCTTGAACGCATGAGGCTCCGTGACGCCCTCGATCATCATGAGGCAGTGTGTTATACAGTTGCCGTGGGACAGGGTTTTGTATCTGACCCACTGCTTGCTCTTCTCCAGCTGATTGGCGACGTCAACTCTAAACTTGACTTCCCTGCTCCTCATCTGCTCGGAAGCTGGGTCGACGTGGTCGACCTGGACATATTCAACGTCCGACTCAGCCTCGAATGCCACCTCGTTGTCTGCATCTTGCTCCTTATCTGCCTCACGCTTCTCCTCTGACTCTGCATTCACCTCTGACTCAGCCATCTCGTCCTCCTGCCCTCCTCCTCTGCCTCACCCTCCTCCACTGGCTCCTCTTCCTCCTCTGACTCCTCCTCCGAGTCCTCTGGCCTGGCCTTCTCCGGCTCAGTCTGGATGCAGGCGTCGCATTTGGTCACGTCCTCCTCATGTGACTCACCCTTCCTCTCCTCTGTCACCAGCTCCTCGTGTGCCTCGCGCTTCTTCTCCTCTGTCACCATCTCCTCCTCGTCTGACTCCTCTGAGTTGTTATCGACATCAGCGATCTTCTGAGGGATTGTCATGAGGGCCTTGCGCTTCATGTGGATTGTGTCGCTCTTCCCCGTACGGCGGGGGTACTCGTTCGTGCTTGGTGTGTGCCCGACTGGGGTAGGTCGCGGCGAAACGGCGCGGGTGTCGGGCTGGCACCCATGGAGATGTCAGCTGCGTATCCCACGTCTTGCAGCAGCCTCGTGACGGTCTCCTCCAGCTCGAGTACTCTCTTCTGCGCCTTGTGATGGAGCACTCGTGCCTCCATCGGAAGAGATGGGAGGTCTTTGTGAATCCAGTCCTTCATTTCGAGCAGCTTGGATACGCGAAGGTATCTGTCGAACTGGACGTCGACGTGGTTGTCCCCAGCAACCGCAGCTGACTCTCGAGAGGCGCGAATGCGAAGCTCGCCGTGCACCTCCTTCTGGACTCTATGCCACAGGACGTAGTTGCGAGCGTTATTGTCCTCCCACTCCTTGAGCTTCTGGGCGATCTTTCTCTCGCGCCGGCGCTTGATCGCGCGTTCTCTAATCTCATCGTCGGACTCGTTGTCAAAGTCCACCTCACTCTCACTGTCGCACAACTCAGAATCGTCGACGCCGCTCTCTTCACCACTGTCCACGCCACTCTCATCGTCGACGGGTTCTTTCTTAGCGCTCTCGGCCTTGCCCTTGCCCTTGTCCTTCTCCTCGGCGTCAATGGCCTCAATAATGGCCTTACGCGCCTTGCGCTTCTCCTGGCTATACACGATATCAGCCTGGTTGTCGTCAACCCACTTCGCCAGCGCGCCAAGCTTCTTGGAACTTCTTGGTCCGGCGAGTGCCATAAACTGCTTCTTCAACTTATCCTGGAGCTCCTCCTTCTCGTCCTTCGTGAGGCCTTGCCTTGGTGTATGCAGCCAATATCGCATCGTACTGTTCCTTGCTAGCGCTCTCAATCCACTTTAGCAAGTCCATGTTCGGCACTATCAGCAAGAGAGCATAAAAAAATGGACATAGAGTGCCAAAAGTAATAAACTGAAACCATCCACACGGCAACTATGTACCTAGGCGGCCTCAGTACCTCCAATACCTTCCGTATCTGCTTTTTTGTCCGTCCCTACTTCGTCCCACGAACCAGAAAAAAGCGCAAAGAGAGGGCCCTTTGAATAATTCTATAACGGCAGCAGAGCATAAAACACGGTTCGAAAGGGCTGATTTTATGCTCTCTTGCCGTTAGTTCAAGCCGAGGCACGCTTCGGGCGAGCTCCGGCCAAGGTGTCCAGGAGTCAGCTTTTGGGGGAAGGTCTGTGGTGCTCTAACGTACCTCGGGACGCACTGTGGAGGCCCCTAGAGTACTCGGTCATGGCATGTCAGACCAAGGGTCCCTCAAATCTGGCCCCATTCAGGATGCACCCCCTAAATGTTCCGTTGCAAGCGTCTGACGGGCGTTCTCTGGATACCGACCAAGATGGAGGTCACGTGGATCAACGGGCGAGTATTGCGGTATTCTGGCCATGCCTGGTACTTTCAAATCAGCTGTACTGATCTATGCTCCATTTATAGTTCATATCGTATGGTCCTGATGGACTTATGATGATTGATGTTGTTTAGGGATTATTGTTGCTTTAATGATGCTCTGCGCCCGCTTACTGATGTTTCTTAGTGTTGTGCACATGCCTACTACGTTAAAGCCGCCAGTATTCTTTCTATTCTTAAGTTCCTCATTTCAGTCTCGTTGCGAGCATAAAGTGCGAAATAGTGGCCAATTGGCCACTACGATATCGGCAATTAAGACAGTAACAGGAGCGTTTGGTGCGCAGATCAAGACTTTTTAACAATATCAACAAACGGTTCACTCACTTTCTCGTTTAACGTAGTGAATCATCAGTTTCAGCTGTGGCGTTAGTTGTTAGCCGTGCGAAGCACTGATGAGGCCTTATTACCATCAATAGGAGTAATAAACACCATTTAACTTCAATATAGAGAGCGAGCGGCCAAGAAACAAGCGCCGGGAGGATAACGGCGGTGGAGAGCGGCAGGAGAGCGCCGGGGTATGGCGCACGGGAGGGAGAGCGGCAGGAGAGCGCCGGGCGATGGCGCACGGGAGGGAGAGCGGCAGGAGAGCGCCGGGCGATGGCGCACGGGAGGGAGAGCAGCAGGAGAGCGCCGGGCGATGGCGCACGGGAGGGAGAGCGCCGGGGGATGGCGCACGGGAGGGAGAGCGCCGGGGGATGGCGCACGGGAGGGAGAGCAGCATGAGAGCGCCGGGGTATGGCGCATGGGAGGGAGAGCAGCATGAGAGCGCCGGGGTATGGCGCACGGGAGGAGAGCAGCAGGAGAGCGCCGGGGTATGGCGCACGGGAGGGAGAGCAGCAGGAGAGCGCACGGAGGCGATTTGGGGCCCCGAAAACGCCAGCATCAGCGCAAGTAAGCTATTCTATTACAAAATGCTTCACTTGCGCTGGTACTACAGCGTTTTCGGGGCCCTTGCCCATCTTTCGTCGTCTGAATATTTTCGTGCAGAATTCAAACGAGTGCCGCCTGGCAGAGGCTGAGCTGCGGAGCTTAGTCCCTGTGGCACCACTTGTCTGGCCCAGCTCCCCGCCATGCTCCCGAAAATTCAGGTGCAGATTTGGGAGCAGAGATGTCGACGAACCCCGGTAATATGGCGTTTTCGGGGCGCAAGTGCCACACGCCCCACAGCCACGACACCAGCACCACTTACTTACTTTACTCATCGTTGCTTCGCTTTTCGCCTGGAACCTCATTTCAGTCTCGTTGCGAGCATAAAGTGCGAAATAGTGGCCAATTGGCCACTACGATATCGGCAATTAAGACAGTAACAGGAGCGTTTGGTGCGCAGATCAAGACTTTTTAACAATATCAACAAACGGTTCACTCACTTTCTCGTTTAACGTAGTGAATCATCAGTTTCAGCTGTGGCGTTAGTTGTTAGCCGTGCGAAGCACTGATGAGGCCTTATTACCATCAATAGGAGTAATAAACACCATTTAACTTCAATATAGAGAGCGAGCGGCCAAGAAACAAGCGCCGGGAGGATAACGGCGGTGGAGAGCGGCAGGAGAGCGCCGGGCGATGGCGCACGGGAGGGAGAGCAGCATGAGAGCGCCGGGCGATGGCGCACGGGAGGGAGAGCGGCAGGAGAGCGCCGGGCGATGGCGCACGGGAGGGAGAGCGGCAGGAGAGCGCCGGGGGATGGCGCACGGGAGGGAGAGCAGCAGGAGAGCGCACGGAGGCGATTTGGGGCCCCGAAAACGCCAGCATCAGCGCAAGTAAGCTATTCTATTACAAAATGCTTCACTTGCGCTGGTACTACAGCGTTTTCGGGGCCCTTGCCCATCTTTCGTCGTCTGAATATTTTCGTGCAGAATTCAAACGAGTGCCGCCTGGCAGAGGCTGAGCTGCGGAGCTTAGTCCCTGTGGCACCACTTGTCTGGCCCAGCTCCCCGCCATGCTCCCGAAAATTCAGGTGCAGATTTGGGAGCAGAGATGTCGACGAACCCCGGTAATATGGCGTTTTCGGGGCGCAAGTGCCACACGCCCCACAGCCACGACACCAGCACCACTTACTTACTTTACTCATCGTTGCTTCGCTTTTCGCCTGGAACCTCATTTCAGTCTCGTTGCGAGCATAAAGTGCGAAATAGTGGCCAATTGGCCACTACGATATCGGCAATTAAGACAGTAACAGGAGCGTTTGGTGCGCAGATCAAGACTTTTTAACAATATCAACAAACGGTTCACTCACTTTCTCGTTTAACGTAGTGAATCATCAGTTTCAGCTGTGGCGTTAGTTGTTAGCCGTGCGAAGCACTGATGAGGCCTTATTACCATCAATAGGAGTAATAAACACCATTTAACTTCAATATAGAGAGCGAGCGGCCAAGAAACAAGCGCCGGGAGGATAACGGCGGTGGAGAGCGGCAGGAGAGCGCCGGGCGATGGCGCACGGGAGGGAGAGCAGCATGAGAGCGCCGGGCGATGGCGCACGGGAGGGAGAGCGCCGGGGGATGGCGCACGGGAGGGAGAGCGGCAGGAGAGCGCCGGGCGATGGCGCACGGGAGGGAAGCAGCATGAAAGCGCCAGGGGTATGGGCATGGGAGGGAGCAGCATGAGACGCCAGGGGTATGGCGCACGGGAGGGAGAGCGGCAGGAGAGCGCCGGGGTATGGCACGGGAGGGAGAGCGGCAGGAGAGCGCCGGGGTATGGCGCACGGGAGGGAGAGCGGCAGGAGAGCGCCGGGCGATGGCGCACGGGAGGGAGAGCAGCATGAGAGCGCCGGGGTATGGCGCATGGGAGGGAGAGCAGCATGAGAGCGCCGGGGTATGGCGCACGGGAGGGAGAGCGGCAGGAGAGCGCCGGGGTATGGCGCACGGGAGGGAGAGCAGCAGGAGAGCGCACGGAGGCGATTTGGGGCCCCGAAAACGCCAGCATCAGCGCAAGTAAGCTATTCTATTACAAAATGCTTCACTTGCGCTGGTACTACAGCGTTTTCGGGGCCCTTTGCCCATCTTTCGTCGTCTGAATATTTTCGTGCAGAATTCAAACGAGTGCCGCCTGGCAGAGGCTGAGCTGCGGAGCTTAGTCCCTGTGGCACCACTTGTCTGGCCCAGCTCCCCGCCATGCTCCCGAAAATTCAGGTGCAGATTTGGGAGCAGAGATGTCGACGAACCCCGGTAATATGGCGTTTTCGGGGCGCAAGTGCCACACGCCCCACAGCCACGACACCAGCACCACTTACTTACTTTACTCATCGTTGCTTCGCTTTTCGCCTGGAACCTCATTTCAGTCTCGTTGCGAGCATAAGGGTGCGAAATAGTGGCCAATTGGCCACTATTTCGCAGAATAATGCAACACTTCTCTATGCTGACCACAGAGCTCGATACCTCACCGGCGGAAGCTTTTATGGCGTATTACACGCTTAACTCACTTCAGACTGAAAGGATTTATTCGTCCTCGCTTCAGTCACTGAAGTCCCCGCTTCGTGCAAGATGCGTTTCGCGTGCCTGACTGTCATGGGGGGACTACCCCAGAGCGAATCAAGGTCCTTGGACATCCAGATAAGGGTCTCAAAGGCAGGGTGATCCACGGCAGCCTCTTGCATCAACTCCTGTAGCGCGGGTCTAAGTCACGTAGGTCTGCGACATACGATCCCAGCCGGCAGAGAGCAACGACTAGGGCGAGCTGACGGTGGGACTCGGCAATGTCGTACTTCAGAGCACCCGTGAGCTTGTCGTACTCTTCCTCAGTCAGCACCTGGCGTGCCGGAAGCGTGTGAGTCCTTATCCTGCAAATTAGGTCGGTTTCGGCACCAGCAGTGCGAAGAAGGCGAACGAGAGCCTGTTGAGGCATCGAGATGGACTTGTACCGTCCAAAACGGCAACAGAAGGACAGAGAGTCCAGAAACTGTTCGAATACGTCACTATTTTGTCGGATCTCTGTGATAATAACAACATCAGCATCCTCATCGTCGCACTCAAGGTAAACGCACAGTTTTTGATATGTCTGCTTGTATTGCTCCTTCGTAGAGCGCTTCAGTCCCTCTAGAGCGTGCTTCAGCAGCATTTCGATCGAGATTAAAAATCACCCGAATTCTAGCTCTGTTCTGGCCGCTGCAGGCACCGCTGGGCGCGATAGAGCTCGGAGCGGCGTTGTCTGCCAAAAAGAGCATATTGCTCCCGGTGAAAATTGAACCCACGATCAGGAGGCTGTGTACAAAGTCTCTTCCCTCTATGCCACGACTTATGGGAAATCCGCCCTTATTAATCTCCCTACAGGGAATATAGGCCATTTTGGAGGTATGAGCGACCGGGAGGGGGAGATTGGGGGACATTTATGGTATGGCTGGACTCTACTCGGGCAGACTATTATAACATACTGTAAGAATGGCTAGAGTCTCCCGGGAGATACCCTGGAGATACTCCAAAAAGTGCAAGAAAAAATGAGATTCACTAGAATCTGTTTCACATTTCACATATTTCACAAGAATATGTGAAATGAGAAGCAAAGCTAGTGAATGTCATTTTTACTTGTCCCTCATCGTCTGTATGGCATCTATAAACAAATCGCGTATCTCTTGCAGCAGAAACTCTGTGTCATTCACCTTTTTGTTGATTTCTTCTTCCTTTCGCAAGCCCTGAGCAGTTTTTCGGATTATTTGGTAAGAATCTTGTACTTTGGCAACTTCCACGAGCCCTGACGTTACCGTTTCTACCTTTTGGTGGCTAGTTGCTCGAATCATGACCGACAAATGTCGCAGTTTTAGGTATTGTCAATGCCAGGAGTCTACGTAAATAGACAAATGTAACAACGTAAACAGCTTGGATAGAAATTCTCATGAATTCAGAAGTGTCTGTACCAGAACCTATTGCTGCTACGCCCCCCATCAGACAGTATGGCAACAGTAAGCTCGCAAATCTCCGTCGTTCATTTGTTACAGCCGTTGTTTCTTCAGTATTTGAGGACGACGAGGCAACTGACCTCGGCTTGAGTGCACGCGACATCCATAAGGTACTTCTGGAGGTCCAGCGCAGGGTCGCCGCCGAATGCCCTGGGTTCAAGTCAATTGAACTCCGGGAACAGGTCAGGCGGACGACTGTTGTCGGCGTTACTACGTTTATAACAGCAGTTAGACCCTCTGCGGAGTACAATGGCTCTGTCATGCAGCACATTGCTGTCCGTAGTCAGCCCTGCCATGCCGAGTTCCGCCAGATGCTCTCAGATGTTCTCTCAGATGCTGGACTGAACGATGTTTCCGACTCAATCAGCCTTGAGAACTTGCCTGTGATCAACCGGGTGAGATATAAGCCTGTCAAGCAAAAAGGCAACGGTCAAATCGACCCCGACTACGATGATCAAGGCAGAGATCCCACCGATACGGTCGACTACGCAACTGTCTTCACTTGGTGTTGGTGATGAAGCAGACACACCTCAGTCAACGACAGATCGATCGGTGCCGGTTCGGAAGAAGATCGTCTTTGACGACGAGGAAGCCAAGCGACCCAGGCTTGGTGACGACGATCTGCAGCAGGTGTCTAACAACGTGTCCGATGCTGTTGTTGACCGTATTAAGGTCCTGATCAATGACGTTGTCTCAGAGACCCGTGTGAGAGACCCGCCTACCGAACCCGAGACATGTAAGACGACTTTCCTTAGCCTTCATCAGCGCAAAATGCTATTTGGATGTCTTGTGTGTGGTACCCCCGAGTGGTTCTTCAATCCAGACGGCACTACGTTCAGGAGATGCTGTGCTTGCAAAGGTTTCCTGCACGAGCAATGTGTCAGGACGAAGGGCAAGAAGGACTACTGTCCCGCGTGCTATATTACCGGCTCTAGCAACAAGTGCCAGGCGTGCAAAAAGGGCCTAAGATCCAAGAACACGAAGAAAGCAGAAGAACAGGCTTCTACTCTTCTTTGCTGCCGAGGCTGTCACTGGTGGTACTGTGAGCATTGCTCTGAGGAAGTGCAGTACACCATTGATGGCAAGTTGTACATCGTTCCCCTCTGCAGCAAATGTAAGGTTGTCTATAAGCGAGTAGAGGGCATGAGACCGATTGTTTAGTGTTTAGTGAGAGATGATCATAAATTGTATATATATCTGTTTACTACACGTCTCTCTCAAGCGCACGGGTCATCATGCTTATGTATCGATCATTCATAAGTCTTCTCTGGTCGGTTCTTAACGGGTCATACTCGTTGACATCAGAAACGATGTCTTGCATTTCAGGAAGAGGAATGGGCCGGGCATAGCTAGTCTCAGACATGATGACCCTGGCCTCGTTGGGAAATGACAAGGAACCATTGGCTATAATCCGTCTTCCTGCTGAGCCAGGCGCGAAACGATAGCCAGAGAAGTACTTCGTCAGAAAGAAAAGAGGATTGTCGAGGCATGTCACGCGGTAGAGCCAATAGGCGTCCTGGAGAACAAGCTCATGCGCCAGAACCTTCTCAGGAGTGAGGATAATGCATGTGTTCTTGTACTTGGCTGTCGAAATAGCACTGCACAGCTGAGACTCCTCAGATCTGTCGAGTCCGGAGCAGGTGGCAAAGTAAATCAGACGCACACGCGTCGATCTCACCAAGGAAGGGCTCTCGAATGACCTGAGGATGAGCTGGACCAGATCATGGTGATACAGAAACTCGTTCGTAGACGTATCAATGATCATACGCGACGTTTCTGTATCAGAATGACCCGATATCACCCAGTAAGTGTCGAAGTTAGAGTACTGCGACGCCAACTCCTCAAGTACCTCGGCCAGATGGGACGTAGACTTAAAGGTGCGGGCAACGGCAGTCAGCCACTCATCATCAACGAGCTCTAGAGCCGTCTTGAGCTTGAAGTGATAGCCAGATGAGTTGGCAAGACTTTCCACGCGGAAGACGGGGTAGGGCTGAGTCGGGGTCTCGAAACCATGCAGCGGCTCGATGGTGATTAGCACCCGTCGGTTAATCAACTTCTCTGTTGTAAAAAGGACACTCGTGAGAGGAAGAAGACTTGAAACCGATCCCGCGATGTCCACGCCTGAGCTGAACCTTACCACAGACACATTCAAAGACTTCTTGGTCCTTACTGATGCGTCGCGTGCCGAATTCTCCGTATTTCTCGTCCATTTGCAATGTGCCAATTTTTTTTTCATGAATGGCACATTTTGATTTGAAGCAAAGGACAAGCTTTTGATCCAAGTAAAGAGGTATACCTTCATTGCTACACTATTTATGCATGCTACTGCAGTATTGTTCGGATCTGATCAGCGATGCGCCTGTTCTTCGGATCGGGAGTTGCGAGAAAAAAAGAGAACGAAGATATGGCGAGAAGAAAGATGTCCGCAAGGAAGCAGCAACCGGTAGGTAAGAGAAGGATTCAAAATCCACTCAACGACACTTTTGTGTCATCTGCTTCTCCGCAGGATCAACGTCCTGCGGAAACGACTGTAACGGCAGCATCACCTCCTCCTCCGCCTCCCGAGTCGCCCGAGGATGGTAAGGAGCAAGATTCTCCTCCTCCTCCGCCTCCCGAGTCGCCTTCCCATTCATCCAGCTCGTCTGAAGCCGAGGAGGACTCCGTCGAGGGGTCCGTCATGCACGTCCACCCTAGGTGGACGCATGTTCTACCCGGGTTCAGACCTGCAGGACGTCAAGCGGCTGATTTCGGATGAGATAAGCCTTCAGGCCATTCCTGCTCCGGCCTGGATCTCATCCGAGACCCGTTGCGACCCCCGTCTGACCCAGGAGCCCGACCATCCGGCCCTCAACCGGACGCAGAGCGTCGGCCGAGGCATGATTGCCACTGAGGATATCTCAGCTGGCACATGTCTCGGCATATACCTCGGGAAGCTGATTCCCGATGCTGAGACGGCCAGCAACAACGGCCAGATGGTGTTTGTTTCGCATATTCCATTACCATTACACAGCATGTCATTCGCTGACAGTCAGGTCGCCGTCGATGCCATGTCGGCCGCAGCGGGTGTCCACCTGATTAACCACAGCCCTGACGATGTCAACTGTGAGTTCGTGGACGTCTTGGTGGATGGCCTGCCAGTGATATCGGTCAGGGCCACTGCCAACATCGTTCGCGGCGAGTTCTTGCGCATCGATTATGGCGAGACCTACTTTGAGGCCGATGAAGAGGAGCACCCGGTTGCTCGCTTCAAGAGTCTCGCCATAGATGACCCTCACTACCTCGCTCGAAAGGTGGAGCAGTTCAAAAATACTGCAGGTCAAGCCGCAGCCCCGCAAGCGGAAGACCAAGTCCAACCCCGCCCGTAAGCGCTTCCACACTGCGCGCATGACTCAAGGCAAGAGTGAATAAACTTGAAGAGATATCAATTCAATCAATCATTTATGAGCGGGTGACATCCTCCGGACGAGTAGCACGCTTCTCGGGCTCTGCGGCAGCTGCCTTGCGCTTGCGGTCCGGAAGACTGTAGACACAGGCATGACGATTCTCGATGACGATGAACTGAGTGAGCTTCATGCTCTCACAAAGACCTAAGATCTTGTCCAGCGTCGCATCCTGGATGGGCAAGAACTCTGAATCTTCCCAACCTTTGTGGACCCAGAGGCAGGTAAGGTCCTCGTCGATCTGGGTGATGATTACCGGAGTGTGACTCAGCTCTACACTGGCCTGGATGGCCTCATGGTCTGCCCAGGGGAAAGGGGAGCCAGGCATCTCAGAGAACGGGTCGCCCTCGAACCCCTTGCCCTCACAGAAGGATCGGATGTCCTCGTACAGCTGAAGCTTCTCACCAACAGTAGGCTGGGACCCAGTCCTGATGAGATGCATGGCGCTGAGAATGCATGAGCCATCCCCAGGCACCTCAGACCGCTTCAGAGAGCTTGTATCGTTCTTAAACTTCTTAGCGGTCTTCTCCATGATGGTCTGGACGTCATCTTTGGGGTCTGCGGCCACCAAAGCCTCCCGATCCAGGTCTATGACCTCAGCCTCCTTCTTCAAGGGCACAAGCTTCTCCGTCTCGAGCTTTTCAATCTTGGCCCGGGCTCGCCAAAGCTCCCTCTTCAAATCACGGATCGCACCGTTGTGTTCCACGGCAAGATGGTGGCGCAGGAGGCGCGATGTGCCACTCAGGGTACTTCTGTGGACGGGAGAGTCCATCAGAAGCGCGTCCAGGTGCCTTATCCGGTCGAACTGCACGTCGACCGGGTCCGACAGCTCAGGCTCGGCGTTGTTCTTGAACGAACGGACGACCCCCGACCTTCCTGGCTTCACCTTGCGCATTATGCGCTCACGGAGCAGCGAAAGGACTGAATAAGCAGGAGTTATTTGGAGTACTTACCTCCAACGTCGTGCTCGTGATCCGAAGACACTTCTCGGCGGACCTTCTGGACAAGGCTGTCGTAGGCATGATCTCCCATGACCTTCTTCAGCTCAGCCGATGTCGTGATCAGCTCAAGCTGAGCCTCGGCAGTTTCTCTTAGGTGCAGGATAAGGTGAGGCGACCTGAAGAGCTTGCGAAGCGTTTTCCAGCCAATATCTGTGTAAAAAGGTATGGGGAAAGTACTTACGATCACGAAGAAGGGCGGTGAGGATCTTGTCATCGGGCAGAAGGAACTTACGAAGAAGTGAGCACTTGATCATCTCCTGCGCGTTTGATGAGGCCTGACTGATCTCAGCGCTGTCATAGAAGATAAAGAACTGCTTACCAAACGTTTTCGAACGCTTCAAGAGCATGTAGAAGTCGAAAACCGATTGCATGATTATAAGGCTCTCAGGACCTAATGAAAAAATTCATAAGGCTCTGAGAGCCTAATAAACCATGCGGAAAAATGACCAGTATCAGTAGGCAACGGCGCGGGAGATTCATTAGGCTCTGAGAGCCTTATACACGATTTCGAATTGGTGTATAAGGCTCTGAGAGCCTTATGAACTCAGAGGAGGTCCTCGGGGCACTTCGGTGCAGAATTTTGATTGGGCATCTGATTGGACCATGGGGCGGATGCTCAGAGGGATGAATGCGAGCTCAATGGAGACCATTGGACATGTCAGAGATGGCATGTCCAGGTGAAGGTCCATCATGGAAGGAGCCATTCACGATAAGTCTTCTAAATGTTGTGTTGCGAGCGTCTGAAGGGCTTTCTCTGGATACCGACCAAGATGGAGGTCACGTGGATCAACGGACGATAATTGCGGTATTCTGGCCTTGTATGCCACTCTTAAATCCATTGTTTGATCCATTCCCGCGTTTATAGTTCATCTCAACGCTTCCTCGACGAGTTACAATTGTTGATGTTGTTTAGGTTCTATTACAGGCCATTCGAGGCCACAGAGCTCTCATGATGTTGTTTTTAGTGATATACACATGCTTGCCAGCGTTTGAGGATCGATACTCTTCTCCTTTCTTCGTTTGGTTTTCTAATTTCGTTGCGAGCATAAAGTGCACCTTGAAGAAACGTTATGCCTCCGAAACGGAGTAATTCTGCTAAGAGCAAGGGCAGAAAGCGTCTAAACGCTGTGGAGATGATTTCTACTTACTTAGAGAAGGAGCACGCTGCTGGAAGCATCTCCGCTGCCGATGTCGCCACCGGAAACCGCATTTGCAATGAGGTGGTTGACAGACGCCCCAATGACCTCCCCACATTCGTTCCGGAGGATCTTAGGGATGAAGCGGAGTTCCGTACTCTCGACAGCATCGAGAAGATCATGGCGCAGTTCAAGGGCGAGTCTTCTGAGGCCAAGGAGAAGCGCTTCAGGGCCCTCATCAGCCTGGACGCCGAAGGAGATGAGGTCGACCATGGCAGCCCCTCTCTTGGCAACTGTCCGTGAGTACCGCGAGCTGTTCCACGGCATCCCTCAGTCGGTCCGCCCCCGCGCTTACGCCTTCGTCGCCCAGAGGCTTGGTATCTCTGTCGACAAGGTCAGAGAGGTCCTTCTGGAGAGTGTGTGCCGCAAGGACTCTAAGCTCATCTTCGAGCGTCCGCAGCTTGTCCTCAAGAAGCACTCGAAGACCTTCAAGGACCTCGCCGCTGTGATTGAGAAGAGGAACGCTGCCCGTGCCGCTGCAGAGGCTCGTGATGTTCTGCGTATACCCGTTTACGCGAGCCTCCTGCTCTTCCACGCAGCTAACGTCAACTCAAATGAGTAATAAATCGACTGCTTCTTCATTTAATCTTCATTCTCTTCCTCATCTTCCTTCTCAGACAGCAGATGGTACCACTCTTCCTCGAAATAGTTCTCTTTCTGGTAATCCTTACGCATCTTTGATCTCTTATCCACGATCTTTTTGGACCAAATCCCTTCGGTTGCTGTCGTAAAGGGCGATGATTATCTCACGTTGCTTCTTGCGCGTCGGGTGCGGGGTAACACTCTTCCTCAGACGCTTAATGTAGCGGTTGAGCTTGTCCGAGGGCTTGGTGGGCAGGGTGGGTTGGGTGGCTTG
Organism: Carpediemonas membranifera; assembly: GCA_019828565.1. Classification (NCBI taxonomy): domain Eukaryota; phylum Fornicata; genus Carpediemonas; species Carpediemonas membranifera. The sequence goes on along the minus strand of JAHDYR010000038.1, from coordinate 1,085,108 downwards.
GGTTCTCTTTGGGGAGGCTGGACCTGGTCCACAGAAGTGAAAAGCCGTACCGTAGTCGACGGACGGGGGAGCCCTCCAGGACTTCATGGCATATCCATGGCAAGCAACGAGACTCTCACCGAGCTTCGTCCACTTGTTCGGGCCGTATGTTGCCTCCATGGTCACCAGTTTCGCATCATCCAGGTACTCCATCGTGGACTTTTTGCTTGGAGATGGACATCCCCATACGCTGGTAGGCTGGCACAAGAGAACTTACACACTGCAGGCGGATCCTCTGTCCGGCAGAGGCAACCGAAAGAAGAATCGTGGCGAGACCATTGCCCCTGGCATAGAATGCCGTGCGAATAACCACAACATATAAGTCCTGGCGCAGCTCGGAAGGGGTTTCATCAGTAGCTTCGGTGTTGTATGACTCCTTCGTGAGCAACAAGGCCGAAATGATGGAATCAGTCTTGCAGTCACGAATCGCAACCAATCTGGGTAAATACCTGGGCAACACTGGGTGAACAAACATGAAGAAGCGATGATCGATGTCATCAACTCCTCTCGTGGCAACGTCCTGCTTAAAAAAACGTACGGACACTGGGGATGATGTCTGACTTATCAGAAAGTCTTACGTACTGTATATAAGCCTTATGGGCTGCAAGAGTATCCTCTGTCCAAGATTCTTTCCCCGTTTGGTTCATTTTCACAAACTTTTGTGAAACCTGCGAAATGTGAAATGTGCCATTCATGAAAAAAAGTGGCACATATGAAAAATGAATGAATTTATCACGGAACCATCTTACATCACTTTATATCACGCGGATGCCTCAATTCTGTCTGCTACACTCTCCACACAGGCAGCAAACTAACTCTATGCCATGGTCCGCCAGACTGCATGACATCGTGCCCTCCCTCACCCCACGTCAGCGTCGTATGCTCTTCTACAAACTCCCACACTTCATCAACAGTCTCCTGAAAGGTCTGGATCATCTCACGAGTTGGCTCGAAGGTCACGGTGGTCAGTGTGCGGACACCAAACCAATGCTTCGCATCCTTACAGCAGTCGTGAACTCGCACACACTTGAGTCGCTGGAGCTGGGGGACAGAGTAGTCCTGCCGACCAAAAAGAACGCATGCCCGTCAGGAAGGAACACGCGAGAGTTGTCTGCTCGATCAAGCAAATGCCCTCAAGGACTGCCTTCCTGTGCAACTTGGCTGCTACCTCCTGGTTCTTGATGAACTCTCGCTCAAAGTACTCCTCTAGGATATAGAACAGCGGCACCTTGAGATGCTTGTGGCACAGGGGCTGCGTCGTGAGTCTGCTGATGCTGTAGAGGTTCTCAGCGCACGGTTTCTCCTTCGTCTTCGCTTCGCTGCTTGATAGCAGGGATATGGAAGTCTTATCCTTGTTAGGAATGAACGCAATCGTGACGTGAATGAGGTGGGCCACTGCGGCAGCCATGAAGTGAAACGCGACAGCCGCGTCAGTCACAGGTTCGGACGAGTAGTACATGGCCTGGAGGTAGCCAATGAGCCGAATGATATCTTGAATGCACTCAGGGAGAGCAACGTAGTCCTCTTGGGTCGTGGCAGCCATCCTTACACGTGCGGACGACTGCTCGTTACAACCTACGGTCCTATCGATGCTTCGCATGGACGACATACGGCCAAGCTTGAGGTTGAGGAGCTTATTCTGGATGATCTCCTCGCGGGACCCGCGGGTGGTGGGATGCTTCTTGAAAGAACCACAGATATGGGCAACCTGCTCGAGTAAACGGTGCGAGTCGTGCATGAATGGAGGGCATATGACGATCTTCTCAAGAGGGATGACACTACAATTCTCGAATACCATGCGTTCATTGGTGAAATCGCCATAGATTGCAAGTACATCTTGAACTCGGTTCGGGTCGTCGACTTCAGCCTGGTATGCTGTCTTATCGTCCAGGTTGTCCTTGATGGTGAGACGATGGCGGCCTGCTATCGGGTGGAGCGCCTTACTTTTGTGGTAAATCGTGTTGCAAGGGTGTGGATAGTTGGGCCGGCCCGACTTTCTGGACAGCATGTGGCGGAGGGCGGCATGATCGCCCATGACGATGACATGGTCGAAGATCGTGACCTCACCAGTGTCTCTGATGGGTATCTGACTCGTGTATAGGCGCTCAATCTCCTTCTCGACGCGAGAAAGAGACTCTTCCATCAACAAATCACCCTCGCTACCCATATACTCGACTATACGGAAAGGTGGAGTAATCTTGTTGGGGAATGTGAAGCCTGTGGGGTCGTAGATGCGGAGCTTGAAGGCAGCAGAACCCCCTTTCCACCCGTCAAGCCATAGTAGGATCTTCATGGGGCTAAACGTGACTCCAACCCTGTTGCCAAGGGCATTCTTGCATCGAACGTAGTTGGGCTGGTCCGACTCGAGCCATTCCGGGTGGCGAACAGCTTGCTTGAGGTAACGAACGGCATCAAACCAGACTCGATCAACCTTGTCCCATGTGGAGCTGTTGAGCCGCTTGCCGAGGGTGACTCCCTGGGTCTGCTTGAGCTCAGGGCGATGACTTGTGGCCTCATCGCTCGTCTCGTAGTGAAGATCAAGCATTGGCTTCTCCCACTTGAAGTCAATGACGTTCTCCGCGTCCGTCAGGGGCTGGATATCGACACCCTCGTCCACCGTTAGGCGATTGGTGCACTCGAGTCTCGACTTTGTGCCATTTCTGCCCCACCGCCAGGTCGTGTTGACTGTGACAGACTCCACAGGGACGAGATGACCCAAGAAAGCAACCTCTGGTCTAGTCAGCGCTGCAACCAGGCCGTTGATCTTGGTGATATTGACCTGCAACTGCTTCACGAAGATATCAGCAGCCTTGCTGGAGATGATTGGCATATGAAGTCGCGCAGAAAGACTACGGATGAGCTTAAAGAGCTCATGGGTTGCGTTACAACCCGACTTGATGTACATCAGGATAGAAACAAGCTCCAAAAATCTGCTTGTAGTTGTCAGTTTCCTCAGTTGAGACCTCGTGCTGTCTCCGCAAGCGTTCGTGGGTGACAGCAATACGCGCGTGGTCACGTACGAAGACATCGAAGGTCGGGGCGACTCCTCTATGGGAACGTACTGCACGCAAGAAGGGTCGAGAGTCGTGCGGGTCGGCGAAAAATCTCGGATCGACCTCCATGTCCGCAAATAGGCCCTGGTTAGCCATTTCCAAGATGATTTCACGGAATTCTCGGCGCTGGCGGCCCTCGATCCTGTGTATTTCCGCCAATACCAACAAGGGAGAGGTATGTATGAGCGAGAATGTAGTTCATACGCTCTGCAGTCCTTGGAGGGCCAGTATTGTCGTAGACAGTGCCAATGAAGGTCTGTATGACAATGTGCATGCTCAGGAATTTTTGCTGAAGTCACTTTCACATTTCACAAGTTTCACAAGAGTTTGTGAAAGATTTTTGGTTTGGGGCTTCCGCTGCTCTGTTTCCTCCAAAAAGTTGTGAGCAGCAACTACACTGAGTTTTATACGTATTCTATGCTTCTCATACCCATTGATGCGTTATTGCGCAATTCTGCTTTGCCCTCAAAGGAAAAGTGAATTTGAATTTCCCCCTGAATCTTGCAAGATACTGCGGAAGTAACGGTAAGAAAAAATGAAACTCGCCAACGAAAGCAGCTGGAAGAAAATGGTAAAAAGTATTGGAACTAGGACAATATGGTGTACACTCTGAGCAACTTCATTTCTTTCTGGCGTTCACCTGTGTCACGAGCTCTTTGGGCACTGTTTCGGGCGTTAGGACAAACCAAGGGTTCCATGATCCTTTGTTGATCTAGTTACACCTCTGTTGTTAGCACAATCTTCCAAGACCATCTCATCGTTGATAAAATTTTGCAGATTTTTCGAATGCGAGAAAATGAAGACTTCCCCACAGAACCTGAGTATGTACGGATAGTACTTGACCCCCATGGATTATCCCCCCATGTTTGGTTTTTGTGGGGAAGTCTTCATTTTCTCAATCTCTTGATTCAATCATTAATTCATACGGAAGTAGAAGATACTGGAGGCTGAAAACTTCAGAGGGCATTGCTATTAGCTATAAAACACCGCTGTTAAGATCCCATGTTCGAACGAGCACTTCACATTTACAACATAAAATGCGTTATCCTCTTTTATCAACACTGACACCATGTGATACTTCAAGACGCCAGACATGTCTTTTATGCTTCTATAACTACCTTCTAGATGTTCTGGAGGTGTCTGAGATCGCCTGGATCGCGAGGTTTGACCAGCGTTGACACATGAGTATCTCCAGAGTATCTCCCGGGAGACTCTAGCCATTCTTACAGTATGAACGAGGCTCAGATCAGACCTCTACGGCAGCTATACGAGGAGAAACGAGCCAATCAGCGCGCTAGCGGCCCATGGCCGCAGCAGCGCCCAGCCAAACTCAGCTATAGTGTCACCTGAGGCCCCAAATGACGTGCTGATCAGGTCGACTCCCATCTATTGACTTGGTAATTGCAGAGGGCGTCTGAACGCGATGTCCTAATAACCGACTTGGTCGGAGCGGTTCGGCGATGACTCCGTTGTATTCCACACCTTCTTTTAATGCCGAAACATGCAGTCCTTTAGAGTCAACGCGCGTCCTGTCCGTCAGGCGAAGGGCATTCAGCAGAGGCATTGCTGCGGTCTGCAGACCGCCCTAGCGCTTCAGGATGGCCAACTGCATGATCTGGACCCATGTCTATCAAATCCATTTTGATCACATCAAACGTGTGTCAAATCCGGCAAATCGATTTTGCGATAAAAAAGGGGCAGAGGGGAGGAAGCGACCCATAAGGCGTACTTATGGACCATTTCCTCCCCCCTGCCCGTTTTTTGAGTCTCAACTCTCAATTCCAATTTGTCCCTATGTTACTTTTTTCTAGCAGGATTTAAAGTTTGATACTGCGCATGCGTATTGCTTAGGTATAGCCAAGTACTACCATACCACTTTGAAGATCCAGCTCCGGCTCATCGTCGAGTTCATTTTTTCTTGCAACCGTAGATTATCTAGCTTTTTGAGGTCGAAGATAATCTAGGGTTTAGCAAAGATAATCTAGGGATGTTGACAGTATGCATAGACCTTTGCCAGGGCTCTCAGCCCAGCTCGCAGTCCTTCCCATATCTCTTCCGACCCTGTTAACACTAGTTGTTGCACCTCTAAGATTGGCCTCTTCTCATACCACCTCCCATTCGGGCCTCTTCTGACTTGCAATTCCCTGGTCCTCTCCTTAGCTGTCTTCCATATCTTTTCCCAGTCATCTCCTCTTTCAACCTCTGGGCACTCACACATAATGTGGGCCGCCGATCCCAGCGGCTGACCCCTTACCCACTCCCTGATTAGTGCCTGCTTCCTGGCTTGGTTTGGCTGCTCTCTCGCTATTTGCCACAGTAACTCTATCTCGCTCTCCTTTGTGCACAGGGGGCACCTCCTTTGTATCTTGTGTTTGAGTTCCTCACCCATCGCCAGGTCCGCCAGCGCTCGCTCTGGGCCTTCTCCCCTTTCCGCTGATGATGGAGACGGGCTGACATTCGCTGCCACCGACACTATCCTTTTCCACTCTGCCCTTGACTGCCACTTCCCTGTCTTCCTACTTATGGCCGGTTTCCCCGCCATGCACTTTCCCATACGTTTGGGTCCTAGGACTTCCATGAGCCCCACCGCTGTCTTGCTCTTGCACCTCCTGGTCCAGTTCATTCTTACCATCTCCCTACCAAAGTCTATCTTCCCTGCATTCGTTGCTCCCTCTCTTGTTCCTCTGAGGAGTGCGTTCACTGAGTCCCTGGCTTTCCACATAATCGATCCCTCCTTCCAGACCCTGTCTCTGATTGGTATATCCTGGCCCCTGCTTGTCACGATCCTCTTGACTGCTAGCATCTCCAGGTGGGCTTGCAGGTCCATCCATCCGTTCAAGATGCGCATGACCGAGCCCCCACCTGGGCCTGTTCCGGCCATGATGCCCTGCCAATCCGTCCATATCTTGTTCCCCCCTGCTGCGTAGCCCCACACCTCCACTCCAAACATTATCCTCGGCCATATGTAAACTTCGAGGAGGAGCCTGCTGGCTAGCGCCGGCATGTTGCCTCTGGTCCATCCCACTCTTCTCACTAGCTTCTTGTACCTTTCGCTCTGCTCCCGCTTCTTTCTGATACAGGCTGCCAGTGGGTCTTTTCCGCTGGCTATCCAGAGACCTAGGTACTTAGCTTCCTCTTTTGCCATTAGGGTAACTCCCCCACTCTCGCCACTGCTGCCCTGTCTACACTGATCATCTCACTCTTTTGTGCATTTGCCCTCATGAGGTGCTCCTTGATAACTTCTATGACTAGGTTCGCCACTATCTTGCTCTTTTCCGGTGTTCTCCCCTGTGACCGCTGTATCGTCCACGAACATGGTTAGGGTGGCCGGCAGCGTGTCCCGGGCTCTTGGTAACTCCGTTGGTGGTTCCCTGATATCGTACTCTTGTCCCTGATGCTTCTTCCTGACCAGGTGAGGCCAGTTTGCCATGAACAAAACGAACAGGGTCGGCGCTAGGACACATCCTTGCTTCACTCCCCTGTTTGTTCTCTCCCATGACCCTGCCCCCTTCACCGAGATCCATGTCTCTTCTAGTGTACTCTGTATTGCCCTGATGAGGTGGTCTTCGACCCCCATTCCCTGCAGCTTATCCATGAGGATGTCCCTCGGGACGGTGTCATAGGCTTTCTCTATGTCTAGGAAGATCGACGTGGTCTCCCCCCCTTCCTGGTGTCTCTGCACGATGTATTGTATCTGTTGTATTACGTCCTTATCCGATTGGAACCCTGCTTGCTCTCTTGGGATGAGGTGCCATGTGGCTGCTTCTAATCTTCTCTTCAGGAGCCTACCATACACCCTATACAGTAGTGGTGTTAGCGAGATGGGTCTGTACGACTCCGGCTTCACTCTGGGCTTCCCTGTCTTGTGGATGGCCGAGACTGTAGCATGCTTCCATGTTGTCGGGATCTTGCCCTCCCTGTATACCCTGTTCATGAGCCTAGTTATCTGAGCGATCCCCTGGTCATCTGTGTCCCTGAGCATGTCCCCTGTAGTGTGGTCCGGTCCCGGTGCAGTGTCCCTCTTTATCCTTCTGATCGCTTCTCGTATTTCTCTCTCCTTAAATTCGTCCTCCCTCTTTCCATTGCCTCTATCCTTCCACTCCGGTTCCCTGCCCCTGCTCACTCCTGCATACTGTTGTAGGAGGATCTTACCTATTTCTTCCTTGTTGGTGGTAATCTTCCCGTCCTTCAGTATGCTCTCTGGCATGCCCTTGAACTGGTTTTCACACCACCATCTTCTTACCGCTGCTTCCACCATGGACCTGGATGCTTTGTATCCTTCCTTCGCGCTCCGGCTGAGGTCCTGGATCCACTCTTCCCTGCGTTTTCCCCAGAAGGCCTGTAGCTCACGCTTCATGATCTCACTTCTGGTCTTGTTTCCCTCTTCTGTCCATGGTGTGTGCCGGAGTTCCGACCACACCTTTTCTTTGATGACCTCTTCCCTGTCTCCACTGCCTGGGTGACCTGACGGCTCGCCCATATCCTTCCTGATATCCTCCTCCCACTCATCCAGGCTCTTAAAACGGTGCAGTCTTCTGACTGATGTGCGTTCAGCCTTCTTCCTCATGTTCCACACTCTGACGCCCGGTATGTCTAGGACTTCCTCTCTCTTTGTAGTCCGTTGGATCCGTTGTTCCCTCCATTCCAGTCTTATCATGTTGTGGGCTGACCCCCAGACTCCGAGTCGACTAGCATCCAGTACTTCTATCCTTGCTCCTCTGATCCCTGATGATACCAGCGCGAAGTCCGGAGTGGTAGTTCCCTTGGTGAGGGTACCTTCCATGGGGATCACTGCTCCCAGCTTATAGTCCCTGATCAGGTCCTTCCATCTTGCCATTGTGGCTATCCTTTTGGGGTCGAGGTTCCAGTCCCCTATGATGATTGTTTCCATCTCTCCTTTCATCTCCATAATGCTCCTTATTCCGTCCCTGAACTCGTCCTTCTCCTCCCTTCCGTGGCCGACCGGTGGGCCATACACGTTGATCACCAGGATGTCCCTATGGGTTCTGAGTATGCTCACCTGTATCCTCCCTGATAAGCTATCTGTGATGCCTACGTCCCAGCTCCCTCTTGCTCTTGGGTTGATGATTGTGCCCACTCCTTCTCTAGTACCCCTCGTCCTGGGCGTCCGGCTACTGCTCCCTGCTATGCCCAGCTGGGCATCTATTCGGCGCTGGCTTTGGGCTTCTTTCTTCCTCCTCTCGTTGTCCATAGCTAGCTCCTCCTCTGTTTCCTTCCCTGCCATTGCGTAGTCGAAGTCTATGAAGTTGTGTACCCTCGTATTCGCCGTCCTCCACGTTTCTTGGATGCATACTGCATCTGTGTCGCTCAGTTTCATCCTTATAGCCGTTGCCATTGAGGCCGTGAAGTCCTTTCCCTTCCCGATGTGTCCCTCAGTGTTCAGGCTCGCTATCTTGATCGTTTCCATTCTTGTACTCCGTCTTTCCTATCCTGCGAATTTTCGGAAATTCCCTGCAATCTGCCCTTGTCCCGTCACGGGGCCTTCGTGCCGGCTCCGGTTACCCATGGCGGGCCAACTATGGGTTACCCTGGTGACCATCCTTACCTTCGGGCAGGGATACTTAGGAGGGGGCGCATTGGCGTGACCCCCCTTTGGCTGCCGCCACAGCCCACCGGCAGTGCATTTCAGCTAATGCCGGACCCTGGGTGGGAGCCAGGGTTGGATTAAAAGAAAAGAACTCACAACTGTCACTATCACTCTCAAAGAATACCACTTTACCCTGCTTAATCGGTCTCCGTTGAGTTGCCACTGTCACTGCCATCATCGCTCTGGTTCTCGGTTGCCATCCCCTGTTGTTGCTGCATGGTCTTCATCACCGTTGACACGATCTGGGCCACTAGCTCCATCTGGTTTAGCTGTCTCGGCTTGCGAGACCTCTTTGTCCGAGTCCTCTTCTTGTGGCGGACTACCCTGTGCTCCTTGCCGGTACCCTGGTTTCCCTGGGTGTCAGCCGGTGCTGGGGTTGGCGTCGCCTGCTCCTCCTCCCTGCTGTCCCTGGCCCTGAGTGCGAGAATCAGCTTCTTGGCTTCATCAAGTTCCTTCCTGAGTTCGTCCCTCTCCGCGTCGCTGTCACTCGACTGTCTGCTTCCAGCCTCGTAACGGGCGTCGCCGTCGAGCTTGCCCCTCTTTCCAGCCCCTGTGTAGCTCACCGCCCTGTCCTTGCCACTCCTCTTGCCGGTCCCATGAGGGGGTGAGCGGCGTCTGCTCTCTCCGGAGTCTCTGCCCTGATCGTCCCTGCGCTCTCTGTCCTCATGGTGAGGCCCGTCTTCCCAGCGTCCTCTGACCTCGCGGCGAGGCCCGTCGTCCCTGCGCTCTCTGTCCTCGTGGTGAGGCCTGACCTCTCTGCGCTCCATGTCCTCATGGTGAGGCCTGACGTCCCTGCGCTCTCTGTCCTCATGGTGAGGCCCGTCTTCCCAGCGTCCTCTGACCTCGCGGCGAGGCCCGTCGTCCCTGCGCTCTCTGTCCTCATGATGAGGCCTGACGTCCCTGCGCTCTCTGTCGCACCGATGGACGCCGTTGTTTCTGGGCTCTCTCTCGTCTCTGAGGGTTCCGTCGGCTCGGCGGTTGTTGGTATAGAGGTCATCTCGGCCTACTGGCCCGACCGGCGTGCCAATCATCTCGGTGAGCCGTCTGATAGATCCCTCTATGCAGCCGGTCCGCCTGGACATTGAGGTGCCCTGCGATATGGAAGCAGTGAATATCGACATTCTTCGTGTTCGCCGTGGTGAAGATATCCTGCAGGAGTCGAATGGCCGTGTCGGCGAGACATGGGGAGCCCTGGCGGTTGACCCATGCGATGGCCGCGGTGTTGTCCGAAAAGATAGCTAGTTGGGTCCTGGTGCGCTGGGTTGGGGTGAGCTTGATAGCCTGGCCAATCGCGTAGAGCTCCTTGACTCCGATATGAGAGTCTCGGAACTCGGGAGGAAAGCGGCCTTGAGCCGAGCGGCCCTGGTCGCCGTTGAATAGGCAGGCGCCCCACGCGAAGGAGGACGCGTCGGATGCGACCGAGAGCTGGAGTTCGTCCTTGATCTCCCAGTCTGCCCTGGCCTGAGCGAAGGGTCTGGATGGACGATCTCTGAGCAGCGCTAGCCAGCTGTTGAGCTGGCGACGCATCTGCTGCGAGATGTGAAGCGTCGGGGCGGGATGTAGGGCCTGGAGTGATCTGAGCTGGAGCCTGGCGAACTGTGTCGTACTTGCGAAGAACGAGAGGCGGCCTAGTAGGCGTTGCCACTCGGTTGCATCGATCCTGCCGGCCCTGAGGGCCTGCTCGATTGATGTTGCATAGCGATCGGCTCTGTCCTTGGAAATCTGCAGTGTCTCGGCGGCTGTGTTGATGGTGACTCCTAGGTACTCCAGGCGTTGTGTGGGAGTTAGGATGCACTTGTTGAGCCCTGGGATAGCTCCCAGCGACCTCATGTGCGCGACTATTTGGGGAGCGGCGTCTGCTAGGTGGCGACGTGACCGATGTGAGATGAGAAAGTCGTCGAGGTACACCGCTATTGTCACGTTGAAGCGGTTCGCGAGTATCTTTGCTAGCTGGATGGACGTAGACTGGAACACGAACGGGGCAGCGGTCCAGCCGAACCCTAGTGTGTTGTATCTGTACGCCTGCCCGTTCGGGGAGGACGATCCCCAGTAGCGTGGAGTCGGTCGGAGCCACACCCATCTGGTGGTAGCCGGAGGCTAAGTCGATCTTGAGCATGAAGTCGTTGCGCTTGAGGTTGCGCACTGCTCGTTTTAGGCCGAAGAGCCGGAAGACCCGCGTCTCCGCAGTGATTGCGTTGAGGTCGCGTAGGTCGTGTACCGGGCGGACATCGTGCTCGCCCTTTGCAACCGCGAAGAGCGGGGCACTGTGCCGGAGTTGCCCGCTGGTACAGGGTGAGATCACGCCAAGTCGGACCATCTCGTCGAGCTTTGGGGTGAGCCGTGGGTCCAGGCGCCGTTGTGGCGTGGGTGGCGGGGGAGTGCCTGTTAGCTTGATAGGTACGCCGTGACGGAGCCAGCCGACCACCTCGTCCGAGGCGCCGAGCCTTTCCCATAACCACCACCTCGCGTTCATCGACGGGAATTGATGAACAGAGGTTGTTATGTTCTCTTCTTCTTGTGAAACCCCCCATGTTACCGTTGGTGTCCTTACGCCTGCCCTTAGAGCGGGCCTTCGCTGCGCAGTAAGCGATGGTGCGGCTGCTCTTGCTTTCTGTGCTGTTGAAGAGGTCCTGAAACAGCTCGGTCGTGGCATCGGACCAGTTATCATCTTTGAGGTCTAGGACCATTCTACGAGCCTGTAGTTCGAGAAGAAGACGTTGTTTCGTCGCGGAATCTGGGAGAGCACTAGTGATCACGACAACGCGTTGAAGCCACTTCGCTTCTGCCTTGAGAGGTCTCTTGCTTGGTAACTCCGAGAAGGTGTCCATCTCTGCCAGAGTTGCATCTATGTCCTCCATCGTGTCCTCCTCCAACGATTCGGAGGTATTGAACCTAGCAACGGTGGAACTTTCGAGCATTTCGTCGTCAGGTTCTTTCTCTGGCGGAGGCGGAGGAGCAAGCCTGTTCAGGGCTTCGGACATGGAATTGATTGAAGCTTCTAGCTTATCTAAGCGTGTTGCCGTCGGATCCGGCGGATCCGAACCTTGCGCCATTCTGTCCGCATAAACTGCGTGACTCGCCTGACCGGCGAAACACCTTTTGCCCGGAGTGAGGCTATCACATCGCCCTCCGCTCCGGGCCCGTTACCCGAGGTAACCTTACTGACGATGTAGCGCCAAGCCACCTAGCCCGCCCGACTCGCGGGCCACCTGACCCTCTACACTCTGTAGATCCAACGGGGTTGTCCCGCCGGCCGAGGAGATATCATTAACTCCTAGCTGTCACCTCCCGTGAGGTCGCAACAGCCTGCACCATAAACATCCCATCGAATGTTTACAGTGGCTTGCCCAAAAGAGACCTGGCGATGTCTCTCTGGACCGCGGGGTGCTGGCGGATGCCATTGCCGGTGTACGCCAGCAGGCTCTTCGCGGAGCGCCAGTTCCCCAGTGCCATCAGCACGTGCTCAGGAGTGCCGGCGACGGCGAGCTCGGTCGCCGCGCCCTTTCTGAAGCTGTGCCAAGTGACGGAGTCGCCGAACACTGCTGCGATCCAGCGCCTCATTGCGCCTTCTGACAGCCCCTCTGTCTTGCTGATCGTGTCTCCGTTGACCTTCCTCCATAGTGAATCCGTGTCGCGCTTCGTGGCCAAGTTGACCCAAAGCTGGAGCGCCTTCGCGATGTTGAATGAGTCAAAGGTGGCGTTGACCACGAGCTTCTTCACCGCTGTGGTAGTCTTGGTGCGTGCCATGAACAGCGTCGCGTCGCCCTCTGGGCTGAACGTCACGTCTCCCCTCGTCAGAGTGAAGATTTCCTTGCCGCGGCTGACAGTTTGGAAGCAGAGTGCGGCGAACAAGACCGCCTGGAACGTCTTCGGATCTTGTTTTCAACGTCGGAAACCCGACCGGATTATGTCGCTCGTCACCGGTCGAGCCCCGCCAGTCAGTCTGGTGGTGGATGCTACGTTGCGGACTGATCGGATGATCTCGCTGCTGTCCTGCGGGGGGGTCCAGTCGCAGATCAGTGGGGCTGTCGTGGGTCTTACCCAATATTTACATAGTAACATTATTTACATAGTCTTCAGGTTTCTGTCGACACTTTTGGTGTCGTCTCTTTTCCTCATAAAGTCAAAAGACATTTCTAGAAATTCCTTCCATGAACGATAAGAAACGCTTAATCCCGCCTCTACTAACAATTCCTTCAGTAGAGGCACTGATCGCATTTGCCGAGGCCTTCCGAGACTATCGGGCCTATGGAGGCCATCGAGATATCACCGACCTCATCGATAGCGCGGTTCAAGACCTCATTACGACCATTCTGGACACTGATCCTGACGATAGCGACGAGCATACCCCTCTTATAGCCTCAAAGAAGAACATTCGCGATCTCAAGGATCAAAGGACCCTCAAGCGGCTCGGCCAAGCCCTTCAACCGCGCGCGAAGACTTCACGCCTCCAGCTCTTCCGCCTGCGCGCCAACAGTTTCGACACGGTGCAGGTAGCACGTATCAACCGGAAGTTCACCCTCCTCCTGTCCCTCTTCGATGGGAAGTCGCTCAACGAGGACAACCTCAAAGAGACGTATACTCGTGCCTTCAAGAGTAACCCCAAGGCCATGTACCGCATTCAAGAGCTCATCGAGGATCAGCCTCTGGAGAAGGCCATGCCCGCGGTCCTAGCCCTAGCACGTGAAGTCCAAGAGTCGCGCAACCTGCTGAGCGCGTTCGAGGACGCTCCCTCTCGTCAAACCGCCTCATCTCGTCAAGAGCGCAGACACGACGCTCCCTTCACCCCCGAAGAAGCCCTCCTCTGAGAAGGATCTCAAGCCCAAGACGATCAAAAAGGAGAGACCCGCAAAAGACTACTCGGGTTACACCTGCTACAACTGCGGGGGAAGAGGCCATTCCGTGTTTAAGTGCAAGAAGGCCAAACACACCTGCAAGAAGTGTGGCAGTCTCGGCCACCTGGAGGATTACTGTAAATCCTCCAAGTGCTTGTGTGTTTTGAGTTCCGACAAGTCTAAGAACGAGTCATCTTAGTCTACTGGGAAGACTGAGTCCAAGTCGTCCGTGCCGCTGATCAAAGTCCAGATCAATGGCCATAGTCTCTCCGCTCTCCTTGATTCAGGCGCCGGAGTCACCGTTATTAAGAGCACGTGGGCGTCCAAGCTGCCCAGAGTTAGCTCTGAGATTATTCCGATACGTACCGCCAACAAGGGGATCCTCCATGCACAAGGCGCAGTCGAGGGGGACGTGAGACCGTTACCTTCGGCGTTTACACCCAAGGCGTGCAGCTACAAGCCACGTATGCTGCTCCTCGACACGGAATTCGACATGATTATCGGCTACATACTGTGAAAGTCGGCAGATAATCTACGATTTTTTCTAGATAATCTAGGGCCTAAAAACCCTAGATTATCTATTTCTTCCGGACCGAAAATGAAGTATTCATTGAATTTAAACAATTTACGGGAAAATGAATACCTTCATTGCATACTAAAGCGCGTATGCAGAGAGCCTGCAAGAGGTCCAGTGCGGTCTAACCACTGATTTCGACTTCTTTGCGACGCAGGTTAAGGCAAAAGGATGAAACGAGCAATATCTCAAAATTGACACGTTGGAATCGGTACGAGAGTGATTTTGCAGACTGCTGACGGGATGTACATATGCGCAAAATCACTCTGGTACCGATTCCAACGTGTAGATTTCGAGATATGGTCGTTTTTTCGTTTTTCGACTTGATCAGAGTCAAATTCGCGAAAGAGAAGGCGAATATCTCTGTGAATATTGCAGACCACGAATCCAGACTGGGGGACACGTAGAATGTCAGGGGGAAGAATATGATGGTGTTGGTGACATCGCGTAAGGACGACCGGTCTTGCGCGGTCAACGCTGACAAAACTTGACGATTCAGAGAAATAAATGGCGCCACCGTATTCAGCACAAGACAGTGAACTCAGCTATATGGTTTTTTCTCAGTATATTTACCCAGCGGCTGATCCCACAGTTTAAGGACGGGTATTAGCCTGCACTTTGCACGAAAAAATTCTGCCTGAACACGACCAATTGTCCAAAACACAGCATTTAGCATGCAACAGGAGCTGGAAGCAGCTGCAACATCTATTCTAGGCCATTCCACAACCATTACGCAAGAAATTGACGCAATAGAGGCCATTCAGTCCCATTACTTCATAGATTCACGCTTGAACGATATTACGAGCCTTATCAGGCGAGAAACAAGAAAGCTGAACGCGATTGGTGACTCCTTTCTCGCTGAGACATATGCAGCATACTGACAGCCACGACACGCCATTAAGCTTATGTCAGGAGCGCCATCGCCAAACACGTAAATAGTCCTGTATACGACAACCAGAGACGGACGTATGAGTCAGAACGGTGTGCTACCGGAATACGCAGGGTGTTTTGTGCCCTGTTGATTCCAGGAGCACGCTGCTCTGGGCCACGTGAGATACCGCGAGACTAAATCCGATCTTTACTATCTCTTGCATATGCAAACATCAAGAGTGTGTCCCTGCTCGTGAATGGGAACATCCAGCCAGTCTGAGTCAAAGCTACAGTCTGCTTTCGACAAGACAGTGCGCCATAGGCCGTTGACTTCCTTCGTAAACACCATGTGCAGCTTTTGGCACTCAGTCGCTGTCAGCGTCTTAGAATGCACACTCCGGATACGAAGCCACCAATTGGCATCCTTACAACACTTATGAATGCGCATAAGTTTCAGGGGTGACTGGGGTGGGACATCTGTTTCGCGTCTTCCGTAGGAAATCACTCCACGAAGGCATCTGAACAGCAACTCAACCTGCTCCTTCAGAATAGTGCTCTCAAGAACCGTCTGGTTCTGACGCAATCGCACTCGACTCTCCTGATTCCCAATGAAATCACGTTCAAAGCACTCTTCGATGACTCGACCAAAGGAGGCCCGAGTCTTCGCTTGTATCTCCGGCAGCGCGGCAATACGCGCCAATCCGTGAAGTGTATCAACACACGGCGCCGTATCGGGAGTCGCAGATGGTTGACGGATCGGAATGTCTGGGGCAACCGTGTTAGATGTGCTAAGACACATGGTCACAGAGAAGAGGTGCACGAGAAGTGCTGTCAAGCGATGCCACACGACCATGTTCTCAGTTACATCCTCGTGGGAATAGTAGTGCTCCTGGAGGTATGCAGCGAGTATGAATAATGACTGCACGGGTGGCGGGAACGCACGATGCAGCTTAAGTCCAATCGATGCTATCATCTTTCTCCCCTTGACTTGCTCGTTGCAGCCCGTCGTACGGCTGGGTGGCTCAAACGACGCCAGATTCGCTAGCATCGCGTTCCTTGCCTTCACCTCCTTAATTTGACGAGGGTCGCTCTCTGGGTCAATTGGCTCTGGCTTGAACATGCGGCACATGGCATGAATCAACGACACAAAGTCATGACTGACATGCATGATTGGAGGGAATAAGAAGACGCAGTCTCTGGGCAGCGACGCAGTCGACGTCTCAAACAAAGTGGGAGCGATGCACTTCTTCTGATGGTTATAGAAGGATCCCCATTTGGCCTCTCTGTCCATAATAGTGTCGAACTGTGACTTATGCTTCGCCAGCAGGATATCTGCCAAGGTGCAGCGCGGGGTGCGACCAAAGGGACTCCAGCCCTTGTTCTTCGAATGAACGGGACTGAATGGCGAGGGGTAATTGCCTCCAATGAGTGCCCCGCAAACCTTGGACATGGCTGGATGGTCAGCGATAATAAAGACACGCGTTACTCGGCAGAGGAGACCCGTGTTCCTGACTTCCAGCACCTCGCGGTGTGTGCTCTCGATGGACTGTTCAATGAAGGCAAAATGCTCAGTGATGAGACTTTCTGGGCCGTTGTATTCAAGAATCCGGAAAGGAGGAGTCGCACCAGACGGAAAGACTTTGTGGGAGTCGTCGAGGAAACGAATCTTAACAGCGGTTGTCAGCCCTCTCCACGCATCGACCCACACCTCTAACACGAGTGGGATCGTCCCCGTCTCAGCGGAATGACTCTGTCGTCTTAATGTCCGAGCTGCACTCTTGCGCCCGGATCGTGACGTCTCCAGCGATACGGGGAATGCAACCGCTTGGCGATAATACTCCATGATATCAAATGATGCATGATATACATGGGTATATCTTGCACTCGTCTGCATCCGAGGGGTGAGGCCTTGCTCTTTCATGATGCTATAGTGAGTCTCACGGTCCTGCTCTGAGTCATAGAAGACGACGATCTTTCCTGCAACGTGCTCTGCATGGGCCGAGTCGCCCTGAATAGATGATCGTACAACATCAAGAGGAGCTTCGACATGGGTGATGAGGTCGAGCTCATATTCCTGATTGGCCTGATCAGACCTTCTCGCCGTTACCCTGTGCTGAATGTTGGCGGGAACGTGACTGCGGATAAATCTCCTCCAAGCGGTGTCAGATTGGAGAAGTGATTCTATCTCCTCCATATTCTGGATATTACACGCGAGAGACTTGATCTTCGAGGTAACAGGAGATATCCGCACAATATCAAGGTTAAGCCTACCTGCAAGAGAGTTCATTATGCGGATCTCGTCGTTAACGGCATTGTATCCGTTTGTGATGGACTTGAGCTGGTTCGTTAGTTGAATCAGGCGCTCCGTGTCGGCCAGACGCTTCCGTAGACACTCATTCTCGGCTGCGAGAGTGTCAACTGCGGATGTATGCTTCACGTAGGCTCTTGGGTAAGTCGTGTGATTCCTCTTCTCCGCAGCGATAGATGTGGCAGTCGGAGAGGGGTACAGCTGCTTTGAAACATCCTGGCGACATATATATCCTGCACTGAGCAACTCTTGAACAACCTGGACGAACTCACGGCGTTGGGGAGCTTTGGAAACACGAAACCGATGTGTGCTGACGTTATCTGAGTCAATGGAAAGGTACACGCTGCATAGAATGGTGTTGATGCCAGTATCCTCTTGAGGAGCATAAATAGTGCCGTGTAATAGCGTCCACTTCGGTATTAGCATCCTCTTTGAAAGGTTAAGGATTAGCTCAGAAGACAATTGCCCAGCCTCATGTTTAACTCGTCTCTGTCGACGTCTGATGCGAACCTGAGTCACGATTGGCCGCGGGCTGGTGAGTCTTTATTCTCCTTCTCTATTAATGTTAATGATTGGTTGTAACAATGCCAATTTTTAGTAGAAAATCTACTCTGGAATGACAGAAACGGAGCTAGAAACGAAGCGCGCGGCCGTAAATGAGAACATGGCGGACGATCATGCAGTTAAGGCTGTTTCTAAGAGATCGAGACCGATGACGAAGTGGAACACAACCGCTTTGAGTACTTGCCGGTCAATTCTCATGATGGGCATGCTTAAGGCCTTCTTCACGTTTGCGTTTGACGTCTTTGACTCAGAACCAACTGGCCTGTCCATCAAAAAGCTCGGAAATGCGTTCAACCACATCATCGTGTCGTTTCTTCAGCCGTGCTCCGAAACACCGGACTTCCTCGATGAGCTGAAGTTGAAACCTGGCGTCTCGATGGGAAGGGTTGTTGCGAAGAACGTCCGAGATTGGGCTGAGACGATGGGGGTGACTGTGGCCATATCTGACGGGAAACCCAAGGTTGTCCATGCTCTCTGCAAGAGCTCCTCGCCCAGTCCGTTCGGAGCTAACCAGCGCGATCAGATCCGTCCTGTCGAGACTCAATATTCCTGTGCCAGATAATCTCGACTCCCGAGACTTTAATCTCTGTGTGCCCGATATCAATGACCCGGAGAGATTTGTGGGCAAGTGCAGAACAGTTGAAATCCCCAACCCTGCCACCCCCGCCCTTACACACGTGAAGCAAGAGCTTTGCGTGAAAAGTGAGCCTTTCCTGCACTCATCGTCCGGTCCCACTTCGGTTCCCTCTCCAGCTTCCCCTCAAGCGCCTCGCGAGTCGATTGTGCTGCACGATGTTCACCGTGTCGCGATGAGTGTCGATCAGAGGCTCGCCACCGTGGAGGCACGTCTGGCCAGCCAAGGGGACAACGATGACGATGTGTCTGAGGTCGGTGATGATTCTTTCTCGATTCTCGACATTCAGAATAGGCTGCTTTGTTTCTGTTGCGGCCATTGCCACAGTCTGGACTGGATCGACAATCGCGTGACGTCAAAGTTTGTGACTTGCCAGGAATGCAAAGTGAACTTCCACGACAACTCACGCTGTGTCCCTCCCCGGCCTAAGACTGGAAAGAACAAGAACTGGGCCGAGTCCACTAAGGGTCGCTGGAAATACACGTGTAGCTATTGCCTCAATGAGAAGAAGTGTTACGCATGCCGACGCAACGACTCAGCCGTGCACTGTAGGCAGTGCGGGCACTGGTTCTGTAACTCTGCCAACTGCGTACAGATGGAGCTGCTGAAGATTGTCATCTGTGGCAAGTCGATTCCCAAGATTCGGCTCTGTCCCGACTGTTACTCGTCGTACGAATTGGTGATCCAGAACAGTGAGTAAATGAAGACATTGCTTGTTATTGAGTTGACCACTGTGGCAATGTTGATGCCACATGATGACAGATGTGTGTACCCATGCGCCCGGCTGCTCTTCCCCGCCGTTCTTCCTCACCGTTCTCCAGGCGCTCTTCTCGGGCTCCTGTCCCCATGCCTTCGTTTCCCTGCCGCTCTCCCTGCATCTTGCTCCCCGCCGTCTCTTTAAACAATCTTCTTGATGTATTGCCTTGATGTAGTTATTGAAGGCTGTTATCGTGATCACAGGCTTGACATGCTTATTAAAGCCTGTTAGTTCCAAATCATCCTTTAGTGACGGGCATTCTCCTCTGCATTGCCGAGAAAAAGAGTTGATGTTGATTAGATGGTGACGAATGCATTACCGGACATTTGACGCGCACAACCTGCTTAATACTGCATAAAAGCATCGCTGATCGCTTTCTCTTCTGTTCTTCAACGCCCAAGGAGCGGCTTCCAGGTCGGCAACGGTTGCCGACCTGGACCCGTGCAGTTTATGCTTTTTCGGCCAACCGACGAAGTCAAGCTTGGCCAAGACACATACTGTGTACAAGGACCCTGGCAGGCTAGTTACGCCGCTCAGCCTCTGCATCCAGTTGATAATCACTCGCCATTTACTTCTGGTGCTTTTCCTGCTCTCTCTTCTCCATCACGTCGTCATACTCGGCCCTCGTCAGCCTCACAGTTGTCATCCCGGCATCACGGATGTGCTCAAAGGCCTCAACGGGCAGCTTCGGCATCCCGTCCTCGCTGTCGCTGCTGCTGCCCAAGTCTGACTCGCTCTCGTGATAGCGGCGAAGGCGAATGCGTCTGCTGGGCTCCCTGGTCTTCATAGCGTCATAGAGCGGAGCGAGCCCACTTCCATTGGCCCCGCTACGGACACCCTCATCGGTATCTCTCTCAGACATATCACACTCAACCTGTTGTGACTGAAGAAATGACAGGTTGTCGACGAGGCTATCCTCGGCATCGCTGTCTGAACTCTCCTCATCCTCCCACTCTCCTTCCAGCATCTCCAACCCGGCCTCATCGTCAAACTCGCCCTCCACTGCGGTCTCCGGCATCTCTGCCTCGCCAGCTGTCTCGTCAAACAGCGCCTCATCGTCAGACTCACCCTCCCCCGTGTCGACCCCCATCGGGATTACGCTGGTCGTGGAGCTGGACCATCCCTCATCCTGAGCTTTTTGTAAAGCCACCAGGTCGGCAGAGCTTAAGGTAATCCTGGCGCCCTCATCCTGGCGCCTCATCCCTGGCGCCGTCATCCCTGGCGTCCTCTCCCTCATAAATCTGAATCATCTTCTTGTCTTGCTCCCGATGTTGTCATTGCTGTTTTCGTGTCCACAAGCATTCCAGTCTCATTATAATGTTTATTCAGTACCAAATCATCCTTTAGTGACGGGCATTCTCCTCTGCATTGCCGAGAAAAAGAGTTGATGTTGATTAGATGGTGACGAATGCATTACCGGACATTTGACGCGCACAACCTGCTTAATACTGCATAAAAGCATCGCTGATCGCTTTCTCTTCTGTTCTTCAACGCCCAAGGAGCGGCTTCCAGGTCGGCAACGGTTGCCGACCTGGACCCGTGCAGTTTATGCTTTTTCGGCCAACCGACGAAGTCAAGCTTGGCCAAGACACATACTGTGTACAAGGACCCTGGCAGGCTAGTTACGCCGCTCAGCCTCTGCATCCAGTTGATAATCACTCGCCATTTACTTCTGGTGCTTTTCCTGCTCTCTCTTCTCCATCACGTCGTCATACTCGGCCCTCGTCAGCCTCACAGTTGTCATCCCGGCATCACGGATGTGCTCAAAGGCCTCAACGGGCAGCTTCGGCATCCCGTCCTCGCTGTCGCTGCTGCTGCCCAAGTCTGACTCGCTCTCGTGATAGCGGCGAAGGCGAATGCGTCTGCTGGGCTCCCTGGTCTTCATAGCGTCATAGAGCGGAGCGAGCCCACTTCCATTGGCCCCGCTACGGACACCCTCATCGGTATCTCTCTCAGACATATCACACTCAACCTGTTGTGACTGAAGAAATGACAGGTTGTCGACGAGGCTATCCTCGGCATCGCTGTCTGAACTCTCCTCATCCTCCCACTCTCCTTCCAGCATCTCCAACCCGGCCTCATCGTCAAACTCGCCCTCCACTGCGGTCTCCGGCATCTCTGCCTCGCCAGCTGTCTCGTCAAACAGCGCCTCATCGTCAGACTCACCCTCCCCCGTGTCGCCCCCCTCGGGCTTACGCTGGTCGTGGAGCTGGACCATCCTAATCCTGAGCTTGTTGTAAAGCCAGTCATCGAGCGTCGGCGGCACCAGGTCAGCAGAGCTTCGGATCTCCGGGTTGAGATCGAGGATCGTTGGGCGCCGCGTGGTCGTTAAGTGACTGGACGCCAACTGGTGCCTGAACTGCTCATCGGTCAGGCTGATGCGCTTGTCCTTAATGACCTTCTGAGGCTTCTCCCGCGGTCTGCCGCGGCGCTCTAGCGTGCCGATAGACTGCATCCTATCGGTGGACACGTCGATCCGCTGCGCAAAGCGAAGCATGCGAACCGTCAACCCCTGAACCTTGAGCGCCTCCGATACAGCACTGGCCTGCGGGAATCCCGATTTGAGCGTGCCAAAGCCCATCCAGCTCGGGCACGAGGTAAGGTCTATCGCATCGGGGAGATTACCTTGGAGATACGAATACTCCCAGCCCGTCTGGTTGAGCAGAATGGCAATGGCGCCATACGGGCTGGGGAGACTCTCAACTGATGCAGGCGACACCTCTTCCTCCTCTTTCCAGGACAACGGCTTCGCGGGGTGTGGCAAGTCGAAGTTCCGGAAAGACTGAACAGCCGAAACGATCTTCTTCTGCGTCCCCAGAGGCTTCTCAGCGAGGTACCGGCGCAAATGGGTTACCAGCTCGTCACTACGAACAATCGCGATGCCCTTCTGGATATCTGTGGCGGTTTCCTGACAAATTCTGGCCAAAACGTCTTTCAGAAGCTTGTTGTAGTTCGTACGCGATTTGGTTGGAACATTCTTCAACCAACGCTTCATGATATCTTCGTCTATTGCCGCTACAGCCTCCATGGGATGAGTTTTTGCTGCTTCAGTTTGGATTGCTATTCCAGAATTTCGACCATACAAAACTCTAAAGTATTGGGAATTGACCCAAACTGAGCTCAGATACGTGATCTGGGGGCCTGAGTGGGTGAATGGGGACCTTTCATTTTTTAAAAGTGTTGTTACACTCCCAGATTTAATAATAATCTCCGGTGCTGGAAGTAATTCTGAAATGGCGATCCAAATGCAATTATTATTCTGAAAACCGAATCCATGGTGCTGCCATTCTCTATTCGCTCTAATAGGTACCCAGGCCAGGTTTTGTACACCCTCCCGCTTGCCTCGGAATTCGGACATGCCGAAATTCTGAAATTCGAATACCACCGCCCATTTTTGACGTATGAGATCAGTATCCCATGCCAAACCTCAGGACGGCATTCGTGTACCTTTTCCTGCCCTGTATCCATTAGATAACCACCCACTTTCCTTTCACAATGTGCACTTTATGCTCGCAACGAGATTGAAATGGCGAACTTAAGAATAGAAAGAATACTGGCGGCTTTAACGTAGTAGGCATGTGTACAACACTAAGAAACATCAGTATGCGGGCGCAGAGCATCATTAAAGCAACAATTATCCCTAAACAACATCAACAACTATAAGTCCATCAGGACCAAACAATATGAACTATAAATGGAGCACTGATCAGTATAGATGATTTGAGAGTACCAGGCATGGCCAGAATACCGTAATTATCGTCCGTTGATCCACGTGACCTCCATCTTGGTCGGTATCCAGAGAACGCCCGTCAGACGCTTGCAACGGAACATTTAGGGGGAGCATCCTGAATGGGGCCAGATTTGAGGGACCCTTGGTCTGACATGCCATGACCGAGTACTCTAGGGGCCTCCACAGTGCGTCCCGAGGTACGTTATAGCACCACAGACTTGGTGTGTCTTAGCCTGCACCGCCCGAAAGCTCGTCGGATCACTCCCCATACGTTATATCGCCATTCAGTCCACATAATGGATGTTTTCGGAGCGATTATATCCCCCGTTTGTATGGTATAACGTTTCCGACACCCCGTTGCCTACGGTTACTGGCAATTTTCTCATCTCTGTTATATGTCCATTATTGGGATATAACGAAGAGAAGAATGACGTTCGAATTCCTTCACGAGTGGATCGAGAGCACCTCAGATGATGTGATTGAGGCCGTTATCACCGAATTCAAGGAGAAGAAGACAAACAAGGCGAAGAGTGCCGTTCTTCGGGACAAATTGCTCGACGAGAACGATATCTTCGATATAGTCGTCAAGAACGGTACGTAATTGGTGCAAATGTTTATATAGGGATCAACTTTAACCACCTGTGCTCATATTTCGAGATTCAGGGCGAGAAGAAGGCAGAACTCGAGGCATTGCTGTCTCAGCAGGTGCAGGATAAGACCTCGAACGAGAACATCGAGGCAACCTTCACGGAGAAGGAGATGAAGGCGTTTGAGTCGGCCGCTGTCACAGCCTTCAAGAACTCCAAGAGGGCTGAGTATGCCAAGGAGAATGAGGGCGCGCGTATCGAAAAAGAGGCGCTGAGTGTCAAGGTTCGGGCGTGGCGCAACGCGACATCCACCAACGCGCTTGTGCGCGACCATGTCACAGCAATGGTTGCCAGGGTGCGCAGCAAGGAGGCAGACCTTGCTTACATGAAGCACTCCTGCCGCTCGTACTTCGAAGAGTACATCATCGCCCTGGAATGGTTGGAGACCCCCGCGGGAGAAGGTACGCCCCTGCTCCCCCCAGGTACTGGCGCTATCATCGATTACTATCACAAAATTGTTCGAGGATACAAGAAGAGAGTCAAGCAGTTGAGGAAGAGCTTGACGGCAAAGAGTGAGGAAGTCATCACGCTGCATCGACGCCTTCTGCAGCAGCAGGCTGAGCGAGAGGCAGCCTATGACGCTGACAAGTCCATGGATGCATCACTCCCATGCAGCCCCATCCCGCCACAGTCTGGCACAGTCTCCAGGACTTCCTGTCCCCGACGCGATACGGACGAGGCGCAGGCAGCCATGTCTGTGAAGCGTCCTCATAAATCTGAATCATCTTCTTGTCTTGCTCCCGATGTTGTCATTGCTGTTTTCGTGTCCACAAGCATTCCAGTCTCATTATAATGTTTATTCAGTACCAAATCATCCTTTAGTGACGGGCATTCTCCTCTGCATTGCCGAGAAAAAGAGTTGATGTTGATTAGATGGTGACGAATGCATTACCGGACATTTGACGCGCACAACCTGCTTAATACTGCATAAAAGCATCGCTGATCGCTTTCTCTTCTGTTCTTCAACGCCCAAGGAGCGGCTTCCAGGTCGGCAACGGTTGCCGACCTGGACCCGTGCAGTTTATGCTTTTTCGGCCAACCGACGAAGTCAAGCTTGGCCAAGACACATACTGTGTACAAGGACCCTGGCAGGCTAGTTACGCCGCTCAGCCTCTGCATCCAGTTGATAATCACTCGCCATTTACTTCTGGTGCTTTTCCTGCTCTCTCTTCTCCATCACGTCGTCATACTCGGCCCTCGTCAGCCTCACAGTTGTCATCCCGGCATCACGGATGTGCTCAAAGGCCTCAACGGGCAGCTTCGGCATCCCGTCCTCGCTGTCGCTGCTGCTGCCCAAGTCTGACTCGCTCTCGTGATAGCGGCGAAGGCGAATGCGTCTGCTGGGCTCCCTGGTCTTCATAGCGTCATAGAGCGGAGCGAGCCCACTTCCATTGGCCCCGCTACGGACACCCTCATCGGTATCTCTCTCAGACATATCACACTCAACCTGTTGTGACTGAAGAAATGACAGGTTGTCGACGAGGCTATCCTCGGCATCGCTGTCTGAACTCTCCTCATCCTCCCACTCTCCTTCCAGCATCTCCAACCCGGCCTCATCGTCAAACTCGCCCTCCACTGCGGTCTCCGGCATCTCTGCCTCGCCAGCTGTCTCGTCAAACAGCGCCTCATCGTCAGACTCACCCTCCCCCGTGTCGCCCCCCTCGGGCTTACGCTGGTCGTGGAGCTGGACCATCCTAATCCTGAGCTTGTTGTAAAGCCAGTCATCGAGCGTCGGCGGCACCAGGTCAGCAGAGCTTCGGATCTCCGGGTTGAGATCGAGGATCGTTGGGCGCCGCGTGGTCGTTAAGTGACTGGACGCCAACTGGTGCCTGAACTGCTCATCGGTCAGGCTGATGCGCTTGTCCTTAATGACCTTCTGAGGCTTCTCCCGCGGTCTGCCGCGGCGCTCTAGCGTGCCGATAGACTGCATCCTATCGGTGGACACGTCGATCCGCTGCGCAAAGCGAAGCATGCGAACCGTCAACCCCTGAACCTTGAGCGCCTCCGATACAGCACTGGCCTGCGGGAATCCCGATTTGAGCGTGCCAAAGCCCATCCAGCTCGGGCACGAGGTAAGGTCTATCGCATCGGGGAGATTACCTTGGAGATACGAATACTCCCAGCCCGTCTGGTTGAGCAGAATGGCAATGGCGCCATACGGGCTGGGGAGACTCTCAACTGATGCAGGCGACACCTCTTCCTCCTCTTTCCAGGACAACGGCTTCGCGGGGTGTGGCAAGTCGAAGTTCCGGAAAGACTGAACAGCCGAAACGATCTTCTTCTGCGTCCCCAGAGGCTTCTCAGCGAGGTACCGGCGCAAATGGGTTACCAGCTCGTCACTACGAACAATCGCGATGCCCTTCTGGATATCTGTGGCGGTTTCCTGACAAATTCTGGCCAAAACGTCTTTCAGAAGCTTGTTGTAGTTCGTACGCGATTTGGTTGGAACATTCTTCAACCAACGCTTCATGATATCTTCGTCTATTGCCGCTACAGCCTCCATGGGATGAGTTTTTGCTGCTTCAGTTTGGATTGCTATTCCAGAATTTCGACCATACAAAACTCTAAAGTATTGGGAATTGACCCAAACTGAGCTCAGATACGTGATCTGGGGCCTGAGTGGGTGAATGGGGACCTTTCATTTTTTAAAAGTGTTGTTACACTCCCAGATTTAATAATAATCTCCGGTGCTGGAAGTAATTCTGAAATGGCGATCCAAATGCAATTATTATTCTGAAAACCGAATCCATGGTGCTGCCATTCTCTATTCGCTCTAATAGGTACCCAGGCCAGGTTTTGTACACCCTCCCGCTTGCCTCGGAATTCGGACATGCCGAAATTCTGAAATTCGAATACCACCGCCCATTTTTGACGTATGAGATCAGTATCCCATGCCAAACCTCAGGACGGCATTCGTGTACCTTTTCCTGCCCTGTATCCATTAGATAACCACCCACTTTCCTTTCACAATGTGCACTTTATGCTCGCAACGAGATTGAAATGGCGAACTTAAGAATAGAAAGAATACTGGCGGCTTTAACGTAGTAGGCATGTGTACAACACTAAGAAACATCAGTATGCGGGCGCAGAGCATCATTAAAGCAACAATTATCCCTAAACAACATCAACAACTATAAGTCCACCAGGACCATACGATATGAACTATAAATGGAGCATAGATCAGTACAGCTGATTTGAAAGTACCAGGCATGGCCAGAATACCGCAATTATCGTCCGTTGATTCACGTGACCTCCATCTTGGTCGGTATCCAGAGAACCTCCGTCAGACGCTTGCAACGGAACATTTAGGGGGAGCATCCTGAATGGGGCCAGATTTGAGGGACCCTTGGTCTGACATGCCATGACCGAGTACTCTAGGGGCCTCCACAGTGCGTCCCGAGGTACGTTATAGCACCACAGACTTGGTGTGTCTTAGCCTGCACCGCCCGAAAGCTCGTCGGATCACTCCCCATACGTTATATCGCCATTCAGTCCACATAATGGATGTTTTCGGAGCGATTATATCCCCCGTTTGTATGGTATAACGTTTCCGACACCCCGTTGCCTACGGTTACTGGCAATTTTCTCATCTCTGTTATATGTCCATTATTGGGATATAACGAAGAGAAGAATGACGTTCGAATTCCTTCACGAGTGGATCGAGAGCACCTCAGATGATGTGATTGAGGCCGTTATCACCGAATTCAAGGAGAAGAAGACAAACAAGGCGAAGAGTGCCGTTCTTCGGGACAAATTGCTCGACGAGAACGATATCTTCGATATAGTCGTCAAGAACGGTACGTAATTGGTGCAAATGTTTATATAGGGATCAACTTTAACCACCTGTGCTCATATTTCGAGATTCAGGGCGAGAAGAAGGCAGAACTCGAGGCATTGCTGTCTCAGCAGGTGCAGGATAAGACCTCGAACGAGAACATCGAGGCAACCTTCACGGAGAAGGAGATGAAGGCGTTTGAGTCGGCCGCTGTCACAGCCTTCAAGAACTCCAAGAGGGCTGAGTATGCCAAGGAGAATGAGGGCGCGCGTATCGAAAAAGAGGCGCTGAGTGTCAAGGTTCGGGCGTGGCGCAACGCGACATCCACCAACGCGCTTGTGCGCGACCATGTCACAGCAATGGTTGCCAGGGTGCGCAGCAAGGAGGCAGACCTTGCTTACATGAAGCACTCCTGCCGCTCGTACTTCGAAGAGTACATCATCGCCCTGGAATGGTTGGAGACCCCCGCGGGAGAAGGTACGCCCCTGCTCCCCCCAGGTACTGGCGCTATCATCGATTACTATCACAAAATTGTTCGAGGATACAAGAAGAGAGTCAAGCAGTTGAGGAAGAGCTTGACGGCAAAGAGTGAGGAAGTCATCACGCTGCATCGACGCCTTCTGCAGCAGCAGGCTGAGCGAGAGGCAGCCTATGACGCTGACAAGTCCATGGATGCATCACTCCCATGCAGCCCCATCCCGCCACAGTCTGGCACAGTCTCCAGGACTTCCTGTCCCCGACGCGATACGGACGAGGCGCAGGCAGCCATGTCTGTGAAGCGCAAGGCCCTCATCATCACGCCCGAGAAGGCCAGGCCAGAGGACTCGGAGGAGGAGTCAGAGGAGGAAGAGGAGCCAGTGGAGGAGGTCGAGTCAGAGGAGGAAGAGGAGCCAGTGGCGGATGAGTTGATGGAGGAGCTGCACTTTGGCGACCTCGAGGGCGGCAACTCCGGCGACGACGAGGATGTTTGCTCAGCGTCTGCACAAGCAACCGCTCCGAATGACCTGGCAGACCCCATAGACCTCAACTTTACGCCTGAGATGAAGGATATCATCGCACAGCACTCTCCGGCCAAGAGTAAGTCAGAGGAGGAGCAGGAGGAAGAGAAGGCCGAGTCAGACGAGGAGGGTGGGGCAGAGGAGGAGGGTGAAACCGAGGAGAGCGGAAGAGTGGTCAACGCCAGGTCTGACCCAACCCGCTACAACCGAACTGTGGCATTCGACATGATCATCACGACAAGGCTTCCGAGTTCAGGTTGGCCTACGTATCCGACCCTGGGTTATGGGAACTGCATCATTCACTGCCTGATGATGATGTCGGGTCTGAGAACATTTACTGCGTTCAGACGCAAATTGCCCTTGTCGCAGAAGCTCAAGGCTGAGGATGAGGCGACAGCTTACCGCCAGACGCTCCTCGCCCACGCAAGGACCATGGCCGTATTCTCAAAGATGACAGAGATAGAGCTTCTGGATGAGCTGTTTCCTGAGCACGTCAATAGTGACGGGACAGTGACGAGATGGGCATGCGTTGAAGCAATCAGAGTGTGGACTTCGATGACAGGGAAGCCGACCATGCTTGTCAACATTGATGAGAAGATGATCACGCACATTTACCGTAACGAGAAGGGCAATGCATTGACAGTGCGGCGTCCCTTCGATGGCGATCAGAGTAGAGCGCTGGAGAGTTTTAGGGCGGAGTGCGCCAGGCTCGACATCAACTACGTGATACAGTTGATGGGTCGACATGCAACTTTGCGGAAGGTCTCAAAGCCGACCCAGGTGAAGATTAGGAGACGTAAGAACTAAATATGACATGAAGTATTCGGTAATTTGATCGGTACTATTAACTAGGAGTCTGTTCATAGTCACAAGTGCAACATCACTCACGTCACGTGAATTAGCGAGGATATATTAGTTCACACCAGTGTTTACCCGTCTATGTTGCATTGTTAACACGTATCATTGAAACTGTGACCAACTTTGGTTGCGAGCATAAACTGCACGGGTCCAGGTCGGCAACCGTTGCCGACCTGGAAGCCGCTCCTTGGGCGTTGAAGAACAGAAGAGAAAGCGATCAGCGATGCTTTTATGCAGTATTAAGCAGGTTGTGCGCGTCAAATGTCCGGTAATGCATTCGTCACCATCTAATCAACATCAACTCTTTTTCTCGGCAATGCAGAGGAGAATGCCCGTCACTAAAGGATGATTTGGTACTGAATAAACATTATAATGAGACTGGAATGCTTGTGGACACGAAAACAGCAATGACAACATCGGGAGCAAGACAAGAAGATGATTCAGATTTATGAGGGAGAGGACGCCAGGGATGACGGCGCCAGGGATGAGGCGCCAGGATGAGGGCGCCAGGATTACCTTAAGCTCTGCCGACCTGGTGGCTTTACAAAAAGCTCAGGATGAGGATGGTCCAGCTCCACGACCAGCGTAATCCCGATGGGGGTCGACACGGGGGAGGGTGAGTCTGACGATGAGGCGCTGTTTGACGAGACAGCTGGCGAGGCAGAGATGCCGGAGACCGCAGTGGAGGGCGAGTTTGACGATGAGGCCGGGTTGGAGATGCTGGAAGGAGAGTGGGAGGATGAGGAGAGTTCAGACAGCGATGCCGAGGATAGCCTCGTCGACAACCTGTCATTTCTTCAGTCACAACAGGTTGAGTGTGATATGTCTGAGAGAGATACCGATGAGGGTGTCCGTAGCGGGGCCAATGGAAGTGGGCTCGCTCCGCTCTATGACGCTATGAAGACCAGGGAGCCCAGCAGACGCATTCGCCTTCGCCGCTATCACGAGAGCGAGTCAGACTTGGGCAGCAGCAGCGACAGCGAGGACGGGATGCCGAAGCTGCCCGTTGAGGCCTTTGAGCACATCCGTGATGCCGGGATGACAACTGTGAGGCTGACGAGGGCCGAGTATGACGACGTGATGGAGAAGAGAGAGCAGGAAAAGCACCAGAAGTAAATGGCGAGTGATTATCAACTGGATGCAGAGGCTGAGCGGCGTAACTAGCCTGCCAGGGTCCTTGTACACAGTATGTGTCTTGGCCAAGCTTGACTTCGTCGGTTGGCCGAAAAAGCATAAACTGCACGGGTCCAGGTCGGCAACCGTTGCCGACCTGGAAGCCGCTCCTTGGGCGTTGAAGAACAGAAGAGAAAGCGATCAGCGATGCTTTTATGCAGTATTAAGCAGGTTGTGCGCGTCAAATGTCCGGTAATGCATTCGTCACCATCTAATCAACATCAACTCTTTTTCTCGGCAATGCAGAGGAGAATGCCCGTCACTAAAGGATGATTTGGTACTGAATAAACATTATAATGAGACTGGAATGCTTGTGGACACGAAAACAGCAATGACAACATCGGGAGCAAGACAAGAAGATGATTCAGATTTATGAGGGAGAGGACGCCAGGGATGACGGCGCCAGGGATGAGGCGCCAGGATGAGGGCGCCAGGATTACCTTAAGCTCTGCCGACCTGGTGGCTTTACAAAAAGCTCAGGATGAGGATGGTCCAGCTCCACGACCAGCGTAATCCCGATGGGGTCGACACGGGGGAGGGTGAGTCTGACGATGAGGCGCTGTTTGACGAGACAGCTGGCGAGGCAGAGATGCCGGAGACCGCAGTGGAGGGCGAGTTTGACGATGAGGCCGGGTTGGAGATGCTGGAAGGAGAGTGGGAGGATGAGGAGAGTTCAGACAGCGATGCCGAGGATAGCCTCGTCGACAACCTGTCATTTCTTCAGTCACAACAGGTTGAGTGTGATATGTCTGAGAGAGATACCGATGAGGGTGTCCGTAGCGGGGCCAATGGAAGTGGGCTCGCTCCGCTCTATGACTCAATGAAGACCAGGGTGCCCAGCAGACGCATTCGCCTTCGCCGCTATCACGAGAGCGAGTCAGACTTGGGCAGCAGCA
Source organism: Carpediemonas membranifera (assembly GCA_019828565.1). NCBI lineage: Eukaryota > Fornicata > Carpediemonas > Carpediemonas membranifera. Next base: position 1,053,789 of record JAHDYR010000038.1, on the reverse strand, counting down.
GCGACAGCGAGGACGGGATGCCGAAGCTGCCCGTTGAGGCCTTTGAGCACATCCGTGATGCCGGGATGACAACTGTGAGGCTGACGAGGGCCGAGTATGACGACGTGATGGAGAAGAGAGAGCAGGAAAAGCACCAGAAGTAAATGGCGAGTGATTATCAACTGGATGCAGAGGCTGAGCGGCGTAACTAGCCTGCCAGGGTCCTTGTACACAGTATGTGTCTTGGCCAAGCTTGACTTCGTCGGTTGGCCGAAAAAGCATAAACTGCACGGGTCCAGGTCGGCAACCGTTGCCGACCTGGAAGCCGCTCCTTGGGCGTTGAAGAACAGAAGAGAAAGCGATCAGCGATGCTTTTATGCAGTATTAAGCAGGTTGTGCGCGTCAAATGTCCGGTAATGCATTCGTCACCATCTAATCAACATCAACTCTTTTCTCGGCAATGCAGAGGAGAATGCCCGTCACTAAAGGATGATTTGGTACTGAATAAACATTATAATGAGACTGGAATGCTTGTGGACACGAAAACAGCAATGACAACATCGGGAGCAAGACAAGAAGATGATTCAGATTTATGAGGACGCTGAAGAGGCCATGGTGAATCGACCGGGGACCCTGGCCCGCCATCTTCCTTCGTAAACAGTACGTCTGGTGCTCCCATGGTTGTTCCCAAGGTTCTTGTTCTTCGCGCATTGCTGGAATCGACATGGAAAGCAATTACATGCTTCAGGAGCTTCACTGCCTCACTGGTACGTCCTATCGTATGCGACGGGACAAGTTATCTGAGAAATCGGTCCTCGTTGTCAACCGTTTCAACGATTCCGCCCGTGGACGTGCCGAGGAGCTCTTTCTCGCCGCTCTTGAGCTTGCTCCAGCCTCTAACGTGTTCGAGGAACGCGATGAGCCCATTGTGCGCAAGGCAGCTCCGCAACCTGCTGAGAAGCGCGTTCGCTCCGCCGATTGCGCAGAGCAAGTCGATTATCCTGCCAAGCCTTCAGACCGAGCCCTGCGCGCAGCCAGGCGCGCAGCTGGCGACGCCGCTACATCCCTCGCCGGCCCATCTCCCACCGGTTCTGCTGCCAGACAGCTTTCAGCGGATGACCCGTGCTCTGGCACCCGCTCGGCTGTCCCTTCCATGTCCCTCGCCGAGTCAGCTTCTTCTGGCTCTGTTGGTAGCTCGTCTGTGGCCATCGCCGACACTGGTGCATCCGCATCCGCCATAACTCCCACTGCCCGCGCCAAGGCGCCGAAGCGCAAGCTTCCTTTCCTTACCAGTGAGATTGATGTGGAGCAGTTCCTAAGCTCGTGGGCTAGTTCCACCAAGCTTGAGGCAGCCGGCGCCAGGGAGCTGAAGTTTATATCCAAGTCGGACCTGAAGTCGGTCATTCGGAATGAGAGGGTCCAGAGTGTCGAGCGCATCTGCAACATCGCATGGGTGGCATATCAGATGGAGCTCTACAATGAGCTGGAGAATGACGGTGTGGCCATCGACGACTGCATCGTCCCGACCGAGCAGCTGGAGGTACTGCAGGCTAGGGTTAGCGAGGCCTTGATGCGACCCACCAGAGAACTTATCGATGGAACTCGGAAGGTGTGGAATTACAGGGCGACGTACGCCGGCATGGTCAAGTCGATTTGTGACTCCATGGCAACGATGTTGTTCATCGACCCTGGGACCGTCACGCGACACTATATTCTCGTGGTGAGATACATGATTCTCTTCCCCAATCTCTTCTGGGACCTGCTCTCGAGCCACTGTCTGCCTGACACCATCGCTTACACCAACGTTGTCATGGATGTTGGTCTGAAGAATCTTTTGCTTGACACCCCTGCCGAGGATGACTCGTCCCTCACCACGCTCATCCAGAAGAAGTTTGAGGGCGATGACAGAAGAGTTGTCATTTATAAGGCGATTCATACTGTGAAAGTCGGCAGATAATCTACGATTTTTTCTAGATAATCTAGGGCCTAAAAACCCTAGATTATCTATTTCTTCCGGACCGAAAATGAAGTATTCATTGAATTTAAACAATTTACGGGAAAATGAATACCTTCATTGCATACTAAAGCGCGTATGCAGAGAGCCTGCAAGAGGTCCAGTGCGGTCTAACCACTGATTTCGACTTCTTTGCGACGCAGGTTAAGGCAAAAGGATGAAACGAGCAATATCTCAAAATTGACACGTTGGAATCGGTACGAGAGTGATTTTGCAGACTGCTGACGGGATGTACATATGCGCAAAATCACTCTGGTACCGATTCCAACGTGTAGATTTCGAGATATGGTCGTTTTTTCGTTTTTCGACTTGATCAGAGTCAAATTCGCGAAAGAGAAGGCGAATATCTCTGTGAATATTGCAGACCACGAATCCAGACTGGGGGACACGTAGAATGTCAGGGGGAAGAATATGATGGTGTTGGTGACATCGCGTAAGGACGACCGGTCTTGCGCGGTCAACGCTGACAAAACTTGACGATTCAGAGAAATAAATGGCGCCACCGTATTCAGCACAAGACAGTGAACTCAGCTATATGGGTTTTCCTCAGTATATTTACCCAGCGGCTGATCCCACAGTTTAAGGACGGGTATTAGCCTGCACTTTGCACGAAAAAATTCTGCCTGAACACGACCAATTGTCCAAAACACAGCATTTAGCATGCAACAGGAGCTGGAAGCAGCTGCAACATCTATTCTAGGCCATTCCACAACGATTACGCAGGAAATTGACGCAATAGAGGCCATTCAGTCCCATTACTTCATAGATTCACGCTTGAACGATATTACGAGCAGTATCAGGCGAGAAACAAGTAAGCTGAACGCGATTGGTGACTCCTTTCTCGCTGAGACATTTGCAGCATACTGACAGCCACGACACGCCATTAAGCTTATGTCAGGAGCGCCATCGCCAAACACGTAAATAGACCTGTACGACAACCAGAGACGGACGTGAGTCAGAACGGTGTGCTACCGGAATACGCAGGGTGTTTTATGCCCTGTTGATTCCAGGAGCACGCTGCTCTGGGCCACGTGAGATTGACCGCGAGACTAAATCCGATCTTTACTATCTCTTGCATATGCAAACATCAAGAGTGTGTCCCTGCTCGTGAATGGGAACATCCAGCCAGTCTGAGTCAAAGCTACAGTCTGCTTTCGACAAGACAGTGCGCCATAGGCCGTTGACTTCCTTCGTAAACACCATGTGCAGCTTTTGGCACTCAGTCGCTGTCAGCGTCTTAGAATGCACACTCCGGATACGAAGCCACCAATTGGCATCCTTACAACACTTATGAATGCGCATAAGTTTCAGGGGGTGACTGGGGTGGGACATCTGTTTCGCGTCTTCCGTAGGAAATCACTCCACGAAGGCATCTGAACAGCAACTCAACCTGCTCCTTCAGAATAGTGCTCTCAAGAACCGTCTGGTTCTGACGCAATCGCACTCGACTCTCCTGATTCCCAATGAAATCACGTTCAAAGCACTCTTCGATGACTCGACCAAAGGAGGCCCGAGTCTTCGCTTGTATCTCCGGCAGCGCGGCAATACGCGCCAATCCGTGAAGTGTATCAACACACGGCGCCGTATCGGGAGTCGCAGATGGTTGACGGATCGGAATGTCTGGGGCAACCGTGTTAGATGTGCTAAGACACATGGTCACAGAGAAGAGGTGCACGAGAAGTGCTGTCAAGCGATGCCACACGACCATGTTCTCAGTTACATCCTCGTGGGAATAGTAGTGCTCCTGGAGGTATGCAGCGAGTATGAATAATGACTGCACGGGTGGCGGGAACGCACGATGCAGCTTAAGTCCAATCGATGCTATCATCTTTCTCCCCTTGACTTGCTCGTTGCAGCCCGTCGTACGGCTGGGTGGCTCAAACGACGCCAGATTCGCTAGCATCGCGTTCCTTGCCTTCACCTCCTTAATTTGACGAGGGTCGCTCTCTGGGTCAATTGGCTCTGGCTTGAACATGCGGCACATGGCATGAATCAACGACACAAAGTCATGACTGACATGCATGATTGGAGGGAATAAGAAGACGCAGTCTCTGGGCAGCGACGCAGTCGACGTCTCAAACAAAGTGGGAGCGATGCACTTCTTCTGATGGTTATAGAAGGATCCCCATTTGGCCTCTCTGTCCATAATAGTGTCGAACTGTGACTTATGCTTCGCCAGCAGGATATCTGCCAAGGTGCAGCGCGGGGTGCGACCAAAGGGACTCCAGCCCTTGTTCTTCGAATGAACGGGACTGAATGGCGAGGGGTAATTGCCTCCAATGAGTGCCCCGCAAACCTTGGACATGGCTGGATGGTCAGCGATAATAAAGACACGCGTTACTCGGCAGAGGAGACCCGTGTTCCTGACTTCCAGCACCTCGCGGTGTGTGCTCTCGATGGACTGTTCAATGAAGGCAAAATGCTCAGTGATGAGACTTTCTGGGCCGTTGTATTCAAGAATCCGGAAAGGAGGAGTCGCACCAGACGGAAAGACTTTGTGGGAGTCGTCGAGGAAACGAATCTTAACAGCGGTTGTCAGCCCTCTCCACGCATCGACCCACACCTCTAACACGAGTGGGATCGTCCCCGTCTCAGCGGAATGACTCTGTCGTCTTAATGTCCGAGCTGCACTCTTGCGCCCGGATCGTGACGTCTCCAGCGATACGGGGAATGCAACCGCTTGGCGATAATACTCCATGATATCAAATGATGCATGATATACATGGGTATATCTTGCACTCGTCTGCATCCGAGGGGTGAGGCCTTGCTCTTTCATGATGCTATAGTGAGTCTCACGGTCCTGCTCTGAGTCATAGAAGACGACGATCTTTCCTGCAACGTGCTCTGCATGGGCCGAGTCGCCCTGAATAGATGATCGTACAACATCAAGAGGAGCTTCGACATGGGTGATGAGGTCGAGCTCATATTCCTGATTGGCCTGATCAGACCTTCTCGCCGTTACCCTGTGCTGAATGTTGGCGGGAACGTGACTGCGGATAAATCTCCTCCAAGCGGTGTCAGATTGGAGAAGTGATTCTATCTCCTCCATATTCTGGATATTACACGCGAGAGACTTGATCTTCGAGGTAACAGGAGATATCCGCACAATATCAAGGTTAAGCCTACCTGCAAGAGAGTTCATTATGCGGATCTCGTCGTTAACGGCATTGTATCCGTTTGTGATGGACTTGAGCTGGTTCGTTAGTTGAATCAGGCGCTCCGTGTCGGCCAGACGCTTCCGTAGACACTCATTCTCGGCTGCGAGAGTGTCAACTGCGGATGTATGCTTCACGTAGGCTCTTGGGTAAGTCGTGTGATTCCTCTTCTCCGCAGCGATAGATGTGGCAGTCGGAGAGGGGTACAGCTGCTTTGAAACATCCTGGCGACATATATATCCTGCACTGAGCAACTCTTGAACAACCTGGACGAACTCACGGCGTTGGGGAGCTTTGGAAACACGAAACCGATGTGTGCTGACGTTATCTGAGTCAATGGAAAGGTACACGCTGCATAGAATGGTGTTGATGCCAGTATCCTCTTGAGGAGCATAAATAGTGCCGTGTAATAGCGTCCACTTCGGTATTAGCATCCTCTTTGAAAGGTTAAGGATTAGCTCAGAAGACAATTGCCCAGCCTCATGTTTAACTCGTCTCTGTCGACGTCTGATGCGAACCTGAGTCACGATTGGCCGCGGGCTGGTGAGTCTTTATTCTCCTTCTCTATTAATGTTAATGATTGGTTGTAACAATGCCAATTTTTAGTAGAAAATCTACTCTGGAATGACAGAAACGGAGCTAGAAACGAAGCGCGCGGCCGTAAATGAGAACATGGCGGACGATCATGCAGTTAAGGCTGTTTCTAAGAGATCGAGACCGATGACGAAGTGGAACACAACCGCTTTGAGTACTTGCCGGTCAATTCTCATGATGGGCATGCTTAAGGCCTTCTTCACGTTTGCGTTTGACGTCTTTGACTCAGACCCAACTGGCCTGTCCATCAAAAAGCTCGGAAATGCGTTCAACCACATCATCGTGTCGTTTCTTCAGCCGTGCTCCGAAACACCGGACTTCCTCGATGAGCTGAAGTTGAAACCTGGCGTCTCGATGGGAAGGGTTGTTGCGAAGAACGTCCGAGATTGGGCTGAGACGATGGGGGTGACTGTGGCCATATCTGACGGGAAACCCAAGGTTGTCCATGCTCTCTGCAAGAGCTCCTCGCCCAGTCCGTTCGGAGCTAACCAGCGCGATCAGATCCGTCCTGTCGAGACTCAATATTCCTGTGCCAGATAATCTCGACTCCCGAGACTTTTAATCTCTGTGTGCCCGATATCAATGACCCGGAGAGATTTGTGGGCAAGTGCAGAACAGTTGAAATCCCCAACCCTGCCACCCCCGCCCTTACACACGTGAAGCAAGAGCTTTGCGTGAAAAGTGAGCCTTTCCTGCACTCATCGTCCGGTCCCACTTCGGTTCCCTCTCCAGCTTCCCCTCAAGCGCCTCGCGAGTCGATTGTGCTGCACGATGTTCACCGTGTCGCGATGAGTGTCGATCAGAGGCTCGCCACCGTGGAGGCACGTCTGGCCAGCCAAGGGGACAACGATGACGATGTGTCTGAGGTCGGTGATGATTCTTTCTCGATTCTCGACATTCAGAATAGGCTGCTTTGTTTCTGTTGCGGCCATTGCCACAGTCTGGACTGGATCGACAATCGCGTGACGTCAAAGTTTGTGACTTGCCAGGAATGCAAAGTGAACTTCCACGACAACTCACGCTGTGTCCCTCCCCGGCCTAAGACTGGAAAGAACAAGAACTGGGCCGAGTCCACTAAGGGTCGCTGGAAATACACGTGTAGCTATTGCCTCAATGAGAAGAAGTGTTACGCATGCCGACGCAACGACTCAGCCGTGCACTGTAGGCAGTGCGGGCACTGGTTCTGTAACTCTGCCAACTGCGTACAGATGGAGCTGCTGAAGATTGTCATCTGTGGCAAGTCGATTCCCAAGATTCGGCTCTGTCCCGACTGTTACTCGTCGTACGAATTGGTGATCCAGAACAGTGAGTAAATGAAGACATTGCTTGTTATTGAGTTGACCACTGTGGCAATGTTGATGCCACATGATGACAGATGTGTGTACCCATGCGCCCGGCTGCTCTTCCCCGCCGTTCTTCCTCACCGTTCTCCAGGCGCTCTTCTCGGGCTCCTGTCCCCATGCCTTCGTTTCCCTGCCGCTCTCCCTGCATCTTGCTCCCCGCCGTCTCTTTAAACAATCTTCTTGATGTATTGCCTTGATGTAGTTATTGAAGGCTGTTATCGTGATCACAGGCTTGACATGCTTATTAAAGCCTGTTAGTTCCAAATCATCCTTTAGTGACGGGCATTCTCCTCTGCATTGCCGAGAAAAAGAGTTGATGTTGATTAGATGGTGACGAATGCATTACCGGACATTTGACGCGCACAACCTGCTTAATACTGCATAAAAGCATCGCTGATCGCTTTCTCTTCTGTTCTTCAACGCCCAAGGAGCGGCTTCCAGGTCGGCAACGGTTGCCGACCTGGACCCGTGCAGTTTATGCTTTTTCGGCCAACCGACGAATTCAAGCTTGGCCAAGACACATACTGTGTACAAGGACCCTGGCAGGCTAGTTACGCCGCTCAGCCTCTGCATCCAGTTGATAATCACTCGCCATTTACTTCTGGTGCTTTTCCTGCTCTCTCTTCTCCATCACGTCGTCATACTCGGCCCTCGTCAGCCTCACAGTTGTCATCCCGGCATCACGGATGTGCTCAAAGGCCTCAACGGGCAGCTTCGGCATCCCGTCCTCGCTGTCGCTGCTGCTGCCCAAGTCTGACTCGCTCTCGTGATAGCGGCGAAGGCGAATGCGTCTGCTGGGCTCCCTGGTCTTCATAGCGTCATAGAGCGGAGCGAGCCCACTTCCATTGGCCCCGCTACGGACACCCTCATCGGTATCTCTCTCAGACATATCACACTCAACCTGTTGTGACTGAAGAAATGACAGGTTGTCGACGAGGCTATCCTCGGCATCGCTGTCTGAACTCTCCTCATCCTCCCACTCTCCTTCCAGCATCTCCAACCCGGCCTCATCGTCAAACTCGCCCTCCACTGCGGTCTCCGGCATCTCTGCCTCGCCAGCTGTCTCGTCAAACAGCGCCTCATCGTCAGACTCACCCTCCCCCGTGTCGACCCCCATCGGGATTACGCTGGTCGTGGAGCTGGACCATCCTCATCCTGAGCTTTTTGTAAAGCCACCAGGTCGGCAGAGCTTAAGGTAATCCTGGCGCCCTCATCCTGGCGCCTCATCCCTGGCGCCGTCATCCCTGGCGTCCTCTCCCTCATAAATCTGAATCATCTTCTTGTCTTGCTCCCGATGTTGTCATTGCTGTTTTCGTGTCCACAAGCATTCCAGTCTCATTATAATGTTTATTCAGTACCAAATCATCCTTTAGTGACGGGCATTCTCCTCTGCATTGCCGAGAAAAAGAGTTGATGTTGATTAGATGGTGACGAATGCATTACCGGACATTTGACGCGCACAACCTGCTTAATACTGCATAAAAGCATCGCTGATCGCTTTCTCTTCTGTTCTTCAACGCCCAAGGAGCGGCTTCCAGGTCGGCAACGGTTGCCGACCTGGACCCGTGCAGTTTATGCTTTTTCGGCCAACCGACGAATTCAAGCTTGGCCAAGACACATACTGTGTACAAGGACCCTGGCAGGCTAGTTACGCCGCTCAGCCTCTGCATCCAGTTGATAATCACTCGCCATTTACTTCTGGTGCTTTTCCTGCTCTCTCTTCTCCATCACGTCGTCATACTCGGCCCTCGTCAGCCTCACAGTTGTCATCCCGGCATCACGGATGTGCTCAAAGGCCTCAACGGGCAGCTTCGGCATCCCGTCCTCGCTGTCGCTGCTGCTGCCCAAGTCTGACTCGCTCTCGTGATAGCGGCGAAGGCGAATGCGTCTGCTGGGCACCCTGGTCTTCATAGCGTCATAGAGCGGAGCGAGCCCACTTCCATTGGCCCCGCTACGGACACCCTCATCGGTATCTCTCTCAGACATATCACACTCAACCTGTTGTGACTGAAGAAATGACAGGTTGTCGACGAGGCTATCCTCGGCATCGCTGTCTGAACTCTCCTCATCCTCCCACTCTCCTTCCAGCATCTCCAACCCGGCCTCATCGTCAAACTCGCCCTCCACTGCGGTCTCCGGCATCTCTGCCTCGCCAGCTGTCTCGTCAAACAGCGCCTCATCGTCAGACTCACCCTCCCCCGTGTCGCCCCCCTCGGGCTTACGCTGGTCGTGGAGCTGGACCATCCTAATCCTGAGCTTGTTGTAAAGCCAGTCATCGAGCGTCGGCGGCACCAGGTCAGCAGAGCTTCGGATCTCCGGGTTGAGATCGAGGATCGTTGGGCGCCGCGTGGTCGTTAAGTGACTGGACGCCAACTGGTGCCTGAACTGCTCATCGGTCAGGCTGATGCGCTTGTCCTTAATGACCTTCTGAGGCTTCTCCCGCGGTCTGCCGCGGCGCTCTAGCGTGCCGATAGACTGCATCCTATCGGTGGACACGTCGATCCGCTGCGCAAAGCGAAGCATGCGAACCGTCAACCCCTGAACCTTGAGCGCCTCCGATACAGCACTGGCCTGCGGGAATCCCGATTTGAGCGTGCCAAAGCCCATCCAGCTCGGGCACGAGGTAAGGTCTATCGCATCGGGGAGATTACCTTGGAGATACGAATACTCCCAGCCCGTCTGGTTGAGCAGAATGGCAATGGCGCCATACGGGCTGGGGAGACTCTCAACTGATGCAGGCGACACCTCTTCCTCCTCTTTCCAGGACAACGGCTTCGCGGGGTGTGGCAAGTCGAAGTTCCGGAAAGACTGAACAGCCGAAACGATCTTCTTCTGCGTCCCCAGAGGCTTCTCAGCGAGGTACCGGCGCAAATGGGTTACCAGCTCGTCACTACGAACAATCGCGATGCCCTTCTGGATATCTGTGGCGGTTTCCTGACAAATTCTGGCCAAAACGTCTTTCAGAAGCTTGTTGTAGTTCGTACGCGATTTGGTTGGAACATTCTTCAACCAACGCTTCATGATATCTTCGTCTATTGCCGCTACAGCCTCCATGGGATGAGTTTTTGCTGCTTCAGTTTGGATTGCTATTCCAGAATTTCGACCATACAAAACTCTAAAGTATTGGGAATTGACCCAAACTGAGCTCAGATACGTGATCTGGGGCCTGAGTGGGTGAATGGGGACCTTTCATTTTTTTAAAAGTGTTGTTACACTCCCAGATTTAATGATAATCTCCGGTGCTGGAAGTAATTCTGAAATGGCGATCCAAATGCAATTATTATTCTGAAAACCGAATCCATGGTGCTGCCATTCTCTATTCGCTCTAATAGGTACCCAGGCCAGGTTTTGTACACCCTCCCGCTTGCCTCGGAATTCGGACATGCCGAAATTCTGAAATTCGAATACCACCGCCCATTTTTGACGTATGAGATCAGTATCCCATGCCAAACCTCAGGACGGCATTCGTGTACCTTTTCCTGCCCTGTATCCATTAGATAACCACCCACTTTCCTTTCACAATGTGCACTTTATGCTCGCAACGAGATTGAAATGGCGAACTTAAGAATAGAAAGAATACTGGCGGCTTTAACGTAGTAGGCATGTGTACAACACTAAGAAACATCAGTATGCGGGCGCAGAGCATCATTAAAGCAACAATTATCCCTAAACAACATCAACAACTATAAGTCCACCAGGACCATACGATATGAACTATAAATGGAGCATAGATCAGTACAGCTGATTTGAAAGTACCAGGCATGGCCAGAATACCGCAATTATCGTCCGTTGATTCACGTGACCTCCATCTTGGTCGGTATCCAGAGAACCTCCGTCAGACGCTTGCAACGGAACATTTAGGGGAGCATCCTGAATGGGGCCAGATTTGAGGGACCCTTGGTCTGACATGCCATGACCGAGTACTCTAGGGGCCTCCACAGTGCGTCCCGAGGTACGTTATAGCACCACAGACTTGGTGTGTCTTAGCCTGCACCGCCCGAAAGCTCGTCGGATCACTCCCCATACGTTATATCGCCATTCAGTCCACATAATGGATGTTTTCGGAGCGATTATATCCCCCGTTTGTATGGTATAACGTTTCCGACACCCCGTTGCCTACGGTTACTGGCAATTTTCTCATCTCTGTTATATGTCCATTATTGGGATATAACGAAGAGAAGAATGACGTTCGAATTCCTTCACGAGTGGATCGAGAGCACCTCAGATGATGTGATTGAGGCCGTTATCACCGAATTCAAGGAGAAGAAGACAAACAAGGCGAAGAGTGCCGTTCTTCGGGACAAATTGCTCGACGAGAACGATATCTTCGATATAGTCGTCAAGAACGGTACGTAATTGGTGCAAATGTTTATATAGGGATCAACTTTAACCACCTGTGCTCATATTTCGAGATTCAGGGCGAGAAGAAGGCAGAACTCGAGGCATTGCTGTCTCAGCAGGTGCAGGATAAGACCTCGAACGAGAACATCGAGGCAACCTTCACGGAGAAGGAGATGAAGGCGTTTGAGTCGGCCGCTGTCACAGCCTTCAAGAACTCCAAGAGGGCTGAGTATGCCAAGGAGAATGAGGGCGCGCGTATCGAAAAGAGGCGCTGAGTGTCAAGGTTCGGGCGTGGCGCAACGCGACATCCACCAACGCGCTTGTGCGCGACCATGTCACAGCAATGGTTGCCAGGGTGCGCAGCAAGGAGGCAGACCTTGCTTACATGAAGCACTCCTGCCGCTCGTACTTCGAAGAGTACATCATCGCCCTGGAATGGTTGGAGACCCCCGCGGGAGAAGGTACGCCCCTGCTCCCCCAGGTACTGGCGCTATCATCGATTACTATCACAAAATTGTTCGAGGATACAAGAAGAGAGTCAAGCAGTTGAGGAAGAGCTTGACGGCAAAGAGTGAGGAAGTCATCACGCTGCATCGACGCCTTCTGCAGCAGCAGGCTGAGCGAGAGGCAGCCTATGACGCTGACAAGTCCATGGATGCATCACTCCCATGCAGCCCCATCCCGCCACAGTCTGGCACAGTCTCCAGGACTTCCTGTCCCCGACGCGATACGGACGAGGCGCAGGCAGCCATGTCTGTGAAGCGCAAGGCCCTCATCATCACGCCCGAGAAGGCCAGGCCAGAGGACTCGGAGGAGGAGTCAGAGGAGGAAGAGGAGCCAGTGGAGGAGGTCGAGTCAGAGGAGGAAGAGGAGCCAGTGGAGGAGGTCGAGTCAGAGGAGGAAGAGGAGCCAGTGGCGGATGAGTTGATGGAGGAGCTGCACTTTGGCGACCTCGAGGGCGGCAACTCCGGCGACGACGAGGATGTTTGCTCAGCGTCTGCACAAGCAACCGCTCCGAATGACCTGGCAGACCCCATAGACCTCAACTTTACGCCTGAGATGAAGGATATCATCGCACAGCACTCTCCGGCCAAGAGTAAGTCAGAGGAGGAGCAGGAGGAAGAGAAGGCCGAGTCAGACGAGGAGGGTGGGGCAGAGGAGGAGGGTGAAACCGAGGAGAGCGGAAGAGTGGTCAACGCCAGGTCTGACCCAACCCGCTACAACCGAACTGTGGCATTCGACATGATCATCACGACAAGGCTTCCGAGTTCAGGTTGGCCTACGTATCCGACCCTGGGTTATGGGAACTGCATCATTCACTGCCTGATGATGATGTCGGGTCTGAGAACATTTACTGCGTTCAGACGCAAATTGCCCTTGTCGCAGAAGCTCAAGGCTGAGGATGAGGCGACAGCTTACCGCCAGACGCTCCTCGCCCACGCAAGGACCATGGCCGTATTCTCAAAGATGACAGAGATAGAGCTTCTGGATGAGCTGTTTCCTGAGCACGTCAATAGTGACGGGACAGTGACGAGATGGGCATGCGTTGAAGCAATCAGAGTGTGGACTTCGATGACAGGGAAGCCGACCATGCTTGTCAACATTGATGAGAAGATGATCACGCACATTTACCGTAACGAGAAGGGCAATGCATTGACAGTGCGGCGTCCCTTCGATGGCGATCAGAGTAGAGCGCTGGAGAGTTTTAGGGCGGAGTGCGCCAGGCTCGACATCAACTACGTGATACAGTTGATGGGTCGACATGCAACTTTGCGGAAGGTCTCAAAGCCGACCCAGGTGAAGATTAGGAGACGTAAGAACTAAATATGACATGAAGTATTCGGTAATTTGATCGGTACTATTAACTAGGAGTCTGTTCATAGTCACAAGTGCAACATCACTCACGTCACGTGAATTAGCGAGGATATATTAGTTCACACCAGTGTTTACCCGTCTATGTTGCATTGTTAACACGTATCATTGAAACTGTGACCAACTTTGGTTGCGAGCATAAACTGCACGGGTCCAGGTCGGCAACCGTTGCCGACCTGGAAGCCGCTCCTTGGGCGTTGAAGAACAGAAGAGAAAGCGATCAGCGATGCTTTTATGCAGTATTAAGCAGGTTGTGCGCGTCAAATGTCCGGTAATGCATTCGTCACCATCTAATCAACATCAACTCTTTTCTCGGCAATGCAGATGAGAATGCCCGTCACTAAAGGATGATTTGGTACTGAATAAACATTATAATGAGACTGGAATGCTTGTGGACACGAAAACAGCAATGACAACATCGGGAGCAAGACAAGAAGATGATTCAGATTTATGAGGGAGAGGACGCCAGGGATGACGGCGCCAGGGATGAGGCGCCAGGATGAGGGCGCCAGGATTACCTTAAGCTCTGCCGACCTGGTGGCTTTACAAAAGCTCAGGATTAGGATGGTCCAGCTCCACGACCAGCGTAAGCCCGAGGGGGCGACACGGGGAGGGTGAGTCTGACGATGAGGCGCTGTTTGACGAGACAGCTGGCGAGGCAGAGATGCCGGAGACCGCAGTGGAGGGCGAGTTTGACGATGAGGCCGGGTTGGAGATGCTGGAAGGAGAGTGGGAGGATGAGGAGAGTTCAGACAGCGATGCCGAGGATAGCCTCGTCGACAACCTGTCATTTCTTCAGTCACAACAGGTTGAGTGTGATATGTCTGAGAGAGATACCGGAAGTAAGTGTCCGTAGCAGGGCCAATGGAAGAAGGTGCTGCTTGTCAGGGTTTGTGGCAGCAGCACAGCCAGCA
>JAHDYR010000038.1:678734-1039477 GCA_019828565.1 Carpediemonas membranifera | reverse complement strand
AGAGAGAAAAAGCGATCAGCGATGCTTTTTATGCAGTATTAAGCAGGTTGTGCGCGTCAAATGCTTGGTAATGCCTTTCCCCGCAAGCTAATCAACATCATCATTCTTTCTCTTCCGTATTAATGCGAGCGAACAGCAATAAAGACCATTTGGCACTAACTTAACACTACAATGAGACTGGCAAGCAATGGGAGCACAGAGACAGTAACAACATCAAGAAGACCTCTCGATTTACGAGAGGGGTCGAAACGCCGCTGAAGAGGCCGCGGGCCAAGATGCCAGGGAACGAGCGCATGGAGGGTGCCTGAGCTGCAGCTTAGCTTGCTTATTATTGATTTATAAACGGGTCGAATTCTGAGAACGATGTCGGAAGAAACGATCGTAATCCCCTCGGAGGGTTCTAGCATGTCTCGTCATGACTATGAGCTGCTGTTTGACAAAAATACCGGCAGACTTGAAGGATATTGACTGGAAGCAGGAGGGTAGCTCGTTCCTGGACCGGGACATCACGATAGCGGCCAACGGTGTCTCCAAGAGCGTACAGCTGTACATGACTGATCAGCGCACGCTATATGGAGGCACCGCTGGCAAGGGCATCGCGTCTCGTGCCGAAATCCCTGCGAAGAGCATCATCGGCCTGTACTGCGGCCGACTGATCGACTTCCAGCCGGATGACCCCACGTACTGCACTCGCGTTGGCACGACGAAGTTCGCTATGGATGCGTCTTCACTGATGGGCAAGCTTGGAGTCCACACGGTGAACGACAACTCTGCTGTTTGTAACATGCCTCTCCCCCAATTATTTAGTACCACAATGTCAGTGCTCTTCTGTGCCATGTTTGTGTGGAGGATGCAGTCTTGCCTGTCATTGTATATGAAGCAAGCGTTGACATTCGTCCGTTTGAGTTCCTCTCGGTCGCCTACGAAGATGACTATTGGGCTGACCCCTTTGCTTGCCGGCCTCTCGTTGTCGCTGACTTCGAGACACTGCTGACCGACAAAGAGATGACGAAGGAAGGCAAGTTGACCTTGGCATTGCAGTTCTTCGACAAGGTATCCACGAAGAAATAAATATCTGTCTGATTGAGTGATAGTCAAGCGCCACGGGTGATACTACGTCCGCCAACCTTACCTTGCCTTTAAGTATGCCAGTACAAAGCACTCACGTGTTACCTTACCATGTAAACAGAGAAATGTGGCATTTATCAGTTGAAGCAACGCCCAGCCCACATCAATATGGGCTGTAGGTTACGTTTCTGCTGTCTCTAGACGCGCAGTGATCTCACTTACCACCGAACATTTCTTTAGAATTTCGTTCTGAAGAAACCGATATGAGCTCTGGGGCGAAGGATTCAGCAGGATACGCCAGCATGATGTTTGAAGCGCTACTGAGGATGATTCCGAAGCTGCAGGAGTACATCGCGTGGTGACGGTGGCATCAAGAAGATTGTTTAAAGAGACGGCGGGGAGCAAGATGCAGGGAGAGCGGCAGGGAAACGAAGGCATGGGGACAGGAGCCCGAGAAGAGCGCCTGGAGAACGGTGAGGAAGAACGGCGGGGAAGAGCAGCCGGGCGCATGGTACACACATCTGTCATCATGTGGCATCAACATTGCCACAGTGGTCAACTCAATAACAAGCAATGTCTTCATTTACTCACTGTTCTGGATCACCAATTCGTACGACGAGTAACAGTCGGGACAGAGCCGAATCTTGGGAATCGACTTGCCACAGATGACAATCTTCAGCAGCTCCATCTGTACGCAGTTGGCAGAGTTACAGAACCAGTGCCCGCACTGCCTACAGTGCACGGCTGAGTCGTTGCGTCGGCATGCGTAACACTTCTTCTCATTGAGGCAATAGCTACACGTGTATTTCCAGCGACCCTTAGTGGACTCGGCCCAGTTCTTGTTCTTTCCAGTCTTAGGCCGGGGAGGGACACAGCGTGAGTTGTCGTGGAAGTTCACTTTGCATTCCTGGCAAGTCACAAACTTTGACGTCACGCGATTGTCGATCCAGTCCAGACTGTGGCAATGGCCGCAACAGAAACAAAGCAGCCTATTCTGAATGTCGAGAATCGAGAAAGAATCATCACCGACCTCAGACACATCGTCATCGTTGTCCCCTTGGCTGGCCAGACGTGCCTCCACGGTGGCGAGCCTCTGATCGACACTCATCGCGACACGGTGAACATCGTGCAGCACAATCGACTCGCGAGGCGCTTGAGGGGAAGCTGGAGAGGGAACCGAAGTGGGACCGGACGATGAGTGCAGGAAAGGCTCACTTTTCACGCAAAGCTCTTGCTTCACGTGTGTAAGGGCGGGGGTGGCAGGGTTGGGGATTTCAACTGTTCTGCACTTGCCCACAAATCTCTCCGGGTCATTGATATCGGGCACACAGAGATTAAAGTCTCGGGAGTCGAGATTATCTGGCACAGGAATAATGAGTCTCGACAGGACGGATCTGATCGCGCTGGTTAGCTCCGAACGGACTGGGCGAGGAGCTCTTGCAGAGAGCATGGACAACCTTGGGTTTCCCGTCAGATATGGCCACAGTAACCCCCATCGTCTCAGCCCAATCTCGGACGTTCTTCGCAACAACCCTTCCCATCGAGACGCCAGGTTTCAACTTCAGCTCATCGAGGAAGTCCGGTGTTTCGGAGCACGGCTGAAGAAACGACACGATGATGTGGTTGAACGCATTTCCGAGCTTTTTGATGGACAGGCCAGTTGGGTCTGAGTCAAAGACGTCAAACGCAAACGTGAAGAAGGCCTTAAGCATGCCCATCATGAGAATTGACCGGCAAGTACTCAAAGCGGTTGTGTTCCACTTCGTCATCGGTCTCGATCTCTTAGAAACAGCCTTAACTGCATGATCGTCCGCCATGTTCTCATTTACGGCCGCGCGCTTCGTTTCTAGCTCCGTTTCTGTCATTCCAGAGTAGATTTTCTACTAAAAATTGGTATTGTTACAACCAATCATTAACATTAATAGAGAAGGAGAATAAAGACTCACCAGCCCGCGGCCAATCGTGACTCAGGTTCGCATCAGACGTCGACAGAGACGAGTTAAACATGAGGCTGGGCAATTGTCTTCTGAGCTAATCCTTAACCTTTCAAAGAGGATGCTAATACCGAAGTGGACGCTATTACACGGCACTATTTATGCTCCTCAAGAGGATACTGGCATCAACACCATTCTATGCAGCGTGTACCTTTCCATTGACTCAGATAACGTCAGCACACATCGGTTTCGTGTTTCCAAAGCTCCCCAACGCCGTGAGTTCGTCCAGGTTGTTCAAGAGTTGCTCAGTGCAGGATATATATGTCGCCAGGATGTTTCAAAGCAGCTGTACCCCTCTCCGACTGCCACATCTATCGCTGCGGAGAAGAGGAATCACACGACTTACCCAAGAGCCTACGTGAAGCATACATCCGCAGTTGACACTCTCGCAGCCGAGAATGAGTGTCTACGGAAGCGTCTGGCCGACACGGAGCGCCTGATTCAACTAACGAACCAGCTCAAGTCCATCACAAACGGATACAATGCCGTTAACGACGAGATCCGCATAATGAACTCTCTTGCAGGTAGGCTTAACCTTGATATTGTGCGGATATCTCCTGTTACCTCGAAGATCAAGTCTCTCGCGTGTAATATCCAGAATATGGAGGAGATAGAATCACTTCTCCAATCTGACACCGCTTGGAGGAGATTTATCCGCAGTCACGTTCCCGCCAACATTCAGCACAGGGTAACGGCGAGAAGGTCTGATCAGGCCAATCAGGAATATGAGCTCGACCTCATCACCCATGTCGAAGCTCCTCTTGATGTTGTACGATCATCTATTCAGGGCGACTCGGCCCATGCAGAGCACGTTGCAGGAAAAATCGTCGTCTTCTATGACTCAGAGCAGGACCGTGAGACTCACTATAGCATCATGAAAGAGCAAGGCCTCACCCCTCGGATGCAGACGAGTACAAGATATACCCATGTATATCATGCATCATTTGATATCATGGAGTATTATCGCCAAGCGGTTGCATTCCCCGTATCGCTGGAGACGTCACGATCCGGGCGCAAGAGTGCAGCTCGGACATTAAGACGACAGAGTCATTCCGCTGAGACGGGGACGATCCCACTCGTGTTAGAGGTGTGGGTCGATGCGTGGAGAGGTCTGACAACCGCTGTTAAGATTCGTTTCCTCGACGACTCCCACAAAGTCTTTCCGTCTGGTGCGACTCCTCCTTTCCGGATTCTTGAATACAACGGCCCAGAAAGTCTCATCACTGAGCACTTTGCCTTCATTGAACAATCCATCGAGAGCACACACCGCGAGGTGCTGGAAGTCAGGAACACGGGTCTCCTCTGCCGAGTAACGCGTGTCTTTATTATCGCAGACCATCCAGCCATGTCCAAGGTTTGCGGGGCACTCATTGGAGGCAATTACCCCTCGCCATTCAGTTCCGTTCATTCGAAGAACAAGGGCTGGAGTCCCTTTGGTCGCACCCCGCGCTGCACCTTGGCAGATATCCTGCTGGCGAAGCATAAGTCACAGTTCGACACTGTTATGGACAGAGAGGCCAAATGGGGATCCTTCTATAACCATCAGAAGAAGTGCATCGCTCCCACTTTGTTTGAGACGTCGACTGCATCGCTGCCCAGAGACTGCGTCTTCTTATTCCCTCCGATCATGCATGTCAGTCATGACTTTGTGTCGTTGATTCATGCCATGTGCCGCATGTTCAAGCCAGAGCCAATTGACCCAGACAGCGACCCTCGTCAAATTAAGGAGGTGAAGGCAAGGAACGCGATGCTAGCGAATCTGGCGTCGTTTGAGCCACCCAGCCGTACGACGGGCTGCAACGAGCAAGTCAAGGGGAGAAAGATGATAGCATCGATTGGACTTAAGCTGCATCGTGCGTTCCCGCCACCCGTGCAGTCATTATTCATACTCGCTGCATACCTCCAGGAGCACTACTATTCCCACGAGGATGTAACTGAGAACATGGTCGTGTGGCATCGCTTGACAGCACTTCTCGTGCACCTCTTCTCTGTGACCATGTGTCTTAGCACATCTAACACGGTTGCCCCAGACATTCCGATCCGTCAACCATCTGCGACTCCCGATACGGCGCCGTGTGTTGATACACTTCACGGATTGGCGCGTATTGCCGCGCTGCCGGAGATACAAGCGAAGACTCGGCCCTCCTTTGGTCGAGTCATCGAAGAGTGCTTTGAACGTGATTTCATTGGGAATCAGGAGAGTCGAGTGCGATTGCGTCAGAACCAGACGGTTCTTGAGAGCACTATTCTGAAGGAGCAGGTTGAGTTGCTGTTCAGATGCCTTCGTGGAGTGATTTCCTACGGAAGACGCGAAACAGATGTCCCACCCCAGTCACCCCTGAAACTTATGCGCATTCATAAGTGTTGTAAGGATGCCAATTGGTGGCTTCGTATCCGGAGTGTGCATTCTAAGACGCTGACAGCGACTGAGTGCCAAAAGCTGCACATGGTGTTTACGAAGGAAGTCAACGGCCTATGGCGCACTGTCTTGTCGAAAGCAGACTGTAGCTTTGACTCAGACTGGCTGGATGTTCCCATTCACGAGCAGGGACACACTCTTGATGTTTGCATATGCAAGAGATAGTAAAGATCGGATTTAGTCTCGCGGTCAATCTCACGTGGCCCAGAGCAGCGTGCTCCTGGAATCAACAGGGCATAAAACACCCTGCGTATTCCGGTAGCACACCGTTCTGACTCACGTCCGTCTCTGGTTGTCGTACAGGTCTATTTACGTGTTTGGCGATGGCGCTCCTGACATAAGCTTAATGGCGTGTCGTGGCTGTCAGTATGCTGCAAATGTCGCAGCGAGAAAGGAGTCACCAATCGCGTTCAGCTTACTTGTTTCTCGCCTGATACTGCTCGTAATATCGTTCAAGCGTGAATCTATGAAGTAATGGGACTGAATGGCCTCTATTGCGTCAATTTCCTGCGTAATCGTTGTTGAATGGTCTAGAATAGATGTTGCAGCTACTTCCAGCTCATGTTGCATGCTAAATGCTGTGTTTTGGACAATTGGTCGTGTTCAGGCAGAATTTTTTCGTGCAAAGTGCAGGCTAATACCCGTCCTTAAACTGTGGGATCAGCCGCTGGGTAAATATACTGAGAAAAAACCATATAGCTGAGTTCACTGTCTTGTGCTGAATACGGTGGCGCCATTTATTTCTCTGAATCGTCAAGTTTTGTCGGCGTTGACCGCGCAAGACCGGTCGTCCTTACGCGATGTCACCAACACCATCATATTCTTCCCCCTGACATTCTACGTGTCCCCCAGTCTGGATTCGTGGTCTGCAATATTCACAGAGATATTCGCCTTCTCTTTCGCGAATTTGACTCTGATCAAGTCGAAAAACGAAAAAACGACCATATCTCGAAATCTACACGTTGGAATCGGTACCAGAGTGATTTTGCGCATATGTACATCCCGTCAGCAGTCTGCAAAATCACTCTCGTACCGATTCCAACGTGTCAATTTTGAGATATTGCTCGTTTCATCCTTTTGCCTTAACCTGCGTCGCAAAGAAGTCGAAATCAGTGGTTAGACCGCACTGGACCTCTTGCAGGCTCTCTGCATACGCGCTTTAGTATGCAATGAAGGTATTCATTTTCCCGTAAATTGTTTAAATTCAATGAATACTTCATTTTCGGTCCGGAAGAAATAGATAATCTAGGGTTTTTAGGCCCTAGATTATCTAGAAAAAATCGTAGATTATCTGCCGACTTTCACAGTATGTGCTCGTCGTCTTTAGGCGTTCCGGCTACTGGTGAACCTTCATCGTTCACGGGGACAGAGGCCTCAGCCGAGGGGATGGCTTCAGAGGCCTTGGCGAAGAGGTTAAAGCCGAGAGCGTCAGCGTACCGTTGGACTTCGGTGTCAATCATGTCGGCAACGTCGGCATCACCGCCTTTGGCTCGGTACTCGGACAAATCCTCGGCGAATCGGACTAACGACTCAATGGTCGTCTTCTTTAGCATAGGCATATTGTTATAGAGCGTCATCAAAACGTGGAATACTAGTATTGTGGTTCGTTTGACGAACTATGTTTACAAGAGGAGAAGACTCGACACAATGGTGTCGAGGAGAAACTCCTTGACTAACTAATATCATATATAAATCTGTGTAATCTTGGGTGAGACCCATGACACCCTCTGAGTATACCGGGCGCAGGACGTTGGCGATGGCCCGCTGGAATTGTGCGGGGAGGTTCTTTAGGCCAAACGGGGCGACCATATATTCGAAAAACTCGCCCGGGACCCGCACCGCGGACAGGTAACGGTGGGAATCCTTCAATGGCATCTGGTGAAACCCTTGGCGAAGGTCTAGACCGAAGAAGTACTTGCTGCCGACGAGGTCCTGGATGAGCGTGCGGGTATCTGTCATGGGGAAAGCGTCAGTCACAGTTGCCTCGTTGAGGGCCCTGTAGTCTGCGCAAAGTCGTAGTGGGCGGCGTCCGTCCGCGTCGGGCTTCTTCTGGACAATCACAGCCGGGCTAGAGACTGGGCCGTGTGCGTCGCGGATGAGCTGGGCTTCGTACATTTCATGGAGCTGTCGCTTGATCTCGGGAAGCCAGTCGGCGCGGATGCCGCGTGGGTTGGCTTGTGGCAGAATGGCGTCCGGCTTCAGGTCAATGGTGGCTTCCGCGATGTCGGCGCCGCCGAGAGGCAGCTTGGGGTCGAAGACGTCGGCGTTGGCCTGGAGCACAGCGAGTAGCTCGTCGTGTAGAGGGAACGAGGGGTCAATGTCGAAGGTTGGCGTGGCGAAGGACGAGACGTCATCCGGCAGGTCGTCAGTCTCCGAGTCAACCTCGTCGATGTATTGATTCTGGGCCGGTGTGACATCGTCGGCGGGGTCCTCCGCTGACGGTGGTAGCTGAATGTTGATGCCCGTGTCCGACATGAGGCCTAGGTGCCGGAGGAGGTCTGCCCCGAACAGGAACTTGTGGGCCTCCCCGGAGATGACTGGTACGGTCCACGTCAGCTCGACAGCGTTTGGTACGATGCCGTCGATAACGAGCTCGGCTATGACGGCGGTGGTGTCCTCGCAAGGTCGCTGGTCGGCCATCTTCAGCGTGTAAGCATGATTTGTGATCATTACCGGGCCGGCCTCCTTCAGCGTGGCGAACGTGGCCTCCGAGATACAGGTCTTGGCGGCTGCCGGGTCGAGCTTCGCCCGCAGTCTCGTGCCGTTGACGAGGATGTCGTGGTAGATCGGCTTACCGATGTTTTCGCGCTGCGCTGACGTGTCGACTTCGTCGATTGACTCATCGGTGTCGGACTCGGCGTCTATGTCGACCTCGTTGATGGATTGACTGAGGCGCTCGATCCGGTTCGTCTCCTTGTTTCGCGTCCAGCCTGCCGCTGGGTTAGGGGCTCTCGCGTTGCGTTTGGGCGTTTGGGTGGTCGTTGTTGCAGGTCGGTCAGGGTTGTTGTGGTGGCCAGGGGCCTTCTTGGGCTTGGCACCCACAACAGCTGGTTGAATAGGACGCGATGGTTGGGGGGCGGCACTGCGCTGTGTCTTCAGATGAGGGCACGCCTGAGTGACGTGGGACGAGTTGTATCCGTGGTAGTCGCAGAAGTGGCGGAAGGTGGGGTTGATGTAGTAGTTCGCCTTGTCTTTCAGCTGGACATACGGGTCTGGGCCGCTGATCTTGCGGGCTATGGGTTTGCGTGTGCGGGATCCGCCTGTCGCTTGCTCACCGTGGGGTTGCGGGGGCTGGCCGGTGCGGAATGCTCTCCAAGGAACGACGATGTAACCGTCGTGGTCCTCTTTGAGGTCCCTAAGGTTATCAAGGACGTCATCGATGTCCTCTGCATCATCTATGATGTAGAAGTCGAAATAGTCCTTTGCTTCGGCGGAGAATCCCTTAAGTGCAAGCTCTCTGACTCTTGCGGCGAGAACCTTCCAAGGAATGGCTTGCAGTGCAGGAGCAGAAGCATCAGTGTTCACGAGATCGATGAACTCGCGCAAAGCGGCAATAGTTGAGCGATGTTTGGATGCTTTGCCATAGAGTGCACCGGGAAGGTTGATGGACTTGATGCGCGCGCCGACGTCCAGGGACGGCATGAGTGTGACGGAGCAGGCGGCTACGATGTAGTCGGCCTCGTCATGGAGGTAGGCGCGAATGTCGGTGACGTCGTCCCAGTCGGACTCGTCACTGGACGTGTCGGAGTTGTTGGTGGCGGCAGCCTCGTCATCGGCCGGCTTGGGTGGGGCCAGGGCTGCGTTGACCTCGGCGACGTACTCGTCGTCGCGGAGGGGGACATCTGGGTTGAACTTGTTGATGAGGGGCACATAAACCGGGGCGTTGTGGTCGATCTCGGCTACTGCAGCCGTGAATACGGCTTCTGCGCGGCGCTGTGCAGCCGCGGCCATCGGGCCTTCAGGAAAGGCCGCGGCCGCCGCTTCAGCGAGCATAAACAGGTCTTCTTCGAGAGCGGCGGTTAGACGGGCTACTGCCTGCTTGGGGGGTGGCGTGGAGGTGCTTGGGGGCGTGATGGGAAGTGAGAGCTTCATCTCGCGCCTAATGGCGCTGCGGATTACCGCATCGGGACATACATCGTCTTCTAGGTCCTCGAAGGTCTTATAATCAGAGGTGGGTCTCCAATTGGCCCGTAAGAACTCCTGCGAGCTGATGCTTAGGCATCTGAGGAACGATGTAGGAAATCTTGCATGAGGAAGTTCCCGCTTGTATTCCTTCGCGGCGGAGTTGAGCAGTGGAAGGGAACTTACGTCGAATTTCGTAGCCATAGGGAGTGATTAATCACTGTGGCGTAAACGACGGGTATTCGAGAATTCGTTTTAATCAGGTGATGCGTCACGGGCATCGACAGATATGGCGGCGACGGGTTGGGCTGTAGTCTGGCCGTGGCCATACCGGCTGAGCGAATCAGCTATGACGTTATCCTTCCCGGGAACGTGTGTGATTTCAAAGTCGAAGTCGGCTAGCGTCAGACGCCAGCGGAGGATCTTGTCGTTCGTCGCGGACTTGTAGATCATGTAGATCAGATTACGGTGGTCTGTTCTGAGGGTTACATGCTTCACGCGCAGAAGGTGGGTGAGGGAGGGGTGCGTGAAGGCGTATACGATGGCGAAAAGTTCCTGTTCGCAGGTAGCCCATCTGGTCTGGGTGGGGGTGAACGTATGAGAGAAATAGGCCAGCACTTGTCTGCCCGAGTTGTCGTTGGGAGTCTGGTAGAGTACACCTCCGGCTCCGACATTGGAAGCGTCGGTCTCGAGGGTCCAAGGAAGGGACAAGTCTGGGTGAGCGATGAAGAGGTCATCGGTGAAGAGGGACTTAAGGGTGTTGAAAGCCTCAGTCTCGGCTGGGCCGAAGCTGAAGACGGCGTCCTTCTCTAGGAGAGCGGTAAGGGGCTTGAACAGCTCATGGCGTTTCTCTGAGATGAATGAGGCTAAGAACTGGAACTTGCCGAGCACGGTCCTGAGCCCGTGGACATCAGTGGGGAGGGGAAGCTCTCGTAGGGCGCGGGTGCGCTCAGGGTCTACGTGAACTCCAGCCTTGTCGACAATGAAACCAACTATGGGGGCCTCGGAATAGCCTATTCGGCACTTCTTTGCGCCTAGGCGGACGTTGGCTTCTTCCAGGCGAGTGAGGGTGTCATCGAGAAGCTTGAGGAAAAGTTCCTCGGAGGAGTACATGAAGAGGTCATCGATGTACGGGTCAACCCCCTTATGGAGGATGGGCCCAAGGATAGTCTCGATACCTCGCTGGAAATGCGACGGGGCATTGGCAAGCCCAAAAGGCATCCTGGTGAACTGTTCATGCACGCCAGGGGCGATGAACGCGGTCTTCTCCTTGTCCTCGTCAGCCATAGGCACCTGCCAATAGCCTGAGGTCAGGTCCAGGGCGGCAAATCGGTCGCACCCACTTGCTCGGCGAAGGAACTCGCGCATGTTGGGGAGGGGGTGTCGATGACGGGTGGTGTGGCTGTTGAGTAGGACATAGTTGATGCAAAGCCGCCAAGCGTCCCCCTTTCGCACGAGGACTACTGGACTGGCATATGGGCCGGTGTTGGCCTCGGTGATGCCCTTGTCGCGTAAGTCTGAGACATGATCGTGCAGCCACTCCGTCTTGGCTGGAGCCCATACTGTAAGAATGGCTAGAGTCTCCCGGGAGATACTCTGGAGATACTCATGTGTCAACGCTGGTCAAACCTCGCGATCCAGGCGATCTCAGGCACCTCCAGAACATCTAGAAGGTAGTTATAGAAGCATAAAAGACATGTCTGGCGTCTTGAAGTATCACATGGTGTCAGTGTTGATAAAAGAGGATAACGCATTTTATGTTGTAAATGTGAAGTGCTCGTTCGAACATGGGATCTTAACAGCGGTGTTTTATAGCTAATAGCAATGCCCTCTGAAGTTTTCAGCCTCCAGTATCTTCTACTTCCGTATGAATTAATGATTGAATCAGAGATTGAGAAATGAAGACTTCCCCACAAAAACCAAACATGGGGGGATAATCCATGGGGGTCAAGTACTATCCGTACATACTCAGGTTCTGTGGGGAAGTCTTCATTTTCTCGCATTCGAAAATCTGCAAAATTTTATCAACGATGAGATGGTCTTGGAAGATTGTGCTAACAACAGAGGTGTAACTAGATCAACAAAGGATCATGGAACCCTTGGTTTGTCCTAACGCCCGAAACAGTGCCCAAAGAGCTCGTGACACAGGTGAACGCCAGAAAGAAATGAAGTTGCTCAGAGTGTACACCATATTGTCCTAGTTCCAATACTTTTTACCATTTTCTTCCAGCTGCTTTCGTTGGCGAGTTTCATTTTTTCTTACCGTTACTTCCGCAGTATCTTGCAAGATTCAGGGGGAAATTCAAATTCACTTTTCCTTTGAGGGCAAAGCAGAATTGCGCAATAACGCATCAATGGGTATGAGAAGCATAGAATACGTATAAAACTCAGTGTAGTTGCTGCTCACAACTTTTTGGAGGAAACAGAGCAGCGGAAGCCCCAAACCAAAAATCTTTCACAAACTCTTGTGAAACTTGTGAAATGTGAAAGTGACTTCAGCAAAAATTCCTGAGCATGCACATTGTCATACAGACCTTCATTGGCACTGTCTACGACAATACTGGCCCTCCAAGGACTGCAGAGCGTATGAACTACATTCTCGCTCATACATACCTCTCCCTTGTTGGTATTGGCGGAAATACACAGGATCGAGGCCGCCAGCGCCGAGAATTCCGTGAACTCATCTTGGAAATGGCTAACCAGGGCCTATTTGCGGACATGGAGGTCGATCCGAGATTTTTCGCCGACCCGCACGACTCTCGACCCTTCTTGCGTGCAGTACGTTCCCATAGAGGAGTCGCCCCGACCTTCGATGTCTTCGTACGTGACCACGCGCGTATTGCTGTCACCCACGAACGCTTGCGGAGACAGCACGAGGTCTCAACTGAGGAAACTGACAACTACAAGCAGATTTTGGAGCTTGTTTCTATCCTGATGTACATCAAGTCGGGTTGTAACGCAACCCATGAGCTCTTTAAGCTCATCCGTAGTCTTTCTGCGCGACTTCATATGCCAATCATCTCCAGCAAGGCTGCTGATATCTTCGTGAAGCAGTTGCAGGTCAATATCACCAAGATCAACGGCCTGGTTGCAGCGCTGACTAGACCAGAGGTTGCTTTCTTGGGTCATCTCGTCCCTGTGGAGTCTGTCACAGTCAACACGACCTGGCGGTGGGGCAGAAATGGCACAAAGTCGAGACTCGAGTGCACCAATCGCCTAACGGTGGACGAGGGTGTCGATATCCAGCCCCTGACGGACGCGGAGAACGTCATTGACTTCAAGTGGGAGAAGCCAATGCTTGATCTTCACTACGAGACGAGCGATGAGGCCACAAGTCATCGCCCTGAGCTCAAGCAGACCCAGGGAGTCACCCTCGGCAAGCGGCTCAACAGCTCCACATGGGACAAGGTTGATCGAGTCTGGTTTGATGCCGTTCGTTACCTCAAGCAAGCTGTTCGCCACCCGGAATGGCTCGAGTCGGACCAGCCCAACTACGTTCGATGCAAGAACGCCCTTGGCAACAGGGTTGGAGTCACGTTTAGCCCCATGAAGATCCTACTATGGCTTGACGGGTGGAAAGGGGGTTCTGCTGCCTTCAAGCTCCGCATCTACGACCCCACAGGCTTCACATTCCCCAACAAGATTACTCCACCTTTCCGTATAGTCGAGTATATGGGTAGCGAGGGTGATTTGTTGATGGAAGAGTCTCTTTCTCGCGTCGAGAAGGAGATTGAGCGCCTATACACGAGTCAGATACCCATCAGAGACACTGGTGAGGTCACGATCTTCGACCATGTCATCGTCATGGGCGATCATGCCGCCCTCCGCCACATGCTGTCCAGAAAGTCGGGCCGGCCCAACTATCCACACCCTTGCAACACGATTTACCACAAAAAGTAAGGCGCTCCACCCGATAGCAGGCCGCCATCGTCTCACCATCAAGGACAACCTGGACGATAAGACAGCATACCAGGCTGAAGTCGACGACCCGAACCGAGTTCAAGATGTACTTGCAATCTATGGCGATTTCACCAATGAACGCATGGTATTCGAGAATTGTAGTGTCATCCCTCTTGAGAAGATCGTCATATGCCCTCCATTCATGCACGACTCGCACCGTTTACTCGAGCAGGTTGCCCATATCTGTGGTTCTTTCAAGAAGCATCCCACCACCCGCGGGTCCCGCGAGGAGATCATCCAGAATAAGCTCCTCAACCTCAAGCTTGGCCGTATGTCGTCCATGCGAAGCATCGATAGGACCGTAGGTTGTAACGAGCAGTCGTCCGCACGTGTAAGGATGGCTGCCACGACCAAGAGGACTACGTTGCTCTCCCTGAGTGCATTCAAGATATCATTCGGCTCATTGGCTACCTCCAGGCCATGTACTACTCGTCCGAACCTGTGACTGACGCGGCTGTCGCGTTTCACTTCATGGCTGCCGCAGTGGCCCACCTCATTCACGTCACGATTGCGTTCATTCCTAACAAGGATAAGACTTCCATATCCCTGCTATCAAGCAGCGAAGCGAAGACGAAGGAGAAAACCGTGCGCTGAGAACCTCTACAGCATCAGCAGACTCACGACGCAGCCCCCTGTGCCACAAGCATCTCAAGGTGCCGCTGTTCTATATCCTAGAGGAGTACTTTTGAGCGAGAGTTCATCAAGAACCAGGAGGTAGCAGCCAAGTTGCACAGGAAGGCAGTCCTTGAGGGCATTTGCTTGATCGAGCAGACAACTCTCGCGTGTTCCTTCCTGACGGGCATGCGTTCTTTTGGTCGGCAGGACTACTCTGTCCCCCAGCTCCAGCGACTCAAGTGTGTGCGAGTTCACGACTGCTGTAAGGATGCGAAGCATTGGTTTGGTGTCCGCACACTGACCACCGTGACCTTCGAGCCAACTCGTGAGATGATCCAGACCTTTCAGGAGACTGTTGATGAAGTGTGGGAGTTTGTAGAAGAGCATACGACGCTGACGTGGGGTGAGGAGGGCACGATGTCATGCAGTCTGGCGGACCATGGCATAGAGTTAGTTTGCTGCCTGTGTGGAGAGTGTAGCAGACAGAATTGAGGCATCCGCGTGATATAAAAGTGATGTAAGATGGTTCCGTGATAAATTCATTCATTTTTCATATGTGCCACTTTTTTTTTCATGAATGGCACATTTCACATTTCGCAGGTTTCACAAAAAGTTTGTGAAAATGAACCAAACGGGGAAAGAATCTTGGACAGAGGATACTCTTGCAGCCCATAAGGCTTATATACAGTACGTAAGACTTTCTGATAAGTCAGACATCATCCCCAGTGTCCGTACGTTTTTTTAAGCAGGACGTTGCCACGAGAGGAGTTGATGACATCGATCATCGCTTCTTCATGTTTGTTCACCCAGTGTTGCCCAGGTATTTACCCAGATTGGTTGCGATTCGTGACTGCAAGACTGATTCCATCATTTCGGCCTTGTTGCTCACGAAGGAGTCATACAACACCGAAGCTACTGATGAAACCCCTTCCGAGCTGCGCCAGGACTTATATGTTGTGGTTATTCGCACGGCATTCTATGCCAGGGGCAATGGTCTCGCCACGATTCTTCTTTCGGTTGCCTCTGCCGGACAGAGGATCCGCCTGCAGTGTGTAAGTTCTCTTGTGCCAGCCTACCAGCGTATGGGGATGTCCATCTCCAAGCAAAAGTCCACGATGGAGTACCTGGATGATGCGAAACTGGTGACCATGGAGGCAACATACGGCCCGAACAAGTGGACGAAGCTCGGTGAGAGTCTCGTTGCTTGCCATGGATATGCCATGAAGTCCTGGAGGGCTCCCCCGTCCGTCGACTACGGTACGGCTTTCACTTCTGTGGACCAGGTCCAGCCTCCCCCAAAGAGAACCCAAGCCACCCAACCCACCCTGCCCACCAAGCCCTCGGACAAGCTCAACCGCTACATTAAGCGTCTGAGGAAGAGTGTTACCCCGCACCCGACGCGCAAGAAGCAACGTGAGATAATCATCGCCCTTTACGACAGCAACCGAAGGGATTTGGTCCAAAAAGATCGTGGATAAGAGATCAAAGATGCGTAAGGATTACCAGAAAGAGAACTATTTCGAGGAAGAGTGGTACCATCTGCTGTCTGAGAAGGAAGATGAGGAAGAGAATGAAGATTAAATGAAGAAGCAGTCGATTTATTACTCATTTGAGTTGACGTTAGCTGCGTGGAAGAGCAGGAGGCTCGCGTAAACGGGTATACGCAGAACATCACGAGCCTCTGCAGCGGCACGGGCAGCGTTCCTCTTCTCAATCACAGCGGCGAGGTCCTTGAAGGTCTTCGAGTGCTTCTTGAGGACAAGCTGCGGACGCTCGAAGATGAGCTTAGAGTCCTTGCGGCACACACTCTCCAGAAGGACCTCTCTGACCTTGTCGACAGAGATACCAAGCCTCTGGGCGACGAAGGCGTAAGCGCGGGGGCGGACCGACTGAGGGATGCCGTGGAACAGCTCGCGGTACTCACGGACAGTTGCCAAGAGAGGGCTGCCATGGTCGACCTCATCTCCTTCGGCGTCCAGGCTGATGAGGGCCCTGAAGCGCTTCTCCTTGGCCTCAGAAGACTCGCCCTTGTACTGCGCCATGATCTGCTCAATGCTATCGAGAGAACGGAACTCCGCTTCATCCCTAAGATCCTCCGGAACGAATGTGGGGAGGTCATTGGGGCGTCTGTCAACCACCCTCATTGCAAATGCGGTTTCCGGTGGCGACATCGGCAGCGGAGATGCTTCCAGCAGCGTGCTCCTTCTCTAAGTAAGTAGAAATCATTTCCACAGCGTTTAGACGCTTTCTGCCCTTGCTCTTAGCAGTATTACTCCGTTTCGGAGGCATAACGTTTCTTCAAGGTGCACTTTATGCTCGCAACGAAATTAGAAAACCAAACGAAGAAAGGAGAAGAGTATCGATCCTCAAACGCTGGCAAGCATGTGTATATCACTAAAAACAACATCATGAGAGCTCTGTGGCCTCGAATGGCCTGTAATAGAACCTAAACAACATCAACAATTGTAACTCGTCGAGGAAGCGTTGAGATGAACTATAAACGCGGGAATGGATCAAACAATGGATTTAAGAGTGGCATACAAGGCCAGAATACCGCAATTATCGTCCGTTGATCCACGTGACCTCCATCTTGGTCGGTATCCAGAGAAAGCCCTTCAGACGCTCGCAACACAACATTTAGAAGACTTATCGTGAATGGCTCCTTCCATGATGGACTCTTCACCTGGACATGCCATCTCTGACATGTCCAATGGTCTCCATTGAGCTCGCATTCATCCCTCTGAGCATCCGCCCCATGGTCCAATCAGATGCCCAATCAAAAATTCTGCACCGAAGTGCCCCGAGGACCTCTCTGAGTTCATAGGCTCTCAGAGCCTTATACACCAATTCGAAATCGTGTATAAGGCTCTCAGAGCCTAATGAATCTCCCGCGCCGTTGCCTACTGATACTGGTCATTTTTCCGCATGAGTTTATTAGGCTCTCAGAGCCTTATGAATTTTTCATTAGGTCCTGAGAGCCTTATAATCATGCAATCGGTTTTCGACTTCTACATGCTCTTGAAGCGTTCGAAAACGTTTGGTAAGCAGTTCTTTATCTTCTATGACAGCGCTGAGATCAGTCAGGCCTCATCAAACGCGCAGGAGATGATCAAGTGCTCACTTCTTCGTAAGTTCCTTCTGCCCGATGACAAGATCCTCACCGCCCTTCTTCGTGATCGTAAGTACTTTCCCCATACCTTTTTACACAGATATTGGCTGGAAAACGCTTCGCAAGCTCTTCAGGTCGCCTCACCTTATCCTGCACCTAAGAGAAACTGCCGAGGCTCAGCTTGAGCTGATCACGACATCGGCTGAGCTGAAGAAGGTCATGGGAGATCATGCCTACGACAGCCTTGTCCAGAAGGTCCGCCGAGAAGTGTCTTCGGATCACGAGCACGACGTTGGAGGTAAGTACTCCAAATAACTCCTGCTTATTCAGTCCTTTCGCTGCTCCGTGAGCGCATAATGCGCAAGGTGAAGCCAGGAAGGTCGGGGGGTCGTCCGTTCGTTCAAGAACAACGCCGAGCCTGAGCTGTCGGACCCGGTCGACGTGCAGTTCGACCGGATAAGGCACCTGGACGCGCTTCTGATGGACTCTCCCGTCCACAGAAGTACCCTGAGTGGCACATCGCGCCTCCTGCGCCGCCATCTTGCCGTGGAACACAACGGTGCGATCCGTGATTTGAAGAGGGAGCTTTGGCGAGCCCGGGCCAAGATTGAAAAAGCTCGAGACGGAGAAGCTTGTGCCCTTGAAGAAGGAGGCTGAGGTCATAGACCTGGATCGGGAGGCTTTGGTGGCCGCAGACCCCAAAGATGACGTCCAAACCATCATGGAGAAGACCGCTAAGAAGTTTAAGAACGATACAAGCTCTCTGAAGCGGTCTGAGGTGCCTGGGGATGGCTCATGCATTCTCAGCGCCATGCATCTCATCAGGACTGGGTCCCAGCCTACTGTTGGTGAGAAGCTTCAGCTGTACGAGGACATCCGATCCTTCTGTGAGGGCAAGGGGTTCGAGGGCGACCCGTTCTCTGAGATGCCTGGCTCCCCTTTCCCCTGGGCAGACCATGAGGCCATCCAGGCCAGTGTAGAGCTGAGTCACACTCCGGTAATCATCACCCAGATCGACGAGGACCTTACCTGCCTCTGGGTCCACAAAGGTTGGGAAGATTCAGAGTTCTTGCCCATCCAGGATGCGACGCTGGACAAGATCTTAGGTCTTTGTGAGAGCATGAAGCTCACTCAGTTCATCGTCATCGAGAATCGTCATGCCTGTGTCTACAGTCTTCCGGACCGCAAGCGCAAGGCAGCTGCCGCAGAGCCCGAGAAGCGTGCTACTCGTCCGGAGGATGTCACCCGCTCATAAATGATTGATTGAATTGATATCTCTTCAAGTTTATTCACTCTTGCCTTGAGTCATGCGCGCAGTGTGGAAGCGCTTACGGGCGGGGTTGGACTTGGTCTTCCGCTTGCGGGGCTGCGGCTTGACCTGCAGTATTTTGAACTGCTCCACCTTTCGAGCGAGGTAGTGAGGGTCATCTATGGCGAGACTCTTGAAGCGAGCAACCGGGTGCTCCTCTTCATCGGCCTCAAAGTAGGTCTCGCCATAATCGATGCGCAAGAACTCGCCGCGAACGATGTTGGCAGTGGCCCTGACCGATATCACTGGCAGGCCATCCACCAAGACGTCCACGAACTCACAGTTGACATCGTCAGGGCTGTGGTTAATCAGGTGGACACCCGCTGCGGCCGACATGGCATCGACGGCGACCTGACTGTCAGCGAATGACATGCTGTGTAATGGTAATGGAATATGCGAAACAAACACCATCTGGCCGTTGTTGCTGGCCGTCTCAGCATCGGGAATCAGCTTCCCGAGGTATATGCCGAGACATGTGCCAGCTGAGATATCCTCAGTGGCAATCATGCCTCGGCCGACGCTCTGCGTCCGATTGAGGGCCGGATGGTCGGGCTCCTGGGTCAGACGGGGGTCGCAACGGGTCTCGGATGAGATCCAGGCCGGAGCAGGAATGGCCTGAAGGCTTATCTCATCCGAAATCAGCCGCTTGACGTCCTGCAGGTCTGAACCCGGGTAAACATGCGTCCACCTAGGGTGGACGTGCATGACGGACCCCTCGACGGAGTCCTCCCTCGGCTTCAGACGAGCTGGATGAATGGGAAGGCGACTCGGGAGGCGGAGGAGGAGGAGAATCTTGCTCCTTACCATCCTCGGGCGACTTGGGAGGCGGAGGAGGAGGTGATGCTGCCGTTACAGTCGTTTCCGCAGGACGTTGATCCTGCGGAGAAGCAGATGA
This sequence comes from Carpediemonas membranifera, assembly GCA_019828565.1. Lineage (NCBI taxonomy): Eukaryota > Fornicata > Carpediemonas > Carpediemonas membranifera. The sequence continues at coordinate 1,019,986 of JAHDYR010000038.1, read as the reverse complement.
CTCAAAAGTCTTGTTGGGTGGATTTTGAGTCCTTCTCTTACCTACCGGTTGCTGCTTCCTTGCGGGCATCTTTCTTCTCGCCATATCTTCGTTCTCTTTTTTTTCTCGCAACTCCCGATCCGAAGAACAGGCGCATCGCTGATCAGATCCGAACAATACTGCAGTAGCATGCATAAATAGTGTAGCAATGAAGGTATACCTCTTTACTTGGATCAAAAAGCTTGTCCTTTGCTTCAAATCAAAATGTGCCATTCATGAAAAAAAAATGGCACATTGCAAATGGACGAGAAATACGGAGAATTCGGCACGCGACGCATCAGTAAGGACCAAGAAGTCTTTGAATGTGTCTGTGGTAAGGTTCAGCTCAGGCGTGGACATCGCGGGATCGGTTTCAAGTCTTCTTCCTCTCACGAGTGTCCTTTTTACAACAGAGAAGTTGATTAACCGACGGGTGCTAATCACCATCGAGCCGCTGCATGGTTTCGAGACCCCGACTCAGCCCTACCCCGTCTTCCGCGTGGAAAGTCTTGCCAACTCATCTGGCTATCATTTCAAGCTCAAGACGGCTCTAGAGCTCGTTGATGATGAGTGGCTGACTGCCGTTGCCCGCACCTTTTAAGTCTACGTCCCATCTGGCCGAGGTACTTGAGGAGTTGGCGTCGCAGTACTCTAACTTCGACACTTACTGGGTGATATCGGGTCATTCTGATACAGAAACGTCGCGTATGATCATTGATACGTCTACGAACGAGTTTCTGTATCACCATGATCTGGTCCAGCTCATCCTCAGGTCATTCGAGAGCCCTTCCTTGGTGAGATCGACGCGTGTGCGTCTGATTTACTTTGCCACCTGCTCCGGACTCGACAGATCTGAGGAGTCTCAGCTGTGCAGTGCTATTTCGACAGCCAAGTACAAGAACACATGCATTATCCTCACTCCTGAGAAGGTTCTGGCGCATGAGCTTGTTCTCCAGGACGCCTATTGGCTCTACCGCGTGACATGCCTCGACAATCCTCTTTTCTTTCTGACGAAGTACTTCTCTGGCTATCGTTTCGCGCCTGGCTCAGCAGGAAGACGGATTATAGCCAATGGTTCCTTGTCATTTCCCAACGAGGCCAGGGTCATCATGTCTGAGACTAGCTATGCCCGGCCCATTCCTCTTCCTGAAATGCAAGACATCGTTTCTGATGTCAACGAGTATGACCCGTTAAGAACCGACCAGAGAAGACTTATGAATGATCGATACATAAGCATGATGACCCGTGCGCTTGAGAGAGACGTGTAGTAAACAGATATATATACAATTTATGATCATCTCTCACAAAACACTAAACAATCGGTCTCATGCCCTCTACTCGCTTATAGACAACCTTACATTTGCTGCAGAGGGGAACGATGTACAACTTGCCATCAATGGTGTACTGCACTTCCTCAGAGCAATGCTCACAGTACCACCAGTGACAGCCTCGGCAGCAAAGAAGAGTAGAAGCCTGTTCTTCTGCTTTCTTCGTGTTCTTGATCTTAGGCCCTTTTTGCACGCCTGGCACTTGTTGCTAGAGCCGGTAATATAGCACGCGGGACAGTAGTCCTTCTTGCCCTTCGTCCTGACACATTGCTCGTGCAGGAAACCTTTGCAAGCACAGCATCTCCTGAACGTAGTGCCGTCTGGATTGAAGAACCACTCGGGGGTACCACACACAAGACATCCAAATAGCATTTTGCGCTGATGAAGGCTAAGGAAAGTCGTCTTACATGTCTCGGGTTCGGTAGGCGGGTCTCTCACACGGGTCTCTGAGACAACGTCGTTGATCAGGACCTTAATACGGTCAACAACAGCATCGGACACGTTGTTAGACACCTGCTGCAGATCGTCGTCACCAAGCCTGGGTCGCTTGGCTTCCTCGTCGTCAAAGACGATCTTCTTCCGAACCGGCACCGATCGATCTGTCGTTGACTGAGGTGTGTCTGCTTCATCACCAACACCAAGTGAAGACAGTTGCGTAGTCGACCGTATCGGTGGGATCTCTGCCTTGATCATCGTAGTCGGGGGTCGATTTGACCGTTGCCTTTTGCTTGACAGGCTTATATCTCACCCGGTTGATCACAGGCAAGTTCTCAAGGCTGATTGAGTCGGAAACATCGTTCAGTCCAGCATCTGAGAGAACTTCTGAGAGCATCTGGCGGAACTCGGCATGGCAGGGCTGACTACGGACAGCAATGTGCTGCATGACAGAGCCATTGTACTCCGCAGAGGGTCTAACTGCTGTTATAAACGTAGTAACGCCGACAACAGTCGTCCGCCTGACCTGTTCCCGGAGTTCAATTGACTTGAACCCAGGGCATTCGGCGGCGACCCTGCGCTGGACCTCCAGAAGTACCTTATGGATGTCGCGTGCACTCAAGCCGAGGTCAGTTGCCTCGTCGTCCTCAAATACTGAAGAAACAACGGCTGTAACAAATGAACGACGGAGATTTGCGAGCTTACTGTTGCCATACTGTCTGATGGGGGGCGTAGCAGCAATAGGTTCTGGTACAGACACTTCTGAATTCATGAGAATTTCTATCCAAGCTGTTTACGTTGTTACATTTGTCTATTTACGTAGACTCCTGGCATTGACAATACCTAAAACTGCGACATTTGTCGATCATGATTCGAGCAACTAGCCACCAAAAGGTAGAAACGGTAACTTCAGGGCTCGTGGAAGTTGCCAAAGTACAAGATTCTTACCAAATAATCCGAAAAACTGCTCAGGGCTTGCGAAAGGAAGAAGAAATCAACAAAAAGGTGAATGACACAGAGTTTCTGCTGCAAGAGATACGCGATTTGTTTATAGATGCCATACAGACGATGAGGGACAAGTAAAAATGACATTCACTAGCTTTGCTTCTCATTTCACATATTCTTGTGAAATATGTGAAATGTGAAACAGATTCTAGTGAATCTCATTTTTTCTTGCACTTTTTGGAGTATCTCCAGGGTATCTCCCGGGAGACTCTAGCCATTCTTACAGTATGCCAGAGGGCGTGGCTTCATGTTGACAATGTAGCCGTCGGTCGGGATGGTCATGGGGGGGAAGGCTGCCGGCTCTTCGGGGAGGTTTGGATCGAACACGGCGTCATGCTTGCGGAGGATCTCACGGATAGGGTCGTGTAGTTGATCAGGACATACGTCCACTTCATCGCTGAAGAACTGTGGAGCAGCTGAGGCTTCAGCGACAGGGACTGGGTCTAGGTACTTGTGGGGAGGGAGCCCTTCGGTGGTCTGGGGGTCTTCGTTGCAGTCGACGCCTGTAGGGACGAAGAGGCCCTTGGCGCTGAGGAAGCCAAGAGCTCTGAGGATATCACAACCAACGAGTATGTGATCATCGTCGCGTTCGATTACGTGGAAGGTGGCCTCGGTAGTGACCATGGCGTTGCCCGCAGATGGAAGGCTCAGACTCACCTTTGCTACGCCCTTCGTCATAAAAAAGCTGCTTATTGACGTCCAACAGAGCAATTGAGACGGATGTGTCGATCGTGGCCTTGAGGCGCTCGGCCAACAACTGCGAAATACAGCTTGGGGCGGAACCGGAATCAATCAGGATTGTCTGCGTCTCGCCGTTGACTTTCCCTTGGACGGTGAAGTAGGATGAGTCGGGCTGTGGTTCGTCGACAGACTGCACCGGCTGGGCATGGGCGGTCTCATGCACTGGTCTTCCCTTCTTGAGGGTGCTGCTGGGGCGGAGGTTCATCCTACCAGCGCGGCGGTCGGACTGCTGAGTGGGATCCGCATTTGGTTGAGGCACTGGCAGCTGGCGGTTGGCGTTGCCCGAAGTATGTCGGGCTTGGGTATGTGGCTGTTGCTTGTCATGCTGGCCGGTCGGTTGTGCCGGGTGCGGCGACTGGTTGGACTGCTGGGTGGAGCCTCGCTGGGCGGCGTCGGCCTTAGGGCACTGCCACCTCCAATGCCAACCACCACAGAATGGGCAGGGGGTCTTGGAGGGTGTGGCCGGGAGCCCATGTGTTCGGCCTATGGCGGGGCGGCCTTGGCGGCTCTGCCCGCCACCTTGGCGAGGGCGGTCAACGGAGGTCAACACGGCAGCTGACGTGGTGGACGGTGTCAAAGACGAGATGTCGAGGCCTGCCAGATCGCTTGCCAGCGCCTGGAGGCGCTCGACCTCGGTCTTCACGATCTGAACGGTATCCTCGAACAGGCGAGCGCCTTGTAGCTCAACCTCGGTCTTGAGGCGAGCTTGAAGCTCACTTGGCCTGATGGCGGCGAGGAGTACACGGGCGGCGACCTTGCTCAGGCCCCCGATGAGCGGGGCTAGGCCCGGATGGCGAGGAGCCCAGTAGCTCAGCGAGAGCGTCTACGTCGGGGTCGTCATCATCAGCTTCAGGCTTGGGCGGGTCGTGGTCGGGGATGAACGTTAGAGCGTGCTTGTAGAGCGCACGGAGCTCTCGGACGTACAAGAGGATCGAGTGAAGCTTGTTGTCGTGATTAGGCATCTGGAGGGCACGCATTGCTCGGAGGCATCCATTGAGTGTTGGAGGTAGGAGGTGCGTGAGGAGAGAAGCCTCGATATCTTCAATGGTTGCGGAAGAGAGATCAACTTCATATCGAAGCTCAAGGACATCAAGAATCTCTTCTGAAATACAGTCGGATGGCGAAAGAGTTGGAAATTGGGCTTTGAGGACTCGGAAGTGCCGAGTGAAGGTTCTGATCGTAACAGATTCTAGATCAGATAGGAACAGATGATTCTGCGTTACCATTTTCCAGGAGTGATCACTGTGCCGGATGGCAGCAGAAAACGGGGAAATCCATTTACCTTAAAGTGCACTGGGAGTGAGGGAGATGCTGTGACAAAGGACCTCATCAACATCGCACGCACCGTCGCCAAGCTCGAGGATGCGTCTAACTCCACGACCACGACCGCCTCCAGCACCTCTGCAGGCGCCTCGCAGGCCAACGACCACCGGGAGCACCGTCAGGCGCCTCCCCAGGCTGCTAAGACCACCAATGCCGCCCAGTCCTCGCGTAAGCAGCGTACAAGACCGTGCCGCCTTTGCGGAGGCGAGCACTGGGACTCGGATTGCCCTAAGCTCGGGGGCCGGACCCGCGAGAGCGGCCAGCTCCGCCCTAACCCCCCGAAGAAGACGCCCTTCGAGGCGCACGCGGCAGAGGAGGGTGATGCTGAAGCTCTCCACACGGAGGCTGTCATAAATCACTCCTCCTATTCTGCTACGGTTGACACGGGAGCCGGGGTCTCATTCATTAGCAGCCGACTGCTTCACACTCTGAGAGAGCGTGACAACTCCATCAAGCCGAAGAAGTGCCAACCGTTTATCGTCTCGCTGGCGGGAGGTAGCACCGTCAAGGGTAATGAGATGGTTGAGCTCCGCGTCGAGCTCCCACACCTGACCACGAGACCCATAGTCAAGAACATCAGCTTCAGAGTACTCCCTGGTCCTGTGGAGAAGCTCCTATTGGGCGTAGATCAGCTGAGAGCCCTCGGGTTCATCAGCGACAGAGGAATCTTCCTCCCTTTCCCGTCGCCAGAAGGCCCGGAGAAGGAAGATGACATCATCCCTTACAACCACAGCTACTTATCGGCGGAACACGCTGATAATAGGAGCATCAAGACCGAAATCGATAAGATCGAGTTCGGCGAGAACGAAACCGGCGCAGCAGCACGAGAGATCTGCGCTGCATACGAAGAAGTGTTCGAGGAAGAGCTCCCTACAGAAGGCAGCAAGCTTGAACCGATGTCTATTGATTTCATTTCCGACGACTGGGTGAATGAGTTCAACCAAAAACCGAGACACCTCTCGGAGGAAAAGCGAGAGAAGGTGCGCCAGGAGGTCACGCAGATGCACCTCCAGCACATTATCCGCCACAGTCACGGGCCATATGCCTCGCCCGTAGTGGTGGTTTCGAACGGGCACAAGGGGTCGACCAAGATTCGCCTATGTGTAGACTACACCGTCATCAACCGTCACACGAAGCGGGATAGGTACCCGCTACCTGACATCAGGGCGTACCTGCGGGAAGCCGCAGGCGCAGAGTACTACGCCAGTCTCGACCTGAGACAAGGTTACTATCAAGTCAAAGTTAAGGAGGAGGACATCCCCAAGACCGCCTTTATCACCCCGGATGCGTACGAGGAGTTCGAGAGACTCCCGTTTGGCCTCTGCAACGCCCCATCACACTTTCAGAGATGTATGGAGAAGGCCTTCGCGAAGGAGCTACACCACGGCGTGGCTATCTACATCGACGATGTCATGATATATGGCCGCACGAAGGAGGAGTTCCTAGAACGGCTGCACAACGTCCTTGATATCTGCAAGGAACAACGCCTCCGGCTCAAAGCGCCGAAATGCAAGATTGGCGTGGAGGAGGTGGAGATGCTAGGCTTCATCTGTAATGCAGAGGGCCTAAAGCTAAGCAAGGAACGCGTGGAGGGAATCCATGCCCTGAAAACGCCAACGACGAAGAAAGGACTTCTTTCAATGTGTGGTTCGCTGAACTACGTAGCGAAATTTGTTCCTGACGCTAGTAGAGTACTATCTCCCATCAATGACTTGCGGTCGGCCACCGATGGCGCCGATTTCATTTGGTCATCGATTCATGATGAGGCACTTGACGAGTTCAAGAGACGCCTCGAGAAGTACCTAGTACTGGTCCATCCGGACCTCAACAAGAAGTGGGTGCTCCAGACGGACGCCTCAGATATAGGATTCGGTGGCATCCTCACTCAGGAGGGGGACGACGGACGCCAAGAGATAGTCTCGTTCTTCTCGGGATCCTTCAACAAGACTCAGACAAGGTGGAGTACCTACGAACAGGAGCTGTTCGCAATCATACACTGCCTGACCAGACCAGATCTTGGCCAGCTCTTCAGGATTCACCCAAATCTGACAATTCAGACTGATCACAAGAACCTTGTGTATCTTGATCAGAAGAAGCTTAAGAACGATAAGATCCTCCGTTGGTCGCTGTTACTATCGGATTATCAGTATACAATCGAACATATCACCGGTCTTGATAACGAGACCGCGGACTTGATGTCCCGCATCGACGCACTAGCCGTGGAGCTTACAGATTGGAACGATGAGATTAGTTCTGCTCAAAAGAACACCTCCCAAGAGGAGAAGGATTCTTGGCGACGCGCTGGTGCCACCATCAACAACAACACCTGGGTGAAGGATGCCGTCCCCGTCCTCCCCAAAGACGCCAGAGCGCTACGACACAAGCTGATCAAAGCCGCCCACAGCAGACATGGCGGCAGAGCTGATACGCTTCAACGGGTAGCCGAGGTCGCCTGGTGGCCCGGCCGCGCTAGAGACGTGAGCAACTTCGTCCAGCAGTGCCCCACCTGTGCCAAGACAAGGCTCAAGCAGTTCTTGTCAGCCCCAGAGGGGCGCACCATTCAAGACTCGTTCTGGAACACCATAGCCATCGACACGGTGGGACCGCTGTCGGAGGACGCGTATGGGGCCAAGTACATCTACGTCATCACGGACCTCTACACACGCTACACAGAGCTGCATGCGGCAACCGCAAACAATGCCCAGAGCGCGGTCGACGCCCTATGGCTGGCCGTCACCCGCCACGGCATCCCAAGCTACATCAAGAGTGACAACGGAACAGAGTATGTTAATCAGGTCGTGAGCCTCCTGATTGAACAGCTCGGAGCGCACCACCAGCGGACGTTGCCATACCATCCTCAAAGTAACGGGGTGGTCGAGCGCCGGAACGCGGAAGTCGGACGTCACCTCAGATGGCTGGCGCTGGCTATGGACGGCTATGGAGAGTGGAGCCAACTCCTCCCCTTCGTCCAACACATCTTGAACACATCAACACACACGAAGCTCGGCGTATCGCCGCACGAGGTCGTCTACGGCCGCCGAGCAGAGATCGGTCTGGTCAGAAATCAACAAGCGGCGCTAGAGAGACCCGATATCGCGCAATATCTCGATCGACTAGCTCACGTCCAGGACAATCTGGACAAGGTTATAACTCAGTGCAACAAGAGGGAGGAGAGGCTGGGCCCTGCCCCAACACGCCCAGCTATTAGGTCAGGTGACCTAGTGTTCATCAAACCAGCTGTCAAGCACAAGCTGCACGGCCTACTCGGCCCATTCAAGGTTCACGCAATCCACAGCAACAACGCTGTTGAAGTAGCGTCCCTACTCAATGACGAGAGGCAATTCACGCATCTGGACAAGATTGCCCTCTGCCCTGACATCTCCCTGGAGTTGGCGAGACAGTATGCCGCCTCCGACGACGAGAGATACATTGTAGAACAAGTACTTGAGCACAACACTCGAGACCACACCCTACTCATTAAGTGGGAGGGCTACACCCAGACGACATGGGAACCACTGACACGCGACAATGCCAAGGTCGGCCCAATTTCCGACTACCTCCGGCAACATAGGATTCGATGGAAGCCGTTGAACACCTCGGAGCGGGGGAGGAGCAGGATGTCGTAGACTCCTTATCATTTAATCAGTTGATGATTACGACACCATTGTGTCGTAATTAAAATGTTTCCCACCGACAACGTCATTGTACACGTCCGGAATCTCGATCTCGTCATCATCTTGCTCGTCGGTGTAGGCTTGGTGTGCCATGTTGTTGTGGTCTTTTTACATAAACTGACCCAATAAGACTGATCATTAAATGAGTTCGTCATGACAATTCTCCATGTGTGAGTGCCCGGCATTGTTAGGTCTTCCTCGTAGGTTGTGTTCCCATCGGTCCCTGCTTCTTCCCATTCTAGTCTGATACCGTTATGGGCCGACCCCCATACGCCAAGCTCGGTAGACTCTAGGACTTCTATCCTTGCTCCCCTGATTCCTGCTGTTGTGGTTTGACTATACCTGTTTTACTGGGAGAATAGACTTCGACACAGGGGTGTCGAAGTCAATCCATAAATGTTCTTAAATTGTACTGACTGACACTGCCCCTCCATGCTCAACTGACTTGAGTATGAATAACTTGTGCCGGTAGGCCTCACAGGGGAAAGCCTGTGCTAACCTACTTCACCGTTGGCGGCTGGGGAATAGCCCAGTGCCCGGGAAGGGTACTCTGCCTTAGCTCGGTAACCCTTGCTTCACCGTCGCTAACTGTGGGTAGCACAGCAGCCGGAACACCGTTGACACACTCTTACTGCCACGTAAGGGTGTCCGGTACAACCGTAGTTGTTCTGTGGTGACGTATCTCCAAATTGATTGACTCAGAATTTCGTGTCATCTAGCGGCCGGTGCTGCGGCCTTGCGGCTTGGCACCACTTACTTTCATTACGCCCATGGGTTTTACACCCTTCGACTCGCAAGTGTCCACTGTGTAAGTATTGCGTCATACGCTCAAGGGTTAGTCTTACCCGGGCTTACCGCCCTCCCACGGGCCATTACTGGGCCGTATGGTCGTCGATTAGTTCATTCGGATCCTTAAAATGCACAAATGGCTTCAGTTCGAAACCACCATGGTATGCGGCCTTGAAAGCCCTCATTCTTACATAGCGTTCGAATAACGCCTCTAGAGGCCTCAAAGCCTCTTCGTTGCCGAGATATGGCCTTTTTTTTGCTTTTCTCGTTCGTCGACAGTTGGGACGCCGCGAATATTGCTCTATAACACTAACAACATCAGTATTCGTCTCATAGACGTATAAATATCGTGATTTTGCGGACTTATCGTCCTCAACAAGCGTTCATCGGGGTTCACCAAACGGACCCTTTCTCGGTCGGCGAATTCTGCCTAACCCGTCTGCTTTCGTAAATTACGCGTTGCACCATGCTATTCAGCGTCCTGACTTAGCTGTGTGGAGTCCTGGTCATGACCCAGGTCCTACGTTTTTGTATCATGTAACACGTAAATGAAGTTTTGACCGCGGTTAATACTTCCATACGGCCTAATGGAGAACCTTGTGCATGATTTGGACGCACTGATCGCTGATCTTGCTGGCAATGACGGCAATCTGCCCGTTGCTGAACGTCTCCGCGCTCTGAAGCGCAAACACCAGTCCGTGCTCGTGCCGGACAGCACCGATATGCCCCAGAGACGTGCTCGTCCCGAGGAATCTTCCTCAGCACCCATTGTTGAGCCGTCATCGCCACAGGACGTCGTCATCGAGGTTCCTGCGGCTCGCGCGATCACCCGCCGGCACCCACCTGAGGATATCCGCCGCGTAACGGGTGTTGTCGTCGACGATGAAGGTACGCGTCGCACCTTGACCGGACGCGTCGTGGCTGTCGCCACTTGTTCTGCCCAAGCTGGTCATGCTGTCAGCACGGTTGAGGCCGCCCAGCGCCGGACCTCCAACCGCCCCGTCACCCGCCAGGTGCTCCGCGGGCACCTCCAAGGATCTCATCGGGCGGACCTGGCGGAGCGGGAAGCCCGTTTCCAGACCGTAATCGCTTCGGTCTCTGGTCGCGTCTCGAACTGCTTCGAGCTGCCCCTCCAGGGCATGCTGTCCCGTCTGAGGACCGGACAGGTCTTCAGCGCTGGCGATGAGGCTGGGGACCTCATGACGCGTCAGTCCCTCTTGCTCCTGACGGACTTCGTCACCGACGCCGTCGTGGGCCGTGCACTGCGGTCCCACTTTGAGATCGACTCACCTGCCGATGTTGCCCTCGCCGAGGCTCTGCTCGCCTCTGACGGTGTCACGTCCGGCTGTTTCTCCCGATCTACGGTCGACGTCGTGGTAGCGACCCTGACCCGCATCACTCCCGATCTCGCTGATCGCCAGCCATCCTATCTCCGAACCCTGGCGAACCAGTCCCTGATGCGGATCATCATGATCTCTTCGCACCCTTCCTTGTACTGCTGTTGGATGGTGGCCCAGGCCCGTCGCGTCGACCGTCTGTCTGCTCACGAGGCGACACGGTTTGTGACGGACTACTATGCCCTGCTCACAAACGATCGCATCGCACGGATCGAGACCACGATCAGCGCTGCCGAGCTCGTGCCGCAGGTGTCTGACCCGTCACTCGACTATGTGATCGTCGAGTGCCTCAGGCACATTGAGCTGTACAACGAACAGTTCCGCGAAAGCTTCACCCTTGTGGTTAAGTATCAGAATTACGCCGTGCCTGGACTCACTCAGCTCACGCAATCCATGTGCACTTGCCTCCCGATCACCAACTACCTCACCAATGCCCGTCTTTGGCCGCGTGTTCGCCCTGAGTGGCACCCTGAGCTGCTCCTGGCCCGGCTGCGCGAGTCTGCTGGTGCGATCGACGAAGAATAAATTCTGTTGGCTGCCTTACCCTGCCTTTTACAGGTACGTATAAGTGGTAGGCTTATGCTTTTCCGAGAAATATATCTAACGCTTCGCAGTCCTTGACGTTCTCGTAAGGCTCCCAAGTGTCCTCGCATGGCTCATACCCTTTCCAGTGCACGTGGAACTTCCTATTCTTGATCGACTTCTCATTGGATGAATCGTAAATGCACTCGACAACGTACTCGGCATCAGTGGTCGCTGCCAAGGCCTGTGCTGAGTCGCGTGACAAGTCACCCTCGAAAGACCTCACGCGCTCGGATGCTACCCTGAACTCCTTACCCGAGTTCACGTCTCTCACATTGTATGCTACCGGTAGGTTGTCGACGATAACCGGGCTCACTAGCTGCATTGGGCCTCGCCAACCTGCCGCAAGCTTGGAAGGTGGCTTAGTCGGATACTTCACCAGCACCCACTCTGAATCAATAACCGGCGGGGACCCAACCCGGTTGCGCGCGTCCTCTTGCATGGCTCGGATGCGTGCCGCGGCCATCTGTCTCGCGAGTTTCACCGCCTCGCCATTATCTGCCGGATAATCCGCGCTGTCATCTTGGCTCGTGAAGACAATCTCACTCGGCACTCGCATGTCGCTTCCAAAGATAATCTCAGCCGGCGTGAGGTGATGGGCCGCTCTGGGTGTTGAGTTAACAATAAATTGTGCCACTGGTAAACAGTCGACCCAATCCTCGGTCTGGAGCTCATACTTCCTGGAGCGCAAGATTCGTTCGATTCGAGAGTTCGCCCGCTCTACAATCCCATTGGACTGCGGGTGATACGGAGTTGTGATATGGGTCGAGAACCCGACTCGACCAGCAAGATCCTCGAACAAACGGTTTGCAAACTGGCGCCCTCCGTCTGACTGGAGAACTCTAGGCGCCCCGTACCGTAGTAGCCACGTATTCGTAAATGCTCTTACTGCTTCAAGGGCCTTCGTAGTCCGTAGGGGTACCAGCTCTGTCCACCTTGAGGCCGTGTCAACCATTACCAAGATATAGCTGAAACCGTTGACCTCTGGTAGCGGGCCAATCGTGTCAATCGCTACCTTATCAAACGGAGTTACACTCGCTGTGTGCAAGTACGACCGCTTGGCGTCCTCTGGCTTCGCCGTGAGCTGACAGACTGGGCACTTGTTAATTACCTCTGCGACTTGGTCAATGGGGGCTCGCTTCCCTCCCGCCTTCAACAGCTCGACTGTCGTATAAAGGGGGAGATGGGCTTGACCGTGGAGGTGAGCGTCATGGATCTCATTCTCTGTCGCGGTCGGGGTCTTGGACGCAGCAAAGACTCTGCTCAATCCATCCGCTGCTCCATTATCTACTCCAGGGACGTGTCGTATTGTGAAGGGGAGGTCTGCGATCGATTCATACCACCTTTGGACCTTAGCGTTTGATGAACGGGCCATATAAATGAGATTACGGTGGTCGGTCAGCAGCGTGAAAGGGGTCCAGACCAGGAAACGGCGCCAGCGTTGAAGCGCAGAGACGATAGCATATGCCTCCTGTTCTATCGTGCTCCATCTTGTCTGCACATCGGTGAAGGCCTTCGACATATAACTGACAGGCTTGCCATCCTGCAGGAGGACACCTCCGATCCCTACGTCCGACGCGTCGGTCATCACCACGTGGCGCTTTGTCACGTCGAAGTGTTGTAAGATGGGTGCGGAACACAGTAGATCCTTCACCAGGGCCAAGGCTTTGGTCTGCTCTGGGGTGCCTAGCCCAATCTTACCGGCTGCCGCGAGTGCCAATGGTCGCGTGACCATGGAAAAGTGTGGCACGAAGTCACGGACGAAGTTCAGAAATCCCATGAGTGCCTGGGCCGCCTTTCGGGACTTGGGTAGCTTGAGCTCTTGGATGTCATGTACCCGGTCGGCAGCAATACCGTAGCCTTCACCTGAAACTGTCCAGCCAAGGAACTCGACTGTAGACTGGCCGAAATGTGACTTCTCGGCATTGAGGCGAAGATTCAGTTCATCCGCTCGCTTGAGGACCTTCGTCAGGTTGACGATATACTCTGCCTCTGTTCTTCCGAAGACTACGATGTCATCGATATAAATCAGGCAACTGGCTCCTAGTAAATCTGCGAACGCCCGCTCCATCGAGTACTGAAAGTGAGCACCCGCGTTCTTCAAACCAAACGGCATGCCCGTATACTGGAACTTGCCCCTCGGCGTATTGAACGCCGTGTACTGGCGCGAACGTTCGGACATCTGAATCTGGTGGTACCCTGCCGATAAATCTAGGGTGGCGAACACCTTGGATGCGCCTAACTTCGCTAAACACGTCTGTATCTCAGGGATAGGGTACTCGAACGGCTCCGTCTCGTCGTTGATCTTACGGAAATCTACGACCATGCGTGTCTTGTCCGGACCCTTCGGAACCAGGAGCACCGGCGAAGCATATGGGCTGAAAGACTGCTCGACGTACTTCTTCTCGATTAGCTCGGCGAGATGTTGGTCGAATAAGTGCTCGCGCTGGTATGGGACGTAGTTAGACCGTGACGCGATCACCCTGTCCGACTTGAGCACAAGGTCATATGGTTCTAGATTGCTGAAACCTTGCCGGTCGTGGAAACAGTGGTCATAGCGGGCCAATATCCGACTCTGCTTATCGTTCATATCCGCTCGCAAATTGTAGAGTCGTCTCTCAAGACGCTCGAGTGTCGATGGGAGCTGGGCGTCCTCTTCGATCGACGAGTCGCTCGACCTAGCTCCAACATGTGGAAGAATGCCCCAGTCCACCATGACTGCATAGTTCAAGAGCATGTCATACTCCATCTCAACTGCATACGCGGTCACCGTCGCCTCGACGCCCTTCGGGGTCATCGGCGACTTGTCCATGGTTACTGGGACCTCATAGGTCGTGTCTGTCTGGATTCTGCCTCCGGGTGTCTTGATGTGTATCGGGCTGGCTAGCTTCGTCGCGTTCAGTCCCGCTTCCTGAGCTGAGGCGGGGTTAACGAGCGGGATGTCCGCACCACAATCGAATAATATGCGTCCCCATGCGCAGCCGTCCACTGCACCCGATACCACAGGCAATCATGGAGTTGTCTCGCCAGCCATAGTCCAAACGCGCGCCGGTGTCGAGTAATTGGTGTACTTACGGTCGTTTACAGGAACTGGGCCTGTCGACCGGCAGAACTTGGCCATGTGGCCCAGCTTTCCACACTTTGCGCACTTGATCTTATCTCTCTTACAGTCCCGGGCGAAGTGACCTTGCTTGCCGCAGTTCTGACACTGCTTACTGGCTCTGTCGGGCCGTCTCGTATCAGGCTGGAAACTGGAGTGGTTGTACGCGTGCGGTGGCTCAGGAGCTTGGCGTTGGAGGGGAGGCTGGTCAGGTCTTGCCTGTTGACGTTCTTGGCGGCCCGGACGGGCTCTGCTAGACTTGACGCGGCTTCCAGGATGTGTTGACGACACTGGATGGAGGGATGCGTATGATTCAGAGATGAGACGAGCTTCCTCGAGCTTCTTGCAGATCATAAGAGAGGTAATGAAGGTCTCATCGAGCGACATTCCTACTACGGCGTCTTTGACCTCCTCGCGGAGGAACTCGTCCAGGATTCCGTTCAGGAACATCTGGCGGATCGTAGCAGGCGCCAGATCAGGCTTGATGATGCGGTACCTTGTACGGAACTTGTCCAAGTACTGTGTGAAGCGCCCCGAATGGACGCCCTTCACAGAGAGCTGGAATAGTTGGCGCTGTAGGATAGCTGATTGAGGTTTGATGGCGTCAACGACGGCCTGGAAAGCTAGGTCTTCCGCTCCGGACTTTTTCATACGGACTTGCGGTGCGCGAAAAATAAGGGAGGATGATGTCTTCTGTCTCCTCGCGCGGCGGTACACCTGCTTAACATCAACACCCGATGAACTGCAGAATGTTAGAACTGCAGGGCCTAAGCGCTTAATGAGGCGGCGCTTTCCACCGGCCTGAACATGTCTCGTTAGCTTTTCGTGAAATGCCAGAATGGCACTAATGCTTGGCTCGTTCACTGACGGGCCGTTTTCAGTCATTTGAAGTAAGTGGTTTGACTATACCTGTTTTACTGGGAGAATAGACTTCGACACAGGGGTGTCGAAGTCAATCCATAAATGTTCTTAAATTGTACTGACTGACACTGTGACCGCCGCGAAGTCCGGTGTCGTTGTTCCTGTCGTGAGGGTGCTTGTCCCTGGTTTGATAGCCCTTAGCCCGTGTCTCCTCATCATGTCTGTGGCCAAATAAAGAGAACTAATGACGAAGTGAGGTTTATTCGAAACCCGATCAAGGGCAAAAATGGTTATAACTAAAATTGCCCAACACTTCTCTCTCTTAGAAGAGTGGGTGACACTCGAGATAATAGTCGAGAGCCTCGAGGTCAGGGACCTCGAGGTAGGGAAGCCATTGGTCGTCCTCGGCACCATAGCCATCCCAGCGGATGAGAAACTCGAAGGAGGTCTTGTTGGGGCCGCCACGGTGGGCCAGGATCTCTTGTACAAGGTAGGAGTCCTCGTCCATGGCGACGAGCTCGATGTCAGTGAGGAGGCCATTGGAGACGAAGCGGCGGAGGCGTGTGGCGTGATAGGTCTGGGTGCGACGAGTCGCAGGATTGATAACCTCGTAAATGTCGTTCGAGCGGGAAGTTATGGTGTAGGGGCCCATGAGCTTGGGGGTCAACTTGCTGTCGGGACGCGTCGGGTAGGTTACTAAGACCTGGTCGCCGATGGCAAAGACGTCCGAGGTTGAAGGGCCGGGGTTGAAGGTCTGATCCTGGTTAAGGCGGGCTGCTTGAACGAGGATCTCCTGGATTTGGACGATGTCTGGGTGCTCTCCCTCTCCCTGTGACACTACGTCGATGATGCTGCGGTCGAGGTTGACGGCGGTGCCGAAGACGAGGGCAGCGGGTGACATGCCAATGCTAGAGTTGGTGGTAGCGTTAAGAAGGCGTTGGACCATGGGCAGGTACAGAGACCACTTGGAGGAGAGTCTGAGTTCAGAGGTCAAGGCGACGAGATGACGGTTCACCTCGCGGTTGACCCTCTCGACTAGGCCGTTCGCGCGGTGGTGGTAGGGCAGCGTGACGGTGTGGGCCACGTGCAGGGAGGCCAAGATCTCCTTGAAGAGCTTGGCAGTGAACTGGGAGCCGCCATCAGTGCGGACGGTCTGAGGGAATCCGTAGTGGCCGGCGAACTGGATGAATGCTGACACTGTTGCGAACTTCCACGATTCCGGGATCTTCCCTTCACTGTACACTCTGTTCATAAACTTTGTTTGCTCCTTAAGGCCTTCACCATCCAGCTCTCTTAGCATTGTCCCTGTTGTGTTCTCTGGACCCGGGGCTGTGTCCCTCTTGATCTTACTGATGGCTGACTTCACTTCGTCCTTGGAGAATTCGTCCCCTCCTTTGCCAGGCCATTCCTTCCACTCTGGTTCTCTGCCTCTGCTTACCTTGACATACTGCTTGAGCAGGATTTCGCTGATCGTGGTCTTGTCCGTGGTGATCATTTCGTCCTTGAGCAGGCTGCCAGGCATCCCTTTGCTTTTGCTGAGGTCGGCTATCCACTCTTCTCTGCGTTTGTCCCAATGCTTCTTCAGTTCTCTGTTCATTATCCTCGCCCTCTCCTTGTTGCCGGCTTCCGTCCACTCCGTTCGCTGGAGTTCAGCCCATGCACTGCCCTGTATTATCTGTTCCCTTCCTTTTGCCTTCCTCTTTTCCACTGGTTTTCCAAGGCACGCTCTGATTGTCTCCTCCCACTGGTCTATTGTTCTGTTTCTGTTTAGCTCCTTGATTGTTGTGCGGCCCTCCCTCTCTTTCATATTCCAGGTGTGCACTCCTGGCAGTTCCAGGCCTCTGTCCTCTTCTCTCGAGTCTCTGTTGCGGGGCTCCTCCCATGATAACTCGATCCCTTCATGGGCCGACCCCCATACTCCCAGCACTGGTGGCTCTGGTGAGCACAGTGATTGGCTCTGTGATGTCGGCATACCTCTCGATGATGGGGCGGAAGTAGTTTGCCAGGCCTAGCACCGAGCGGGCTTCAGTCAGGTTGGTGGGGGGCTTGATGTCGCGAATCGCCTGGAGGCGATCAGGAGCGATCCTGCGGCCTCGTGCATTGAGTCTCCATCCTAAGTAGTCGATTTCTTCGACACCGAGGACTGTCTTGGCAGCGTTAAGGCGGAGACCCGCCGCGTGAAGCTTGTGCAGAACGTCCCGGAGGTTCTTCAAGAAGGTGTTCCTATCCTTCCCATAACCATGACGTCGTCCACGTACGCTAAGGCCTGAGTGTACAGGCTGTCACTGAGAACGGCTTCGAGAGCCCGTTGACACTGGATAGGGGCATTCTTCATTCCAAACGGCATGCGGCAGTACTCAAATTTCCCCAGGCCATCCACTGTGAAGGCAGTATACCTGCAACTATCACTAGCCATGGGAACTTGATGAAAAGCCGATTTCAGGTCTAAAGCCGCGAAGAATTTTGCTCCCTCGAGGTGATCCAGGAGGTTGTCTATCAGTGGCAGGAGGTGACTGTCGGGCGAGGTGATGAGATTGAGGGCTCGGAAATCTAGGCATAGTCGTAGGGCTCCGCCCCGCTTCTTAGCCATGACTATCGGGTTGTTGAATGCCGATGTGGATCTCCGGATGATACCCTGGGCCTCTAGTTCATGGACTTGGCGCACAATCTCGGTCCGTACAGGTGTGGAATAGCGGTAGGGGTAGACGTTAATGACTTTGTCTGGGTCTTCGGTCTTGACCTTGAAGGGGGCAGAGTTGATGTCACGGACAGATCTTCCTCGAAGAGGCCAGGTAGATCTTGCAAGATTCGCGATATCTGCTCCTCGAACTTCATGATCGTAAGTGTGGTGGTCTCAGTTGCGTCATGTAGGGCATCCACATCGAACATGTCGTCGTAATCATCCCCAACCTCCACAATGAGGTCGTCAGCGGGGAATTGGATCAATCCGGCGGACACGAGCAAGGGGAACCCAATGACTGTGGGAGCTGGGAGCTTTTCGCGCATGATAATGAACTTTGTCTTGATCGTGAGCTTGTGGCCAGTGGCGGAGGGGAACTCACAGTCAGCCGTCATTACATGCGTCGTATTAACCTTCTGTCCAGTGAACAACTGGACCTGATGGGACTCGAGTGAAGGCTCAATGGGCAGCGAGGAAGCTAGCTCTTCTGAGATAAAGTTGGCCGTGGCGCCAGTGTCGTACAACGCAGATGAGGGGCACTGCAGGAGGCGGATCGGGAACAGGGGACGAGCAGAGGCTTGGCTAGGCTTACCTTGGGTCAGAGCTGCGAGGAGAAAGTCAACGTATGCCTGCCCTTTACCTTTACTCTTGGACCGGCGACCTTCTCTCTCCGCTTGCTCAGCCTTTCTGGCTTGCGCAATAGCTGCCTGAGCCGTTCGTTCAAACGATCGCTTGTCCTTGTAGGTGGCGCAGCGCTCACGTAGACGATCTCCGCGCACGTTGGTCAGGAACTTCTGAACTAACGAAGACTCCTTCGGACGGACATGCGCGCAGTTCATAATCATCCGCGAGTAAAGGAACACGTAGGTTAGCATGGACTCGTAGAGGTTACCGTCGGGGAACTTGATATCGTCGAACCGGTCGAGAGCATCTTGCTTATCAAGGGGGGCGAAGATGCGGTTCACGCGATCAATAAAAGCCTCATTCCAGTCTTCGGGAGGGGGAGCCAGCTCATCGTCATCATCGGAAGAGGATGAGTCGGAGTCGTCAGACGTGTCTTCGTCCTCTTCTTCTTCTGCAGGCGCGGCGGCGACCATAGCGATCTGGCCTACATTCTCCTCGGCCACTTCAGGCACACGAGGAGATTCAAGTGCCGCGCGCGCTTCTGCGATGAAGGCATGGAGCTCAGGATCACTCAGCTCCAGGAGCTGAATAACAATGGGGCTAATGAGACTGAAGATCGGAATTTCGGAGTTCGTGCGGGCGTTAAAAGAACGGTACTTGTCTCGGAACGAGTACCATGATTTCGGCTTAGCCGAATTCAACCATGGGGCCAAAAAGTTAGACAGGGCGTCAATGTTCATCGGGAAAGTAGCCTTAATCGAAAGATATATAACTGTGACGGGCAGGGGACAGGAACACCGAAGGGAAACGATGAACTAACTTTAAATTGACTTTGATGATCATTGACCAATCATAAAAGAACTGATTGGGACAGCTAACACAACGTGACAGTCTGTTAATGCGGTGTTGACTTAGGACATCCTTCTTCCGCTTTTCGTTCCTTGTTGCCAGTTCTTCCTCTGTTTCTTTCCCTGCTAGCGCATAGTCAAAGTCGATGAAGTGGTGTACTCTTGTGTTTGCCGTTCTCCAGGTCTCCTGTATGCATATGGCTTCGATATCTCCTAGTCTTGTTTGTAGTGCGGTAGCTATTGACGCTGTGAAGTCTTTTCCGCGTCCGATGTGTCCCTGCGTGTTCATACTGACTATTCTGAATGTTTCCATTTGCTGTACTCCGTTCCCCTTATTCTGCGAATTTCGGAAAATTTTGTCTGTGTAAGTCCCTGTCCTACCCTGGGCCCCTCAGTGCCGGCCTCAGTGTCCCTGGGTAGGCCAGCTTCCGCAATTCCTGGTGACCTTCCATCGTCAGGCAGGCGCATTTAGGAGGGGGCGCAATGGCGTGACCCCCCCTTTGGCCGCCGTCGCAGCCTACTGGCAGTGTCCATAAACTAATGCCAGGCCCTGGGTGGGAGCCAGGGCTTATTATTATAGAAGAAAAACAACTGTTACCTGTCACTGAAAGAATACTGCTTTACCCTGATTACTCGCTCTCCATTTGGCTATCACTGTCACTGTCGCCTGTGCCCTGTTCCTGTAGGCCCATCTGGCTCTGCATGCTCGCCATCATGTTCATGAACTGGGCCATGGCGTCCATCATCGGGTTGGGTTGGGTGGCCATCCTTTGCTTCTTGGCCTTGGTCTTCTTCTTCCGCTTCGGCACCATGGTGATCGTCTTCTCCCCTCCGGGCCCTGGGGCCACTGTCGGGGCCTCACTGCTGGTTGCCGGTTGTGCCGGGGCGAAGAGATTGGAACATTTACATAAACTGCGGACGTGGATGCCTTATGACATCCTACCCCCCTTAAGCTTGAGCTTGTGGGACTTGAGGTAGTCACGTGCCGCAGTGACGTGGCGGAGCCCGTCAGCGGGTTCCCATGTGGGATCGTAGTCGCCCTCCCAGCAGACGAGGAGCTGCAGTGTGCCGTTACGGCGACGGTGCTTCTCGATGCCTTGCACGACGTACGTCTGCTCGTCGGAGGCGGCGAGGTTCTTCAGGCGGCTGAGCCCCGACTTGGTGTTGAAAGGAAGGACCTGGTCTACGTGAGCCATGAAGGGGGCGCTCTCGAAAAGGTCGACCAGCTGAAGGGTGTTGTTGTCCTTGATGGCGAGAATCTTGAACGGGCCGGCGAAGCCATGCAGCTTTGGGGTCTTCGTCCGGTTGAGCAGGACGAGGTCGCCTTCCTTGAAGCTAGTCGGCTGGCGGTCGGCGTTAGCCTTGGCGAGGCGCTTGTCTACAGTCTCGCGCTGCTTCTCGGCCGCCCTAGAGGTCAACTTGGAGAGGTGTGCTCGAAGTAAAGTGATGTAGGCTGAGGCTGAGGCAAGGGGCGAGTCATTTTCGCTCGGTCGGAGGATTCTAGCGACTGTGGAGCTGGGGTCGAGTTGGTCTCCATACAGCATGGCGTGGGGTGTGACCCCAGTGGCGCTGCAGGTGGTTGTGTTCAGCAGCAGCTGAACTACCGGAAGGAGGTCGCTCCAACGGGAGAACTTGTCGAATTGGAGGATCAAACAGCGAAGATGCTTCATGACCTCCGCGTTACGACGCTCTACCAGCCCATTCGACTGAGGGTGGTAGGGGAGGGTGAATGCTGGGTGATGTCCGCGCTTTCGAGCAGGGCCTTGACGACGTTGCCGGTGAACTCAGGCCCGTTGTCGGACTTGATGAACAGGGGAGTCCCATGACGTGTAATCACCTGGCGCCAGAGGGCCTCTGACGCTGCATCAGCTGTGTTCTCGTCCGTCGCGGCCAACTCAGTGTAGCGAGTAAACATATCGACCATAACAGTGATGTATCTGGAGCCGACTGCGTCTGCCGGGATTGGACCAATAGTATCCACTGCGACAGTGTGGAACGGTTTGTACACTGCTGTTGTGCGGAGCTCTGCCTCGGCGAAGTTGCGTAGGCGAGCTTTCTGGCACTCGTCACATGAGGCGACGAACTCCTCGACATCTGCTGTGCAGCCTGTCCAGGTATAGCCGTCTGCTCTCAGGCGTTCGATGGTAGCCTTGGCGCCGTGGTGTCCTCTGTGGGCGATCTGTATCAGCTCCTTTCGGAGGGGTCTGCACACGGTTGAAGTAGGGATGACGACGAGGCCGTCCTTGCGGCGAAGACCGTCGCTGTCTACGGTCAGCTTGGAGACGGTCGAGTCGTCTGTCTGGTGTTTGATGAGTGTGTCATGGTAGCGGGAGTCAGTCGTGATGGCTGCGACAGTGGGCGAGGTCGAGTGACCGCAGCGGCTCAGCGCGTCTGCGACTGCGTTCTGTAGGCCGGGAACGTGCTCGACATCGAACTTGTAGTCTGCTAATGTCAGTCTCCACCGGTTGATCTTGTCGTTCTCGGATGACTTGGCGATCATGTAAATAAGATTACGGTGGTCGGTCCGTAGGAGGAACCTCTTCAGGCGTAGGAGGGGTGACAGGGTCGGGTGTGTGAGGCAAAAGACAATGGCAAATAGCTCCTGCTCACACGTGGCCCAGCGCGACTGGGTTGACGTGAATGTGTGAGAGAAGTAGGCGAGGATCTGTGTCTTGTCGTCCTTTGTCTGCCATAGTATGCCGCCTGCTCCGATGTTGCTAGCGTCTGTCTTGAGCGTCCAGTCGGCGTCGGCGTCCGGATGTGCGATAAAGAGATCGTCAGTGAACAGGGTCTTCAGGCCGTCGAAAGCGGCGTCGTGCTCCGCTGTCCATTCCCACAGACGGTCCTTTTGCAGAAGATCGTTGAGAGGTCTCATGTACTCGTGTCGTGTATGGGGAACGAATGATGCGAGGTACTGGAACTGTCCGAGGACTACGCGAAGCTCGTGGACGTTGGTGGGTGCAGGTAGATCGCGTAGGGCTTGGGTCCTGGCTGGGTCGACGTGTACTCCGGCCTGGTCGACCGTAAAGCCGACAATCTTGGCGCTGGTGGTGCCGAAGACTCCCTTCTTGGCACTGAACTGAACGCCTGCAGCGTCCGCGCGTGTGAGCAGGTCGCGGAGAATGCGTAGGAAGGAGTCATCGTCACGGGCGTAGATGAATATGTCGTCGATGTAGGGGTTGGCGCCCTTGTACAACAGTGGGGCGAGCATGCCTTCGATCTCCCGCTGGAAGTGAGAAGGCGCGTTGCAAAAGGCCGAACGGCATCCTGAGGAATTCCTCGTAGACGCCCGGGGCGGTGAAGGCCGTCTTAGGCACGTCGTCTGGGTGCATGGCCACCTGCCAGTAGCCCGACGTCAGGTCTAGCGTCGCAAAGCGTGTGCAGCCCGACGCGAGGTTGAGGAGTTCTCGCATGTTGGGGATCGGGTGCCGGTCGGGTACTGTCCAAGAGTTGAGGCGGCCGTAGTCGATACAGAGACGGTAGGCGTCGCCCTTTGCGACCAGGACGATGGGGCTTGCGTAAGGCCCCTCAGAGGGCTGTGTGATCTCGTCCTGGCGCAGGCGCTCGACGTATGGCAACAGCCACTCCAGCTTCTTCGGGTGTAGGTTGCGCGGGCGAAGACGGATCGGAGGGGCGTTGTCGTAAAGCGGGATGCGCATAGGGGCAAACGAGCACGGCTGTTTGCTTATGACGGGGTCGAATAGGTGATCGAACCGACGGAGGATCGAATGTAGCTCGTCGGTCTGGGCCTTGGTGGAGAGCTCGTGTATCTCACACGCGTCGGTGTGAAACTCGCTTGAGGAGACGGCCTCGACGGGGGCGTCGAGGTACTTGTGGAGTGGGAGGCCATCGGTGGCGTCCTCCGGGCGTGAATCCGGAAGAAGTGCGATGTGGAGGCCACTCTCGGAGAGATAACCGAGTGTGCGAAGCACGTCGCATCCAATGAGCACACGTTCAGTGGCGCGCGTCATGATGTAGAGGATGAGATCGATGATGACGTTTCCAGATGTGCTGGGCAACGTGATCCGCGCTTGGACGTAGTGAGTGATGAGGATGGGCTCATTGGTAACGGACTGAACAGTAAATGGCTTTTCAAGCTCATGTGTGACGAGTTGGAGCGTCTTAACGGAGGTTGTGGAGATGATCGTGATTGCGGAGCCGCTATCGATCAATATCACCTGTTCTTGGTCATTCACAGCTCCCTTAACTGAGAATGCAGTTGAAGCGGCAACTTCTTCGATAAAGGCATCATCACAAGCATTGTGTGCGACTTCGACTTCGTGGACTCCTGGACGAGAGTTGATCAGCTTGGATCTGTCCCGGAGCACCATGTTCCCAGCGCGTCTCTCGTCGGGGCGAGGCTGTGGCTGCTGGGATGACTGTTGCTGCTGCTTCTGAGCAGCTGGTGCCGGCTGTGGCTGAGCCGGTTTGTTGGCCGCTTGGGGCTGGCGTTGCGGCTGAGGTGCCGGTCTGGCGTCGCGGGCCGCGGCGGGGTGGCCTTTGGTAGCCTGGGGCTGTCCGGGCGTGCTGCCGCGGTGCGGGCAATCAGCCTTCCAGTGCATGCCTCCACACGAGCACGCGTATGGAGGAGGGCGCCGGCGCTCGCGGCGGGATCTGGTGTTGGCGTTCTGGCTATGTTTCGGGCCAGTGCTGGAGCTCGTGCTGGAGCTCGTGCTGGAGGATGTGATGGATATGTCTTGAATCACGCTTCCGAGGACTTCGCGGGCGTCAATGGCGTGCAGTATGAGCTCGCGCGTGTGCACAAATAAGCTATCGATGTCCCGGGCGCCAGAGAGGTCCCACTTTTGCTGAATACGGTTGGCAAGTGAGACCGGGCGAAGGGCGGCGATAAAAGCTTTGGCGATGATCTTATCGAGTCCGCGGGTGGGGCTGGCTTTTCTCGGGGTGTCCTGCTCACTCGGCGTGCTGTCTGGCTTCTGGGTGATGACCTTGCTGAGGGCGGCCTCGTCTTCATCCACCTCGGCGGGCTCGGGCTCTGGCTTGGCGCCGAGCTCGGAGTTGAGAAGGGCATGGGCGTGGGAGCGCAGCTCCTCGGTCTCAGCCATGAGACGAGATACGGCCTCGATTGTGGACTTGGTTCGGTCCTGCGTGAGGTAAGGTAACACATGATTCTCCCAGGCGGGGTGAACGGTTAATTCGGCAGCCTTCACCCGACTCTCGCGCACTGGGGCTACTGTGACTGCTGTAAGAAACTCTGAATAGGCACGGCTTTTATTGCCGCCCTTCTTCAACTCCCTCTCCCGCTTAAAGCACTTCTCCTGCGTGTGTCCAGCCTTTCCGCAAAAGGCGCACTTTGTGGCGTTTCCTGTCTCCTTGCTGCCGAGTCATTGAGTTTTGCCAGATAAAACCACCTTTACCTTTTTGCCTAGCATACGGCACAACTTGACCTTCTTGTGGTCGGGCGCGGCGCGGACTTCGGCCCGAGGATTCAGGTGAGGGCCCTCGCGGCTCACCTGCTCGAGGTGGCGTGACTGTTCGATCGCGGCCGCGAACGTGACCATCAGGTCGTGCGGCTGAGCAAATGTCAGCACGCGGTCACGCAGGCGTTCAGGCTGCAAGTTGGTCACAAAGGTCTTAACTAGTTGTTTGACCTTGGGCCGGACGGAGGCGCAGTTCTCGAGCTGCTGTTGGTATGCGAAAACGTAACGAAGCACGTTGTCGTGGATCGAACCTTTCTGGGCGCAGTGGATGCGCTCGAAGCGGTCCATGGCTTCGCGCCGGTCCATGGGTTGGTAGATGGCGTTGATGCGGCTGATGATACGGCAGGTTTCTTGATCTCCTTGGAGGCAAGGAAGCGGCGCCTCCTCGGGAGCTTCGTCGTCAGAGGAACTGTCCGACGAAGAAGAAGAAGCGTCATCGTCCACATCATCTTCATCGACGACAGCGAGATCGTGGGCTTCTTGGACGTCAACGGGGCGTGGAACGAGGAGAAGGCCGGGATCACGGAGGCACATGAGTTCCCACGTCGTACGGGAGATTAAGTTACGGACGGGGATAGTACCACCGCGGGAGCGATATGCATAATAAGCCTCTCGGAAAGTCTGCCATTGGGAGGCGGTCATTCCATCGAGATAAGGGGCTGAAAACAGATCCAGAGCATTTGCATTAAACATGACTGCGCAGTAATTACTGTGGTGTTGGAAAACACAAATGGCAAGGAGAGTGATTTATAGAGTCGACACAATGGGTGTCGACATGACTAAACGAGACCCAATATATAATGTATACGCGACACTACAGTCGGGACCGAACCTCGCCAGTGATGATCTCCAAGGCCGACCACAACGTTCACAAGAACAACCGGGCTCTCTTCTTCCTCCGCAATGGTCGGCCGGGCAAGGCCATGGCCGCGTTCGCTTCAGAGCACACGCGACGCACCCCGACCCTCGCCCACGCCCAGGCCCTCCACCCAACCGACGCCCCGCCATGCCCGACGATCGAGCTACCAGACCACCTCCACGTCTCCCTCCCTAAGGTGAGCGAGGATATGGTCTGCCAGGCCGCTATGCGCATCGACGACACCTCCAGCAGTGGCCCTGACTGGATCCGTCCCGAGTGTATAAAGCACCTGGTACGCGACGACCCCGCAACCATCAAGACGATTGCAGCCCTATTAACGTCTGGCTGAAGTCGCCGGAGCGGATTCCAAGAGTCTGCCTCACCGGTCGACTCTCACTGCTCCCGAAGGGTGACAACACGTGGCGACCCATAGTCGTATGCTCGGCGCTGCTGCGAATGCTGAACGGCATCGTCGCCAGACAGCTTATCCCGCAGCTAGCCCAGGCCACGGGCCCGAATCAGGCGGCCTTCCTCCCCGAGGGGTCCACCCGCACCGCAATTCGGATCCAAGAGGCCATCGAGCAGGGCAAGGATGTGCTCTCTGTCGACCTGGAGAACGCCTTCAACAGCGTTTCTAGACCAGCCATCCGGGCCACGATCGAGGCACTCAACGCCGACGCCAGTCTCAAGTCGTATATGCTTCATCTCTACGACGAAGATCTCAGAGCATTCGGTGACCACGTGCTTGAGGCTAAGCAGGGCGTCCGCCAGGGCGACCCCTCTCGCCACTCCTCTTCTGTCTGGTGTTGGTCACACCCGTGACGCAGGCAAAGAACGAGTTCGGGTCGCGTGTGCCAAGTGAGACCATGTATATGGACGATATCACGTTGGCTGACTCGGATACCGACAGATCCCTGTGACGGGCAGGGGACAGGAACACCGAAGGGAAACGATGAACTAACTTTAAATTGACTTTGATGATCATTGACCAATCATAAAAGAACTGATTGGGACAGCTAACACAACGTGACAATCCCATCGGTTCGCCATGCTGCACAAGGAGGCGAAGAGCTTCTGGCTGGCCGGGAAAGAGTCGATCGTCCACCCGGATCATGGCCTCACGACCTTTACGACGACGAATATCATGGGTCACTTCCCGGGCGCCGACGCTGACGAGCGCTGCATGAAGCTGAACGGGCTTTTCCAGAAGCAGCTGGACGCGATACGCGACCTACTGCGTAACCTCCCTCTCCAGGCAGCCGTCACCCTGATCCGCGACTGCATCATGCCCAGGTTAGTGCACGCGCTCCGGATGCCGAGAGAGCACAACGCGTTCGTCGGACGCAAGGCCGCGCACATCCTCCAGAACTTCGACGCCGCCAAGAACCGCCTGATCGCTGAGGCGTGTGGCCTTTCGGTTGATGTCGCGTGCCATGTCATCCCCCTGCCGATCCGCCATGGCGGGCTCGGCATCCCTGACGTTCGGGACGTGCACGCGATAAGCCTCGCGCGGCTTGACGAGTCGGGCATCGGCCTCAAGCAGGCCGACCTGACAGCTGTTCTGAGCCGTATAGGCGAGGACCACTACCGGCTGAAGATCCGCAAGATGCCGGAGAGGGTGCGAAGCGTCGTTAAGCAACTGCAGGAGCATGGTTCCGGAGCCTGGCTCAGCGCCTATCCAACGTCCAAGCTGACCGAGATGGACAACGCAGTCTTCCGCGCAGCGATCCAGAGCCGCTACGCTGACTTCGCGGGCGAGGCCAAGCTGTTTTGCTCAAGATGCAACTGTGTCACGTCCTACGACCACCACATCAACTGCAGAAACTCGATGTCGGCTCGGACTAAGATGCACGACCAGCTCAACCGCGTCTTCCTATCACTGCTGCCGAAGTCAGCCGAGGTGCTGAACTACGAGCCGCACACAGTCTACGGGACACCCCGGATCGACTTCACCCTGCGGCGAAACGCGACCCCACTGAAGCCAGAGCACTTCGATCTCACAGTGGTGCATCGCCTAGAGGAGTGCAGCTTCGCCAGACGCTCCAGGGACAAGGCCAGGCAGCACGCCGGCGCTGACGTCAAACCCCTGATGTTGGCCTCCAACGGCGTCATCGACCGGGCCTTCCGGACGCTGATCACAGACATCTTCTCTGCGAAGCAGGCCTCGTTTGTACTCGCGGGTCTGCAGTGCACACTCTTTAGGGGGGCCAAGTCGATGGTCGCCGACTGCCTCCGCGGCTGCTCAATTGCCTCAATAGAGCAGCTCGACTCTGCACGCGACACAGACAACGGTCGCAGTACCTCATCATCCACGTAGGCCGAGTCCGCGACATCATCTCAGGGGGAGCCCAAAACAACCCATTCGCCCCCCGATGTCGAGCAAGCCGAGCCTGTGGTCGCACGTAAGGAGGAGCCTAACATCACAAGATTGCCCTCAGTGCAGCCCAAGCACGACTTCGTCCCTCCGAGCAGTCGCGTCCTGAAGCGAGTTGCCGGAGACACCGTCACGCAGGTTAAGGACCTGACCGGCCTTAACAAGCCGCGTAAGTCGACCCTGGGGAGGCTAGACACGCTGGCACAGCGCTGCAATGCGCTTGTCTTCTCGGTGCCGATGGACGGATCATGTGCTTTCCACACCTTCCGAAGCCCCTCGACGGGACCAGACGGGTCGACCAATCTCGAGAACTTGGCCAAGGGCATCGAGAACACAAGCTACACTAACATGGAGGTCATCATGCTGGCACTCTGGACGCTCGGCAGGGTCACGGGGACGATCCGCGTCGCCCCCTCCTTCACGATCAAGGTGGACGACAAGATGGTACCAGCTGTCTACGACTTCGGTATTGACGACAAAGGAGTCCCTGTAGTGCAGCAGGTGGGCGAGACAGACCTGGAGAGTCGACCTATCGCGGGGCTGTTCTTTTTTGCTCTTTTACGTCGCCGTGCCGAACAAGCGTCTGCCATTCGGGCTGAAGCAGCTCCGTCAGACGACGCTAGACTCTGTCTTGTAACGCGATTCAGAAGGGGAGGCAGAGATAGAGCTTCAATAATTCTCCGGCTTCCCATCCCCCCGACGGACCATTTATTGGACCCAAGTGTCAGACACCACCCCGCCCAACACGCGATTGTTATGTATTTGTCTAGCACGCGTTCCCATGTCTGTCCCCCTCGCCGTTCGATAAATATGATGCTGGGTCGGGTCCATTTTCGAAGATGGGCGCCCCTTGAAAACGCGAGTTGGGATGTTCTGGACTAATGTCTGCCTGAATCATCAGGGCGCATAATGGACTATACGCACAGGCGCGGAGTCCCCCTAAATCCATCAACTGACTGAGTTGCTGATTGGATGTGCCGCGCAGGATTAGAATTGTTGAGTCCAAAACACACAGTGAATCCAAGCAGCATCAGGATCGCAGTGTGGTTCATCATACTCTATCAATCGTGCGCAGCATATCACGCGTGCTGCAGCGCGTGTTTGCTCAACTTAGCAAGTTAATGATAGCGAGGAAGAGCACCTCTCTGGGAGTCGTAGTGGAAAGGAGATTGCTCTATCTGATCTGAAGTTGCATCGAAGGTGCACCAAAGGATGTTCTCGCTGGCGCTCTTATCTCGGTGAGAGAGATTGAGAAGTATGTCTCTCTGCTCGGGATGCCGACGTAGCCGTTCAACGCGCCATGGAGCTCCCTCGCACGCGGGATTCTGGCAGAGCATGGTACGGCGTGTGTGCACCACACGTCTGAAGTGTGCTTTGCAGTATGGGCACACGATGGAAGTGCGGAATTCCGAGACCATCGTGACACTCACGACGACGTTGTGCCGGAGCATTGTGAATATCTTGGAAGGCATCGGAGTCTATTGAGCTGCCTGCATCGATCATTTCTTTTCAGGGTTCATCAGCTAGCAGCATCCCTCAAAACACAAGAAACCAGCATCATACAACACAAAGCGTCTTTACTACTAGCTACAACCGCTTTCCACCACTAGTTTCTCTCACAACAGACGAAGACGACGAAGACGACGACGTCATGAGCTTCAGACGCCGGCAATGGACGACAGATGAGCGCGTAACAGACGAGCACAGATGCGAAAGAAGACAGCAGCGTTCGACACAGACGATGGACGACGCATCTTTTCGTGCAGACCGACGACTGAAAGCACGAAAGCCCGATTGTACAGACGAGGGCTGAAGTGGGTGAGTGGAGGTAGTGTGCCGCGTAGGATTAGAATTGTTGAGTCTAAATCCCAGGGGGGTCGACAGCCTAAGTCACCTTTACATGAATCCTCCACATAAACCCTCTAAACCACATTGGACTTGACATAAACTGCACACCAGAGAATCGAAACTGTGGACCAACGTCGAGACGATCAGCATGGTGACATCAGGCATCAGGCAAGATTTACGGCAGCCACCGTCTGACATACCCGAAGTTCAGTTTGAGAGGCCGGAAGCGTCTGCAGGTTTTGACGACGACATTTCGCGACAATCAGACCGGTCATCCAAGCATCAGTCTCACGTCCTAACAAAAGTTCCTGGTACAACTCTAATCGAGCATAATGCAGCCATCTCGCCTCCTGCACTGGCCCAAACACGTATGCTTTCCAAGAGGACGAAGGAAAAGAAGGGACCCAAGGCCAAGCGGCGCGTATACACGTATGAGGACAAGATGCGGTACATCCTAGAGTGCGAGAATCACGGCATGGATAAGGTGCTGGCCGAGAACCCCCAGCTCCGCAAGGAATCGCTTGTGCGGTGGATTTCCAGCCGACGCAACGGAGAGTTGAAGAAAGTTAAGCGCGGTCCCAAGCCCAGGGCAGACAGGGACCACTCAGTGCTCACTCTCCTCGAGTCCCAGGGGGTCAAGCCTACTGAACCGATCAGTGCCGACCTCCTAGTGACGCTGAAGGAGATTTACTGCCAGGCATTCCCCGAGCAGTCGCTGGGGTCGCTGTCTACCTTCAGGAAGGCCGTGATCCGGGTCCGGGAGAGGGTCTGTGGCTTATCGGAGCTGACCCCGGGCCAGGTGGCAGAGGAGCCGCCGCGGGCTGCAGGAGAGAAGAAGGCGGCCCGGAAGACCAAGAGTGCGAACGACGGAAAGGCCCAGCCGGACCCGGCGGCCATGGGGCCTGGTCTTCATGCAGCTACCTCCATCCCCTCCTTTGAGGGAGTCTCTGACGTTGCCGTGGGCGTCGGCTCACTCGACCCGGCCAGCCTGTATCTCTCCAACAGCTTTGGTCCGCTGCCCAGCCCCACCTCTTTGCGGCAGTTCACACAGTCTGCGATTGACGAGCACCATGACCCACGCCAGTTCATCGGGGACTTGGGCACCGTCCTCAGGCTGGTAGAGGGGGTGTGTGCGGGCCGGTGGGTCGATATGGACGAGCCTGGGGAGGAGGACAGGGCTGGGCTGAGGCGGGCCGCGGGGTGGTTGAGGGCGCTGGCTGAGGCGGCGAGGGTGCAGGTTCCGGCGTTGTAGAGAGTGTGTGTTGTTTCTTATTGTTTTATTATTAGTGTTAAACCGTGACCTGGTGCTGGCGGGATGCCGGGAGGATTTCGCATAATCCATGCGATCGGGCACATGCGTCCTTGTTGTTGAAACCGCGCCGGATTGCTGAAACATGGATAAGGAGTTTTTGGAACGGATAGTAGCGCGGGGCGTTGACTTTGCGCGTGATTATGGCACTGTGATGCTTCAGAGCGGCCCCGGCAAGCACACGCTCGAGGACAGTATGGAGATCTTCAGGCAGCTCACAGAGAAGCTCCCCGTGACTTCTGTGATCTTCCACGGTGACCATGTTGCGCGTTGCTGTGTTGACGACCTCACAGCGATGCGCGCTAACTGCGAGGCGATCATCTACATCGGGAACACCTGCTTCGCTCCCTCGTCTCTCCCGCACCTTGTCCTGCCCTCGATCCCAGACGTTACTGACATGATGGCCGATGCCAAGGCCATCGTGGAAGCGTGCCAGAGTGAGGGCTGGGGCAAGGTTGTCCTCGTCGCGGAGTACTCCAACTGGTGCCTCCTGCCAGCCCTCGCAGACGCTCTAGCCGGCCTGGGCCTTGATGCATCGATCCAGCAAATGGAAGACCCGACCGGCGAGCTCAAGTCGATCCATGGCAGGTTCGTCCCGGCCGATGCGACCCCTGTCTACGTTGGCGCCGAGTCGGCCCTTGAAACCCACCTCAGAATGGACTCTAAGATCATCCACTGCTCGTGCCCAGGCGTTTATGTCGCAGGCATGGTGCCCACGAGGCGTCGTTACGGCGTCATGAACAGGCTGAAGCAGTGCACCTGCATCGGCCTCCTGCCCATCCTACATGCCCCGAGCGACGCGCTAAATCGCACGCTCGACACGCTTGAGCGTCATTTGGTTTCTCGCGGGCTGCCGACACGCGTCTGCTACCTCGCGGACCCGACCCCGGATAAGATGACCAACTTCCCCGAGATCGACGGCTGGGTCGTTGTCACCGAGTGCCCAAACACCGCGGTCCCCCAGTGGCAGGCCAACGCCTTCTTCGACCGCTCCACCGTGCCCTACCCAGTCGCCACCGTGATGGAGCTCCTGGCATCGATCGACTCGGTCGACTGGTTCACCACGCGATATCAGACCGACCTCCGCAACATGTCGACCACGATCAAGGCCCTAGAGTCGAGTGAGTGGGCCGTGACAAGGGCTGTGGTCAAGCCTGTTACCTGGATCCCCACAGTGGAGGGTGTGGTGACGCTGGAGTCGGGTCTGAGCGGTCGGGCTGAGGCGTATGATCACGAGAAGGGTCTTAATGCAGGTCTGCCCTTGGATAAATGGTGAATGGGGAACTTCGCTGAAGGCCAACTCATCTGCCCATAACAGCCAGGACTTGGACAATGCTAGAAGGGCCCAAGCGTGACTCAGATGATTTACCGTCACTTTCGACAACGTCGGCAACTTTCATGCGCTTAATGCTGCACCGTTCTCCTGTCAATGCTCCGGATTAATCTGGCGCAGCTTCACATTGAGCTTCCCACTGTGTGTGATCAGCTATTTGGTGCTCCTCGTTGCAGCACGACGCCCTACATCATTGCCCGCCGCCAGTTCTTGTCAATTTCGAAGAAATATGTCCAGCAGATTGATCATTTGTTATCTCTCTTCGACCCTGAAGAGCCATTCATTGCCAAACTGATAGCCATGCATTCTCAACCCGATATTCGCTTCCGTTATCCAGTTCGCCGGCTGCCAATGGCCGTGGCCGAAGCAATCCGCCGCAACGACATTCCCGCAAGCGCAGCGTGGATTCGTGACGCACTTCCCATCCGAACTCCCGACGCCTACGCATCAAGCGTCATTGAGGAGCTTGCCTACTCTCTGCTCGGCCCCGACGACGAGGCGGACTTCCTCGTCGCCACAGCCCTGGAGTACTTCGTCATATCCCTCTGCATGTGGGCCTACGACGCCCGTGCGGTCTCCCAGTCTGTCTCCTCCTCCCTCGCCTCCGTCCGCGGCCTCATGGTCCGGGGTCGGGCCCGCCCTTCCGCCCGGCAGAGGGCCATGGCCCGTGTGCTCAAAGGCGAGGACCCATACCTCTCAATTGTAGCCTCCCTGCTCGACTTCTTCGCCCCTGATGCAGCGCCGACGTCCACCTCGTACGGGGCCCTCGGGTCGACCGGGGGGCTGGGCGGTCTCGTCGTGGCCATCATGTCCACGCTCTGGATGATGCAGGCGTCGGTCACAGACCCGACAATGGAGCGTCCGCCCCGCGCCAAGGTGCTCCAGTGCTCCCACCTCCTCGTCGCAGTCACCCTGGGCCCCGGCAAGCCTCTGTCCAAGGCCGCCGAGACCTCCGTGCTCCCCTCCGCCTTCTCCCTGCTCTCCGCGTACATCAAGGCCAGCGGGGTCGAGTACGCCAGGTACCGCCGGACCCACTCTCGGGCCCTCAGGGTGTGGCTCGCGGCACTGCGGCCCCGCGGCAACCTCGGCACGGAGCAGTATGCCCATCATCTGGCGAGGGTCTACCCACTGTTCGTGCCCCTGTTCATCCAGTACCTGGACACCCAGCTCGGCGGGATCGGGACATACCCCTCGCCCGAGGAGAGCACGCTGCCCTTGAAGGCGGCGTACCTCGTGGCCACGACGATGCTAGGGTCAGACTGTCTCGAGATAGCCAGGGACATCGCCCGCGAGCTCGAAACCTCGCCGCTTCCCCACAGTCTTGGTGCTGAGGCCCAGAAGGCCTCTGCCGCTGTCATCACCGGCCGCCTCCCGACCTTTACGGACGCGGCACTGATGCTCGGTGCAGTGAAGACCCACAACCACTGCGTGCTGCTCGCGAGACCTCGGTGGAAGATGCCCGTTGCCCTCACCAAACTTGTACGGAGCGACGGCGCCACTGTGGCCCAGAAAGTGGCAGATTCACTCGCCATAGGGCTCAATATCGTGCCTGATGAGCCATCGCCCGAGATCTCGAGCATGTCGCCAGTCCAGGTGCAGGGTAAGCGCTCAACCGCCGAGCAACGGGACGCGTTCCTTGCTGGCGAGGGGCAGTTCTCCAAGCACGGTCTCGACGAGTTCCGGGACCGGTTTGCCCCCCGGTATGGTGAGACGGCGAGCCTCGTCAGGCCTGCAGTGATGCTGACTGATGCTACTAATCAGTTGATTGAGCGGCTGTGCATGAGAGGTGTTCTGCCTGAAGTATGGACAGATTTTCCCGTCGATTTTAGATTTATCGCGAGATACGGACAGATTGTGTACTTTTTGCTGACAGTCGTGGGGCTATATATCGTGTGCAAGATACTGACCTGATCCATTGAATGATATGAATGAACATGCTTCAGTGTAAGGCAGCACAAGGTTACCTCGTTGAACAGAGGAGACATCTCCGGAGTGCGTGATGGTATCCATCGAACTGCGTGCGGGCGTCTACTGGGCGCGCCGCTTGAACTCTGGCAAGCGTAACTTGGTATAAACAGGTGAGGTGATTCGATGGCTGCTGGGTCGAGCCACTCTGTTCGAAGACGGTCGAAAACCCGAGAAGAAAAGGAGGCGGCCACACCAGCAGTGTCGACGAGCTAGGCCTTACATTCGACCACAGGCTTCCAAACTCAACTTAACCACCCGAGCAACAGGCTAACTGACCACACATCTACATACACCGCAAGGAAGCATGTAGGCCGGCACGTCCGACTAATTCAAGTCCACAGCCAGAGCGACACCACTGCGTCACCGGGAGGAGGAGACGATACATCAAACTCTGACTCGGGTCCTCGGTCTGGAGCAACTCGAACCCGAGTTGAAAATTTGAACGATCGCTATCAAAGCGGAATGGTGCAAAGCAGCATCTTTAAAGAGCTGAAAGCTCGTCAGATCTTTTTAGATGAGTCAATGGCTAGCATTCAATCGCATTCAATGCATCAATCTCCCAACAATGACCGGAAATACTGTCAACAACGTGCTTCCCGGGAAACCAGGGGTACTCGGACCTTAAGATCACTACAGCTCAATGATCTTGAGCCTATAGATGTCCTAGAACCCGAAGACGCCCTCGACATGCAGTCTTCCTCTCAATCGATCCCCAAGCGGCATGCAGACACTGGCGTCTACGACCGGGCCGTGAAGTGGAAGGCTCAGAAGGACAAGGAGCGCGAGAAGAAGCGGGAAGATTTCATGAGCGCAGAAACTGCCGAGTGTTCTTTCGCGCCGACCATTGGCGCGACCCCGAGGACTGTGGTCGTCAAGTCCGCTGATGTGGTCAACCGACTCTTCAATGGCAGCCAGGATCGCCGCAGACAAGCACAAGAGCGCATAGAGGCCGAGGCAGAGGCGGTGTTTGAGTCGAGCCATCCGTTCAACCCAACCCTCATCACTGACAACAGCACGGTCGCCCCAAGGTACGCGCAGACCCAGGAGACAAGGTCACCCATGCAGACTGACCTAGAGTGCACATTCGAACCCGGGCTCGTGTCGAAACAAATGAGGGGAGATACACTTGACCTGTATCTCGCTGATCCGGCACACGAGAGATTGTCGAGGATACGACCCAAGTCTGCTGTGATTGACTCGGATCTTAGTGTGACAAGGTCCAAATCTAGACCCAGATCTGCAGCTGCGGACCGCGCTTTTGACGCATTTATCGCCCGACAACTGCAAGCAACACAGCGCCATTCTGCGAAGATCAAGGCACTAGACCGGCGCCTCCACCAGTACAGCTTTGAGCCTGAGACTAACGTGCACAGCCAGGCCATCACGCCGAAGTCCTCCCAAGCCGAGCGGGCGAAGGGGAATTTGGAACGGCGGCAGCAGAGGATGGAACGGGCTCAGCGCACGCCAGTGGAGAACACGGCGCCGAGGATTAACGCCCGCAGCAAGCGGATGAGGGCGAAAACTGCGGAGGAGCTGTGCTACGGCGACCAGGAGCGTGCCCAGCTGGCGAGAGAGCGGGCGCGGGTAGTGCAAGAGCGCAAGCAGCTTGATGGCGTCACGTTCAAGCCAATTCTCCAGTCCCAGCGGCCCGCCGGCGACCATGTTTCCATCATAGAGCGGACCCAGTGCGACGTGCGACGCAGGGAACGGCGGTTGAAGAAGGCCCGAGCCGCGGAGCTTGAGAAGGAGCTGGAGAGCTGTTCGTTCCGCCCCAAGACGATTGAATGTCCTCAGTTCATTAGCAGGATTGCCAGTGGAACTCGCGGTTCAGGGCGGTGATTTATTTGTTGTATCTTATGTGTTGGGCGATGACTGTCAGGTCGGCATTATTTTTCCCTCAGCCCATTTTATTCAAGCAAAACGCGCGTCCACGCAACGGCAACCGAGGCGGGCGGGAGGTATGTGCGCTTAGAACGGGGGGGCTGAGGGGTGGTTTGATTTTTCTCGTTAATTTTCTTTTTCATCCGTGGCCGGGAGCGCTGGTTCGGGGTAAGAAGCCGTAAGAACGGTCCCCACGTGCCTCCATTTGACATGGTTCGAAGCGATATCATCACCAACGCGGTGCCGCTTGAGTTTGCCTATGTAGTGTACGATCCAAGCAGTATAACATCATATGTTGCAGCCCTTTTGACTTTTTGGCCCTTCTTTATTGGTATTGGCCTCCTCGTCGCCTTTTTCACCACCGGCGAGCTTTGGATCTGTGTTTTCGGTAGTGGCCAGCTCTTCAACGAACTAGTGAACCACCTCTTGAAGAACTACTTCCAAGATGCCCGCCCCCCAGGCTCGGCCAAGACCGACTTTGGCTTCCCATCCTCACACTCCCAGTGGTGCGGGTACTCCGCCGTCTTTCTCCTGATCACTCTCGCACACATTCCGTGGCGTCGACTCACCTGCGTCCATCGGCTCGGAGCCGTGCTGGTTGTCGCACTTTGTGTCGCCACGCCGCTGTCCCGGCTTGCCCTTGGGGTACATAGCGAGACTCAGGTTTACGGCGGGGTGGCTATTGGGGCGGTTATGGCGCTGATCTGGTTCCGGTTCGCGTCACTTAGAGTATGCCGACTCGCCTTGGAGGTATTAGCATGTTTCCCTGGGCTTAACTGGACTATAGGACCCATAGTGGATTAGTGCATGCCGTTCCTTTGTCGTCATCATGTTTTGCAGCTTGATCGCTGAGCCTAGCTCGGAGCTCCAGGATCGAGTAATACACTGTAAACAAGAAGTTTACAAGTCTAGAGGCAGGGTTTGAGGGCCGTAACCCATCCAGACACTGCACAAGTGGCTGTTACTTTTTTCTTGCAACTTTTTTACGAAAAAGTCAGAAGTAGTACCGAAGCAATGCACGTTGCTAAGCTGTCCGTTTACGCCATCGATGCCGAGAAGAAGGCCACCAAGGAGGTTGATACTCCCGCTGTTTTCAGCGCCCCCGTCAGAGCTGACATCATCCAGTTTGCTCACACTCAGCTGAACAAGAACCACCGCCAGGCTTACGGCCGCTTCAAGTACGCTTCTCTGGACACCACCTCCCACTCCTGGGGTGTTGGCCGCGCCCTTGCCCGTGTTCCCCGTGTCTCTGGCTCTGGTACCGCTCGCTCCGGCCAGGCTCACGGCGGCAACATGTGCCGTGGTGGCCGTATGTTCTCCCCCGTTCGCGTCACCCGTCGCCTTTACCGCAAGGTGAACCTCCCCGTCAAGCGCTACGCCGTCACCTCCGCTATCGCTGCCACCGCCAACCCCTCTTTCCTTCTTGGCCGCGGCCACCTTGTTGAGAACGTTCCCCAGGTTCCTCTGATCCTCGACAACTCCGTTGAGTCCATTACCCGCACCAAGGATGCCATCAAGGCCCTCGAGATGGTCGGCGCTTACGCTGACTGCAGGAAGGTCAAGGACACCAAGAAGACCCGCGCTGGCCACGGCAAGTGGCGCAACCGTCGCTACAAGCAGCGCAAGGGCCCTATGGTTGTCTACGCTGAGGACAACGGCATCGCCCGCTCCTTCCGCAACATCGCTGGCGTGACTGTCGCCAAGGTTGATGCCCTTAACCTCCTCGACCTCGCCCCCGGTGGCCACATGGGCCGCTTCGTCATCTGGACTGAGGGTGCCATCGCCAAGCTCGACGAGATCTACGCCGCCAAGATGCACCGCGGCATCTCCACCGAGACTGAGCTCAAGAACGTTCTCGAGAACGACGCCGTCAAGGCTGCTCTCCGCGCCCCCATTCGCACCAAGAAGTACTTCCAGATCAAGCGCAACGGCCTCAAGAACCGCGCCTTCGGCAAGAAGCTCAACCCCGCCATGGGCAAGTAAGCCAGTAAATAGACCCCGGGTCTGATGATTCTTGGCAGTCCAATTGTGATCAGTCATGCTGAGCTCATCCCTGTGCAGTTTATCTTTTTTATGCAGAACAACACGAAACTGAAGAGATGGATCGTTCCCAGCAGCTTCTGAAGCAGCAATTGACTCAAAATGAGCGCCTTAAGCTCCAATGCGAGGCTTCAAAGCGAATCATGAAAGTTAGTGAGGCATCAGAAGTGTTTGTTAGAATTTCCCTTATTACACAGCCTCATCACTTATATTTCTGGAAAAGAGGATCCTCTACTGACACCAGGCGATTCTTCTAACCCATTCGCACCAAAGGGCGGCTGCTTGTGCTTCAAATCCTGATGACTTGCCTGCAGGTTTTGAAGACGCCAGCGCCAAACCACCGCTCCAAATCCCAAGCCCCCTTCTACCTTCTGTTTCTATTACATATTTTGCAATCCATCTCGTGCTTTTTTTTGCAGAACGAGCCTCCGGGTCGAACAAGGACGTGGCCCGGACGAAGATGGAGCGGCCCGAGGTCAGGATCAAGCTCTGAGCTGCAGATGTCTGTTAATGGTAAACCCTCGTCCTGGTTGTTTCGGATGCGGGGTATCGATGACTCGAACGATTCTTGCC
This sequence comes from Carpediemonas membranifera, assembly GCA_019828565.1. Classification (NCBI taxonomy): domain Eukaryota; phylum Fornicata; genus Carpediemonas; species Carpediemonas membranifera. The sequence goes on along the minus strand of JAHDYR010000038.1, from coordinate 980,955 downwards.
ACTGACAGTGATCGCGGCAGTGTATCTACGCTGTATGTACTTCAGGGCGCGTGCGCTGATCACTTTCTTGGCCGTGCAGTTTATAGTCATTAAATCGAATGCTCTTTCATTCCACAACGTCGGCAATAGCGTTCGACGGACAAGGATGGGATGAGATATCACAGGAATATCTGGATGAACTTGTCGGTTTGACCTCTCTTAAGGCCCTCTATGCCCGGAAGAACAACATCACAGCCATTCCGGATCTCAACCAGTTCGAGAGCCTCGAAGTCGTTGATTTCTCGGACCAGAGCACTCCAATTGAGCACATCGACGAGCTCACCGACAGTCTCAATCGTCTACCGCGCCTCAAGCATCTCCGAGTAACCATAGCCGATCCTACCGACGAAGAGACCATCTTCCAGGAGCTGCCGGGTCTCCAGACACTCAATGACAAGCCCCGCACCAAGTTCGTCCCGGGCTTCCGCTTCCAGCCAGAGTCCGCGCCGCCCTCGGCCGAAGTCCAACCTGGCCGCATCCGAGCATGTGTGGGCGATGAATGGACGGTCCTGTATCATCATGCACAGGATAGAACAGCCATGCTATCAAAGTCATTCTTCGGTGCCGACTCAAAGCCGGAGTTCATGGCGACGCCCGACTACAAGGGGACTGCCAGCTTCTTTGCCAGCGATGAGGAGGGTGAAGACAGTAGCCCCGGGTTCAAAGGCATCCCCGAGCCTGAGGCGATGGACGAGGCGGCATACGATGAATATCTCAAGAGAGAATATGAGGGCGAGGGTCGGGAAGACATCGAGCCCCTCACCAGAGACCGCGTGAACGCTGATAGAGCCGAGCCAGACTCTACCGAGGAGCCCGAGCAGGCCCTGTACTCCGACGCCGAGTCGGATGACTTCCCCGAACTGCTGGACCTCTCCGACTGGGAAGCCCACGATCCAGCCGACCCTGAGGCTGTAGCGACCCACCAGGCCGCGATCGACCAGATCTCGGACATCGGCACCATCCTGCCCGATGGTCCACACACGGCGGAGTCGACCCTGGAACACGCCGCCGCCCGACACGCCGCAATCGACACCCAGCCCGAGACCATCCTCGCCGGCCAGGCAGCCACAGTCTCTCGCCTGGGGCGGGTGGCGGCCCACAACATATACCCGACGGACCCGCTGCTAGCCCTGTTCATCGAGCGTCTCGCCCTTCATTCGTCCCATGTCGCCATGGAACTCCACGAGCTCGTCGGGGAGACGAGGCAGGCCGGGCAGGCGCAGGTCCAGGAGTTGATGAGGGCCAGCGAGCTGCTGATGCAGGAGATCGAGACCCACGGCGCCGAGAAGCGCAGGATCGTCGAGGAGTACGAGGAGGACCGCCGCAAGATGATCGAAGAGCTCGGCAAAGTGAAGAGCGAGAACGAGCGGCTTTCAGTCCGCATCAAGACGCTTGAATCCAAGCCGAAGCCCACGACGCTCGGCGCCAAGCCCAAGCCGACGCCGCACTCGACCCGGCCCCCATCTGTCCGAGGTCTTCGCACTAACGACCAGCAGAAGGGCACGACGGAGCCTGGGCAGATCCGCTACCTCTCGGACCGACAGGTGACCGACTTCATCCAGTCTGTGATGAGGTCGAAGACGGAGTACGACGAGAAGGTCAAGACGCACGGTCTGCCGCCAGAGACGCTCCAGGAGCACCTGTTCAGCTATCTGAACCACCGCTACGGCCTGAGACAGCTGGTGATGGACTGGGCGGCGTCGCTCAGACACGCCTTGAGGCAGCGCGAGAAGACAGACATCGAGTGCAAGTTGTTCCTTAAAATGCTCAGGAACGACATCGACGAGAGCTTCTACTCCGTCGTCCAGGATCTGAAGCAGTCCATCGCCGAGCTCCTCGCGAACGTGATCGCCAACAAGTTCGACCACCGCGGCCGGCACGATCCCGCAGTCGAGTCGAAGCTCCAGTCCCGCCTCAAGGGCCTGGTGCCCGACGACGAGTGGGTGGAAGTCGTCCGGGCCATGTACGGGCACGACGACTGTCTCGCCCTCATTGCCACGCTCAAGGGTCGCAGCAAGGCGGCGACGGGGCCTGCCAACCAGGGGAAGCACGTCATTCCGTTTGCCCAGTTTATCTCGACTGTGCTGGAGTTCCAGATGCTCGGCCATGACAGGTACCTGATGAAGTTCAGGACTCTGTTCCGGCAGTTCGACCAGGACGGCGATGGTGCGCTGACCACTGATCAGTTTGGCCACTTTATCAGCACCGTGTCGCCCGACGTGACTCAGGCTGAAGTGCTGAAATTTATTGAGGCCTCGGGGGCGCGGCAGCACGACAAGGTGACATTTAGCAAGGCCGTGGAGGTCCTCAGTACAGAGCTCCGGGCACTCAAGGCGTAGGTGTAAAACATGTATTGTAACAGCTGAGCTCGGCCCCTCTTGGTTCTGCGCAGTCCGCTCGAGAGTTGTGTGCAGTTTATGTCTTTGGTAGGCTTTTTTCTCGCCGCTTCGCGCCGTCTTCGATCGAATGAAAATAGATATAGATTGGGTAGCGCAAGGGTTTGAGGGATCGACGTTCCATTTTATTCCGTGGGCGATCAACTTCAAAGCACTGAGCGATCCGTATTTCTACACGACGCTTTCGCTGACCTTTCTTTTCGCCGGTCTGTACTTTCTGGCCAAGCATTTTGGCACTTTCAACTCCTTTATCACCTATGTCCGCCTTTCGTCAGACAAAAGAACAAAGGTAATACTTGAGCTCCGCCGCAAGAAATTCCACCTTGCGGGAACAGCGATTCCCCTCCTCTACTACGGCTCCACCTCCCTCAACGTCCTCCCGCGACTCCTGTTTGTCGGCATCATCGTTTTCTTGGCCACGATTGTCGTTTGTATCGAGTTGAGCCGCTTCACATCCGAGGCTGTGAACAAGTGGTTCATCTCCGTCTTCGGCTCAATCATGCGCGAGAAGGAGTACAACAAGGTGAGCGGGACAACATACTACTTTTCTGGGTGCGCAGCGACTCTCGCCATCTTCCCGCCACCCCTTGCCTGCATCGCCATCCTGTACCTAGTGTACGGCGATCTATTCGCTGCAATGGTCGGCATGATCGCTGGTCGGCACCGCATCTACCAGTCCAAGACCCTCGAGGGGCTCCTTGGCTGCATCGGCATCTGCACGACCATCGGCACGGTCTGCCTCCTGCTCTTCAAGGTCAGCCCTCTTTACGCCGTCCTCGTCGCATTGGCGGGGGCCATCGTGTGCGGGTTCACTGAGTTATGGTGCAATGGCACGTTGTTTATCGTCAACGACAATTTTATGATTCCGATCAACTCGTCCATTATCATGTGGCTGCTTGTCTGGGCACTCGGCCTTAAGCCGCACTTTGCCACTGGATGCCACGTCTAGAGCGACGAAAGAGGTAAATTCTGTAACTTTGACCGGAATTGACCGAGTTCCTGAGATAATCCGCGACAATATTATAAGGCATGTCTGGCACGCTGAGGCAATGGGTTGTTCGTGGCAGCAGGACCCTAACCACGCCGCCAGATGCCAACCAAATGGCCGAAACGTGCATATTCCAGATGCTTAGCTCCGTGATCTTTTGATTACAAAGAACCTCCTGAAATTCCAAGCCCAGCAACATGGATGTTTACAATCAGCACCTCAACGGCAGAACTACTTCTACTCCAACGGCAGTGGTTCCGCCATGGTCACCGCACTTTAAGACACACTCCCGCAAAAAATGAACCCCGCAATCCATGGCAATGCCGGCCAAGCAAATATCCGATACGGCCCCGGTGGGCAGTAGAGCCGGTGTCGCGATCCAGTCTTTCTGGATTTCGATTCTTGACCGCCCGGGAGAGTGCAAGAAAAAAGCTGAGATTGAAGCTAAAGCTGAATGGTGCCTTCTGGTACCGCTAGACGGTTGCATGACACCAATGGAATACAAGCGTCGAAGGCATTCCAGTTTTAGTGAAAAGCCACCAATTCTGGCGAACTTTTTCAGTGTTGACACGAGCGGTAAGCCGAATGTCCTCTCTGATACGTTTCTGCTACCTAATTTCAATATTGTTCCACGCACAGAGCGTCCAGTACTCTTAATCCGCAAGCTAAAGCAGTGCACCTGTGCCAATCCCATCGTTGACGACGCAGCTTCCAATTCGCGAACTTATGCCTACTGCGAAATGAAGCGCCAAGCCTTGATGGATATACTGCGATATATCGAGAACCCCCAACTCCCTAGCAGCTCAGACAGGCCCTTGTGGACGCCCGAGGCCCTCGTGGCGTTCTTTCGAATGTTCCAGGCAAACGTCTTCAGACCGCTGCCCGCGTCCGGGCTAGAGTCGGATGGAGTTGACCCGGCCTACTATGAGCCCAAGCTTGACCATAACTGGCCGATTCTTCAGCCCATTTATGAGATTTTCCTCCGCGTGCTGGTGTCCCCGATGGATCGGAAGCAGTTCCACAGGATGCTCCCGCCCTCCTTCATATCCAAGCTCATTGGCCAGTTCAGCACCGAAGATACGCGCGAGCTGGACTATCTGAAGACCGCGCTCCATCGAATTTACGTCGAGGCGACGGCCTACCGTCCCCTCATCAGACGCCAGATGAACGCCGCCATACATACCTTCATGGCCACCTCACAACCATTTAGCGGTATTCCCGAGTTTTTGGAGATCTATAGCTCAATAATCAACGGGTTTTCGATGCCTCTCAAGCCTGAGCACGCGAGTCTGTTCAAGCAGACCCTGCTGCCCCTGCACAAGGCGGATAACATCTCCTCATTCAGTGAGCAGCTGCTGCGGTGCTCCGTGCAGATGGCCAGGTTCAGCGGACTCCTGGGCGTTGACATTGTCTCATATCTCTGCCGAGTCTTCCCGCAAACCTGCACGGCCAAGGCAGTGTTCTTCCTTGACGAGCTCGAGTGTATCGCGGGTGTAGTTGCACCAGATGTATATCCCGCCATCGCTCCCATGCTCCTCAAGATTCTCCCCGAGTGCATCAGATCCGATAATTTCCGTATCTCTGACCGCGCGATCGCGATTTTGAATAGCGAAGACCTCTTCCTCACGCGTGTGCTCGCATTGTTCCCTGGCCCGATGCTCGACCGGCTCGTCCACCCCCTTGCATACGTGATTCTAGCCCACTGGAACGAGGGCTTGGCCAAACCAGCCGCCAAGGCCCTCCATCGGCTGATTCGGGTCGACCCAGTCGGCGTTTATAAGCGGGTGCGGTCGTTCAAGGAGGCTGCTGAGGCCTGTAACGAGAGCAGAGTTCGCTCGGTCGAGAATTGGGCGACGCTCCTCGATCAGTGTGCCCAGTCAGCGAATGCCCGCAGCAGCATGGTCGCACACGCCAAGGAGAGAGCCGCGCTTGCCCTGCCTCCGGCTGTGATTTACAATGTCACCGGGGATGAGCTGGAGAACGACTTGATTCTCGACTTCAGCGACTCTGACTCCGACTCTGATATCGGGGAGAGAAAGAGGAGGAAGCTGAGCTTGCTGCCTTACGAGACCGCGGATGTGTGACCCGTTGTTATCGTTTCGATTTGATTGTTTCTTGACTTTGGGTGTAGTTTTTGCTAGATTGGTTTTTGCGTTGGCGTGTAGATTTGATTATTTGGGATAAAAGTCACCGTAAGAATGCGTGGCTGTGTTGATACAGGGCCCTGACCACCTCCCCAATCGCCGGCTCAGGCCCACGGCTGCCCGACAGTGTGAATGAGTCCGCGGCCAGGGAACAGGCAAGAGTCTGTGGTCATCGCACAGACAAGCCGGCGTTCGTCTGGTCATACCAATAATCACGGCTTTGGGCCCGGCACTCTTCACACGAGCATCGCCACCCACCGCGACACTTGCAGGCTGTTCGACCCGGATCAACGCGCGATGATTGGTTCATTTTCGATGCCGACTTCTGGACAATAATCGAAACTGCCAGTGTTTGAGGCAAACAGAGCAGAATGTTCGGAGATGATGACTTTATCATCGATAAGCGTCATCATATGATGGATGGGCCGAATCTCAGCGTCGATCCCACCGGCTATCACCACAAACTGCAAATTGACCATGATTTGGACACGCTACCGTTCCGCGAGCCCTCTATTCTTATGAACGCGCATCTTGGACCCCCACAGCCGACACCCATCCCCCCAATAAGCACCGATACCCATTCAATGCCGTCCATGAGCCATCCAAAGGCCCCCCTCCCCACAGCGCTCAGGCTCAAGCCCGTTCTCCGCCCCAACGGCTCTAAAAACCGCCTGAACGCGCACATGCGTGCTCCGATGAGCGATATGAAAGCGGCAATGGATCAGCTCGAGAACATGCCCGACCATGCAATGGACATCCAATGCCCATACTGCCACGTCGTAGTCAAGAGCGTGCTTCAGATAGTACAGCATGTCAATGAGAACCATCCGTTCGATAAGTACATTTGCAGCCAGTGTAAGCGAACATTTGGGACGAATGGGCAGCTTAAGCGCCACATGAAGGAGGTACACTGCGAGAACCAGTGGATATGTGAGTGGGAAGGCTGTGGAAGGGCCTTTAGTCGCAAGGAGAGGCTTATTTTTCACAAACGAAAGCACACAGGAGACAGGCCGTTCGTCTGCCGCATGCCACAGTGCGGTGAGACGTTTGTTCGAAAGGAACACCTTTACAACCACATCCTGACCTCCCACAAACACATGAATGACTGGCAGTCGGTCTACCCGGACTGCATGACCGCGCAGGACGTCGTGGCCAAGGTTAAGATCGAGTACAAGGGGAAGGTCTGAATGACGGGGCTGGGAAGCCATGGGCTCGCTGCGTATTGATAGTAGCTATGTTAAACATTTTTATCGCCGTTGATGTGCGCTACATTGCGTCATGTATGCGGATCAACGAAGAACCATGCTTTCCGGGTTTACGAGCCAATTCCTTTCCAGTTCAACATTTGCTCCTGCTCTGAGCAATATTTTCAACGTACGCCCATTTTCAAATGCTGCCTCTGCCCATCCGTCGCTTGCACAAGAGCTTGGCAGCGAGTGCAAGACGCCAAGCTCCGAGACATGCATCACCTGCCCTCAGTTCTCTGAAGAGAGCTACAATATCGACGATCTGTCCGCCGGGAGCATCGTGTGCTGCTCGTGCGGCTGCCCCCATTCTTCGAACAAGAGCAAGCCGTTCGACTTCTTCTGTGTCAGCTGCCACCACCTCATGCCTCCCAAGAAGGATGCCTCATTCTTCCAGCTCCTTGGACTTGTGGAAAAGTTCAAGATGGATCTCAAAAGCTTGGAGAAGAGATACCGCAAGCTTCAAATGCATGTCCACCCCGACAAGTTCCACAGCAACGGCGGCGATCAGCTGGAGATGGCCGAGGAGCATTCGTCTATCCTCAACACGGCCTACTGGACGCTCCGGGACCCAGAACAGCGTGCTTTCTACATGCTTTCCCGCCGCGGCTTTGATATCTCGGAAGAACACATGAGCAAACAAGTGCCCCTCGACCCGATGTTCCTCATGGAGGTCATGGAGACCCGTGAGACCATCGAGGAAGCCCCAGCTGAAGCAATGGCTGGCATGCTCTCGGATGTGGACAGGGACATTGCTACAAGAGTCGAGCGGCTTGGAGAGCTTCTTGACAACGGTCAGGACAAGGAGGCGTTCGAGATGGCTGTGCAACTCCGCTACATGAACCAGATTCGGCGGGAGTTGTATGAGCGGGTGTAGACGTAGTTTATTGATGTAGAGCCAGCTCTTGTCGGCCTTATTTCCTTTATTTTATGTTTTAAATGTTTCCATGTTGCATTCCTAGCAGGGACCTTGGACTGGAGTGCGTTGTGGCGTTTGTCCGCACTGTGTGACTGGGCGTCGTCAACGGGGCGGGTGTCCACTCATCTGGCCTCACTGGAAGGGACTCAAATCGGTGGGGGTGGGCCAGCTATCAGAACAGCAACAGTGCTCCAGACTGGCCCAACCATCCCCAAGAACATGGGCGTGGGGTGCACTTTAACTTGCTTCACGGACTCATAATCATAACGCGGAGAGATGAGCGCTTCCCGGCCAATAGAGCTCGAGGAGCTCCTCAACGTATCTCCAGACAATAATGTCGTCATCAGATGCGTTGCATCATTCTCCTTTCGCTCCGTCTACCTCGTTGCTGCCTACATGGACGATGGCGTCAATGGATCACTAGCAATCAGCCTTGAGATATCCATGTTCCCAAAATGCATTAGGACCGTCCCTCTGGACCACAAGAGAGCCAACAGCGAGGTTGTTCAGATGATCTTTTCCCCAGATGCCCGCTGGGTCATCCTAGCGTCCGTCCAGGGCACGTTCGCCTGCTTTTCCCTCGAGCACATCTTCCCTTCCCTCTACACCTTCGTCATACAGGAGTATCCCTCCCTCAACATCCCTCCACCAGGCAGTGCCAACCCCCGCAATAAGCCGACGCCCCAATGCTCCCAATTCTCAGTCAAGCTTAGCGGTGTACTCGATGCTGAGACCCTAGGCTTCTCCTCCAGGGTGAACCACCACGCGCTGAGCGACCGCACGCTCTGGTGGGTGGCCCCCAACGGCCGCCACTTCATCATCCTCGTTACATCGACAGGCATAGCGTTCATAGACGTGTCCGCCGGCTCCCTAGCCCTATTCGTACCAATTCCGCGTCTCCCTGTCGCCGGGATCGCCATCCTGCACTCGAAGCCGCAGCAAAGGACCAGCCTACTCGTGCAGTGCAAGGGCCCGCTCCTGCGGCTCCCCTTAGAGGTCCAGGGCACGGTTGTCATCGACAACTGGGGCAAGCGGCCGTTCCTGATGTCCTCGATCGCCACGATCGACTCTGCTCGACACAACATCTCAGTCGTACCCGCCCGGGACGACGACACACTCGGCGTGTTCGACTCGGAGGACCAGACGATGTTGCTGCACGACTCACTGATGACGGTACACCCGCTGCGTGTCTGCAGCGTGAGTCTGCCCGGCGAGCGGGTGGTCGCCGTGCTCCCCTGGAACGTATACGCACTCGCCCTCATTGAGACCGACACTGGGGTGCGTGTCAAGGTGCTGTCGAACCGACTGTCGACGGAGGACTCCGCATTCTACCTCGAGGACACCTTTGACATCCCCCTGGAGAGCAAGGACGTCGACTATCTACCGGCACACACCATGCTCATGCACACGCCGCAGGTTCCCCCGACGAAGGACGCCATTGTCAGCTTCCCGAGGGTGCTGCTGGTGACATGCAAGAGGGTGTATTCCCTCAGCGCGTCCTCGCTAGAGGAAAGCATCAGGAACGGCGCTGCCAGATTCGCCATGGAGAAGGTAACTAGATCTCAGGATCCGATATCTGATTTTGAATCTGCTGACCGCTTTGTCAAGGATCTGGCCATTCTGTCGCGTGCTACCAAAGCAGACATTTACTCCGTCTTCGAGCGGTTGGCAACTGACAACCCACCCTCGTTCCGCACCGCCGTCATGGCTTTCGCCTGTCTTGACAGGCAGATCATTGAGCAGGGCCTTGGGCCACAGCATCTGGTACGTTCTTTGGCTGCGAAAATGATTGAATCTGAGCCTGACCCGAAGGCACGGGCATGGATGCTGCAGCGCCTCGTCGAAACTTGCGGCAACCCGCCTCCCAGTGGAGAGATGGCGGTTGCTGTGGGCCTTCTGGCGTTTATCATGCTTGTCAACGGTGATGACACGGGCTTGCCGGTGCCGGAAACACCGCTTGCCGACTTGTTCGACTTGACTCCGGCCGAGTCGATCGTTGCATATCTACTGCACGCGTCCCCCACGCCGGACATCGTCCACACGATCTTCGGGTGCGGGTACTCACGCCTGGCCCTAGCTGTCGCCAGCAAGTACCCCAAGCTCATCGCTGATGTCCTGGCGTCCTGCGGCTGCGTCGACTTCATGGAGCTCCTCCCCATACTCGACCGGAACGATCTCATCAACGCGCTCGTGGCCAACCGCCCCCTGATTGTCGCGCTCCCCCCGGAATCTGCTGTCCGGTTGCTGATGACTGTGCCCCACGGGGCCGCAGTCGTCGAGTACCAGGCGTACTTTGCTTCGCTCTTGCCTGCACTTGGCCTGGACGAGCTGCTGCTCATTGCTGACTACTCTCAACCGCCGGCCGGGCCCAGGGATCTGGTCGAGCTCAATGCGATGGCCTGCATGTACATTGCCCACAGGACGATCACCCAGGCAGAGTCAAAGTCGGAGTCAGAGTCGGAGAGTCATGACTCGAGCCCGGCGCGTTGGATTGGAGTCGACCCCGCCCGTGCACACAGCACCGCCCTCGCTGAGATCCGCCGCAGCTCGCACCATATGCGGCCCCGCATGCTTGTCAGGCTTGGCGGACACGCCCGGACTCTCGGCCTGCGCTCGCTTGAATGCAGCATTGCCCGAACAGCTAAGGACCCGCTGTGGGTGCTGGAGGCGGAGCACAGGGCTGGGGTGGGCGCGATTGATCTGTTTGATCGGATGATTAGTCTGTGCAAGACAATGTGCCGGTCGGACCTGGTCACCCAGGAGACCATCGCCACGTATCTCGGGCTGACTATGGATGTTGACAGTTCTGTCGCCGCTGTGGTCACCGATCGTGTGCTAGATTTGGCAGGGACGGATTTATTCGAGTCATTCGCCAACGCAATTTTCAAGTATCGCATCCCGGGGCCCTTGGAGCAGCGGGCACTCATCCGCCTGCTCAGGGTCCGGGCCCAGCTGGGATGACTCGTCGACCCGCGCTAACTGAACGTGGGGGCACATGTCCCTTATAAACTGTCGTAGAGTGGTGGGTGAGGGAGGGCCGTTGTCACAGAGAACCACAAATCTCAACGCGTCGGTTCACGCGCGATCAGCACACATGCCATTCCCCCTTCCTCTTGGTTGCAACCAGATCATCCAGATGTGACTGACAACCATTAGACCATATCGAGCCCCGAGTTCAACCACTCAAAATGGTGCGTGCATGCTTTTGAGTCCATGCTGTAGCGATACCAGCCAGCAGGTTGGCGACATGTTCACCCGATTTGAAATCCTATCGACTGCGGGTCCGAAGCTGAACGATGCTCTCACCTCGACTACTATCATCGAATCGCTGCCGCTCTGCCATAAAGCTTGTATAGCCCTCTGACATCTGGATCCGGACCATTACCAGCGGGCGCACACTGGAAGTATGTGTTTGGAGTCGGCCCAAACTTCGATTTCGACCGACATCGAACTTGACGAATAGAGGTCGGAGAGGGCTGAAACTCACGCCATTACATCAAAATAGAAGCTCATACAGGATGGCTGACCCATCTTTATTTTTTAACCTGCCAACCTTAATTTCTGGAGTCATCGAAAATGACGACTCAGTTTGACGCAATCCACCCTCAGCCTGCACCCACTGGCGTAACCCCAGCTACTAGGCTTGAATAGAGTGCAATTGCCCCGCCAGCAGCTTTGAACTCAGTGTCAGCCTTGATCGCGGTGACCTCGCTGAGCACTGAGTTCGCTCCACTGAATTCGGATGACACTCAGCTAGAGGCTGTAAGTGGGGCAATAGTCTTAGATACGTCTAAAACTAGGATGGACGTGGGCTGGGTGCACACTCCATTGGCACTCGATCAATGGGCGAAAAGGGAATTTTTCGACTCGACTTGACTCCATTTGACCTCAGACCTCTGCTGAGCTACGATCATGCACCCGGTTTCTAGAACCGCATAGAGCAGTGGTGCAGATAGAGTTGTTAACGTCTTGGCAGATTTTTTTCTCGCAAAGTCTTCCAGTGACACGCACAAATTTTGGGACAACCAACGCCCTTGCTGCAATTGAAGTCTTCGTTGTATCTGCTGTCCTGAATCCGCGCTGAACGCTATATCAATAGCACCAGGTCATATCTTTCTCATATCAGTCTGATTGGCCATTTCACTGCGCCGAACTAAACAACATCAATCAGGTGAGCCGACGGGACCCTGGAGCGGCAACAAGGTAAGTCCGCCACCATCGCATGATGTCAAAATCCAAGCTGTGCGCCACAGCGTCTTCGGACCCGTGGTTTTGCATTGGCCTCTGGCCCTTGCAGCACACCGGGACATCCGCGCCACCTTGCACGGCGCGGAGCCCGGTTCCTAGCTAGGAGCGCGTGGGCAGTGTGAGACTGCCGCACGACATCAGATGGACCTAGGACAGTGAGCCTGGATGATACACTTGGACGACCCAGCAGCAGCTGGCGGTTGGCGAGTGTATGCGGGAGGGCAGCCCGCGGCGTGGAGCCCCATATGTGAGTCACACCCATGGGGGTTACTTTCGTCTGAATTTCTGATTTGTCAGATTTGCCCTGGCAGAACAAGCCCTGCCTAATGAAGCCAAACTTTGTCACTGAACACGGCATAGAGAGCTGAACAAGCGTAAGTTACGGTAACTACTGCGCCCAGGAGCTTTAATGTCACACAATGTAACTCGTAAAAACGGCTCGTGATCGCGACAACTGGCGATGCTCTTCAGTCTCTCCGACTTTTTGATCGCAATCACCCTGTTTGTGAATGCAGGTGCGATCCTTAACTTCAAATTCATGAGACAGCGCACCATGCGTAGCGAGGAAAGCGTCATTGCGAAGATCCTCAACTTCTTCCACGTTCTCCACTACTTGAGGGTTATTATCCTCATCTTGAATGTTCTAATGGTCTTTATATTGCTCGTCGTCTTCGTACTCTTCTGAGGAGCCTGTCATGGCCACGCTAATGTTCTCACCGATTGTAGCCTCATCAGATCCGCACATAAAGTCCTTGGCTGCAGCACATAGGACTCAACTTGGGCTTTAGCGAGGCCTGACATGCCAGTCTGCCGTGTCTTCGATGCTGGTTAGCCTGCACAATGGGATGTCGTCACAGAAGAAGAACTGAGAAGCTTCAGGGCTTCGAGCTGGACTGGCCCCGGGCAGAAAACGCCGTCCTGCTGATCGAGATCTGTCAGCTCAGGGAACAGCTGGCAGAAGAGAGAAGCCGTGGGTAGACAAGGCGAAGGGAGTTAGGGATTCACCTTGGCGCCGCGTTACACAGCTCCGCGGTTCGTGCGAAATCAACTTCTGAGAAGGTTAGGCCGGTTGACTTCTCCGACTGACGCCGGAAGTGAGCACATTTGGATGAAGCCGAAGAAGGAGCTCCACCCTGAAGTATTTGAAAAGAGCAAGGGTTATAAGGATCAAAGGTATCATAACGCTGTTGAAGTTCGTTTCTGCCGTCGTTGTTATGCAGGAAACGCTGAAGCTCATACGAAAGAGGCCAAGGAAGAAACAATCAGCGCAGAAAAGGCGATATCACTATGAAAAGCCCACAGAGAATGTCCAATCGCCTCCCAAGATACCATCCCCGAAGTCCACCGACAGTGAAGCAACTGATTCTGACGAGCCCGCGCTTCCCAGGGGAATCCTCCGCAAGAAGGGCATGCCGACCCGTGTCCGGACTAAGCTCGGCGCAGTATCCTTCCGCGACAGTGTCGATTCCTACTCGCCCCAGGGCACGCTGTCGTTGGCGCCACTCGCACTCTACAGAGCACCGACGACTCTCACACCGCCGCCCCTGCCCACGCCCAGCAGCAACATGGCGTCGTCTGTCCTGGTCCGGTTCCTAGCGCACTCAGTAGACCATGTACCCCGGCCGACCCCCGACTTCGACGCAGTGCCGCCCCTCGCTGTCCCCAAGCCATACCGGCCCATACATGTCAGCCGGGCGCCAGGACTACGGCGGGCCAGGCTGAAGCGGGAGCCCATCTGGTCACGGGTGTTCCTGGAGATGGATCGCATCATCCAGCGCGTCCCCGCCCCGGCATCTCAGCACAGGACACCCTCCCCGGCCATTGCGATCGCACCCAGCACCCGTACCACGTACAAGGGTCCTGTGCGGCCGGCGGGCGCGAGGGACTGGAGGTCTCTGCCCGCCCCGGTGAACAGAGCGAGCGTGCCACGACCGGCGCGGATGGACGCTGGGGCACGGTTTATCACGTTTGGCCTGCAGAACTGGGAGTAAACGGTGTGATTGATCGCTGACTGACCCGCGAGTAAGTGTGTGTGTTCCACACGCTGGCGCCGAAAGATCGAGTTGGCGAGAAAGACGCCCGCGCAAAGCCAGACGCGTCGAAGCATGGGCCCAGCGGCCGTTTTCTTAAGCTTGAAATTGGGGTGACTTCATCCAACTGTGAACAAATCCTCGGGCGGGTGTGAAGCACAGAACTCTTTTTCCCGATGACAAGCGATGGAGCGGTTTATAGCACCGAAGATGATGTTCTGAGAGCGCATCATTTCGCTGCGGCTTCCGCGTGGAATCTTAATGACGATGTTCCGTCGTTGCTGTCTCGGGCCTTCTCGAAGCAATTCTCGAAGCCTTTGCCCCAAAATACTGTGAATACATTGCATAATGCGTCCGCTACAAACAGTTCTGCTCCATTGACGAACCTCTGTTTCTTCATCGAAGCTCTTCGCCTGCACCCAGACGCTCAACTCTTCGTTGACCGCGCTCTTGCTATCCTATCCAAGTACACCGCATCTACCATAGCCAAGTCGCCCAACAACTGCGAGAGGAGATCGCCCAGCCTCTTTGCGCTGCCCCTCGCCACGCTGGTTGCTATCGGCACTGCTGCGGGCTGGGATCCCGACCTCGAGGACCGCGAGCACAAGGCGTACGACGATATCGACAAGCGCCCTTGGTTCATGTCCAGGAAGCTGTTCCATGCACACCGGTCGGCCCAGCGAGACGGTTTTGTCCACTACGACCGATGTGGGAACGACGGGCTCAACATTTACCACCGGCTGTATGGCGGTAAGGCCTTCATAATGCTCGTGTCGGACACGGTCCTTGACGGCCGGTCGACTGCGCAGCCCAAGTACTTCCAGATTCGGCTCCCCCCGATCGTAAGCATCACTACGTCCCAGGGGACGACGGTGCTCGTCACGGTGAAGGGCATCTACGGATGCACCAGGTTCGGTAGCGCCCCGGGTCAGTTCGGACGTCGGGCCACGTCTGCCAAACCGACCCGCCTTGCCTTCCCACTTTGTCCCGAGATCACCCAGGCGGAGACCAGCCTGCCCCCGTGGAGGAAGCATGACCTCGTGACCAAGGTGTTCGTCACTCCCGACCAGACCTTCATACTCACCCCGGTCGGCCTGGCGGTGTCCGGCTTCAACTCCCGGTGTCTGGCCGGGCCCGCTGCCGTCCCATCCGAGTTCAACCCCGTCCCCCTGCCTCAAGGGTTTGTGGTGACGGAGATCATCTCCCAGGGCGACATCACGGTCTTGTCCGACGGGACCAGGCAGCTTATCGGCGGGTTCAACAAGATGGGTCAGCTGGGGCTCGGACACCGCGACCCCGTGGTCGGCTTCGTCCCTGCGTCATACAAGGTCGACCGCATTTTCTATGCCGACAGCTTCCAGTCATTGACCATGATTATCAGCGGCACCGATGTCCTCTTCGCCGGCGTCGTCTCCGAGATTCTTGCCGCCACTAAGAGCGTCCCCGGATACGGCACCAAGGGCGACGTCTGCCCCACGGCCACGCCCATGAACTTCCTCCCCCACGTCCGGGCGATATTCACGGACGGCTTCATGTCCGGCTGGGTGGTGACTGATGGCACGACCATCTTCGAGGCATGCCGGTCGGCCTTCCCCACGCTGATGGTCCCTATTGAGGTCGACGCCATCTGCGGCAACCCGTCCCTCATGTTGCAAGTCAGAGACAACGAGGGGGCGTGGTTCAGCACGGTGGTCGAGGATGACGGCACAGCATCCCTCGAACCACTGCCCGCGCAGCTTAGACCGGCACCGTATCAGATTCACAGATTTGTGCCGGTCAATCGCTAATACTATTCCACGCATAAATTTAGTCCTAAGAGAGCTGCAGATATGTCAAAGCAGGTCAAGAATGTGTCTAACGCGATATCACCTTAGAGATCCCCGCATGTGAGACGAGCCGTGGATGTAGAGCTTCTCCGTCGAGCCTTCGTGGGTGATGCCAATAAAAAGAAAAAACGGTCGCAGATGATGTCCTCATAAATTTTGTCCTGATGGTGTCAAGCAGGGTCAGAGACGATGAACGTGCGATCCTAATTTGTGCTATACACTACGTCGTTACTAGAACCCAAACAGTCAGGTGCAGTCTTGACAGAAAGCGTCGAGCTGGTTGGCAATTTTTTTCTCGGGCGACACGAAGCCGCCATGGCAACGTTGCCTCACCCAAGTCATCACAGCCACAGAGGACTTTATTTCCCTTTCTTGCCTTTTAGAATTAAGACCATTTTTATCGAACATTGGGTTTTCTTTCAATCCTGTGAAAGCACTCGTCGAAGTTTGTACCTCTCAGGCTTTTGTGGACGCATTTGTGGTGTCCAATGCGTTCCATTCATCGCCGTACATCCATTCTCGCTTATCTAGATGGCTAAGGCACCTAAGAAGTGGGGTATGGGCAAGTCCCAGGAGAACAAGCTGAACAACGCTATCATGTTCACTCCTGCCAAGTTTGAGGAGGCTAAGAAGTTCTGCTCCCGCAGCAACATCATCACCATCTCCACCCTTTCCGCCAACAACAAGATCTCCGGCTCCCTCGCCCGTGCCCTGATCAACCAGCTTGCTGAGGAGGGTGCTATCCGCCCCGTCGTCCGCCACCACGCCCAGTGGGTGTACTCGGCAGTCAAGTCCGAGTAAACGAACGCACGAGTAAAGATATCCCGTATCCCTCAGCCACACGGTAGACTGAATGACGAGTTTTGTTCTACGACGTTTGAATGTCAGCCTGCTGGTCTGCTCGTTTAACTGACTTGCCGCAGCAAAGGCACACTTTGTGTTGTCGGATTTGACCAGAGCGCGTGAGATCTGCCGAATTCCATGGGTGAGCAAGTAACGATCGTTTATCTGGCATTTATCATCGTATTCTCCGTATTTGTTTTGTCGGCATGCTCTATACTCTCCGCCTTTGGTGACTGTGTGAGCGGAATTCCGGGTGTCCGCAGTTTATGCTCACTATTGAAGCGACTGAGCGGATGGCTCCATCAGGCATTGAGAGATACCAGAAATTAGAGAAACTTGGCGAAGGCACTTATGGCGTTGTTCACAAGGCGCGTGACATCGAATCGGGCAAAATTGTTGCGCTCAAAAAGATCCGCCTTGAGCATGGCGATGAAGGCGTTCCCGGAACTGCTATTCGCGAAGTATCTCTCCTAAAGGAGCTTCAGCACTCTACTATTGTCCAGCTTATCGATGCTGTCACTCAGGACGCCCGTCTCTGGCTCGTCATGGAGTTTGTCCCTCATTTCAAGCTAACACAGGTTCTGCGACTCCGACCTCAAGCGCTTCACAGACGACACTCCTAACGGCATCAAGGGCACTCTTCTGAAGCGCATGGCCTACCAGATGGTCTACGGTCTCTACTTCTGCCACTGCCGCCGCGTCATCCACCGCGACCTCAAGCCCCAAAACCTCCTCATTGACTCTAACCGCAACCTGAAGCTTGCTGACTTCGGTCTTGCACGTGCGTTCGGCGTGCCTGTGCGGCAGTACACACACGAGATCGTCACCCTCTGGTACCGCGCCCCCGAGATCCTGCTCGGGTCCAAGCACTACTCTACACCCGTAGACATGTGGTCAGTCGGCACCATTCGTTTGTTCCCCAAACCCGCAGTTTACCCAGTCGCCGAGATGATCACCAAGAAGGCCCTCTTCCCTGGCATCTCCGAGATTGACGAGCTCTTCAAGATCTTCCAGGTTCTCGGTACTCCCACTGAGGCCGAGTGGCCTGGCGTGACCAAGCTGCCCGACTACAAGCCAACCCTGCCCAAGTTCAGGCCCCAAGGCCTCGAGTCCGTCCTCCCCGGGGCCGACCCCCAAGCCATTGATCTGATCAGGAAGATGCTGGCATACGACCCTTCGCAGAGAATCGACGCGAAGTCTGCACTGGCCCATCCCTTCTTTGACGAAGTGCGCTCGGACATGGAATCTGAGTGCGGCGGGCTCATGTCCGTCAGCTTTTAAAGTATAACTCAGTATATCGTCATGATTGTGGCATGTTGGCCTGACCTACGATTGACCAAGCTACGATACGAGTTGTCCGAGAAAATGAATATAGCCTTGCCTGTGCGTAGTGCGTCCAGATACATTGCACTAGAGTAGATCTTTAGCCCACGTTGCGCTTGACTGCCGCGAGATTCGATGGCTGGGTAACCTGCTCGCTGCGAGATCGAGTGGATCGCGCCGAAACTCGGAAGTCCTTTAATTGTCCGTATGCCTCCCAAGAATGGCGCGTATCTCCAGCGCGAGAACCTTGAGGCTATCGATATTGAGTTTGACGAGGACGATACGCCTCTTTTGATCCAAACACCAACCCCCTTCAACTCGAGAGGCTATAGGCTCACAGGCACGCTCTTCACGATCGATTTCTGTTGCCTCCTTCAGTTCTGCTGTATCTTGATGTTCTTTGCTTGTTCATTTTTGTGGGCCATGGGATTCTACCAAGCCCAGCTCTCAATCTCCTCCACAACCGGCATTCCAGGCACCAAGTTCGACGAGACGTGGTGGTTTGTGCAGATCTCCGACGTGCACATCTCCTCTGTCGATGCGGTCCACCAGTGGCGGGCCCGGTCGCTTTCACAGTTTATCGACAACGTTGCCCCCGTCATTGACCCAGATTTCGTCCTTCTGACCGGAGATCTGACTGACTCTCGCACAGGCCTCGAGGGCATGCGTACCCGCCAGTGGCCTGCGGACTGGATGACATATGCCTCCATGGTTGGGCGCCAGGACCCGCTCTACTGGATCGACATGCGCGGCAACCATGATACATACGGCGTTGACGACTTCACTGCAAGCAACAACTACTTCTGCTCATACAGCCTGGCATCGACGCTCCCAGGCAGGTGCGAGGGCTTCGTGAAGTACCACGGCCAGTATACCAAGCTGTGGCGCAAGTCGACCCGCGGTACCCTTGAGATGAACCCTGTCGACGCAGACACCTCGTACGAGGTCAAGAACAGGCTTATAGACATGACATTCACCCCAGACAAGGGCTCTCCTGTGCGTCTCGTCGGCGTGGACGCGGCCCTTGCCCCAGGCTTCGTCTTCCCCTTCAACTACTTTGGCTTCCTCCCCAAGGACCTGGCGGACTCCTTCGAGTCGATGCTGGCGTCCACCCCGCCCGAGACCACCCTCCTTTCGTTCGCCCACTACCCTCTGAACTTCATGACGTCAGACGGCACGAAGCTCTCGTCAGTGATGTCCAAATACGGCGTCGACGCGCATCTCTGCGGTCACATCCACCCGGACCACATTTACGGGCGGATCGGGGGGACGCCGAACATGCAGCTTGCATGCTGGAAGGAACACAACATGATGCGAATCGTCGCCTTTGACCACGACCTGATGTCGTTCACGGACGTCCCAATGGACACCGTCTATGATGCCACGGGTGTGTCTGACTTCGACGGCCTTATCGTGCACATCCTTAACCCCCCCTCCGCATCCTTCATGTCCCACCGAGACCGCCCCCTGGGCAACATCAGGGCCTCCTCGCACGTCCGAGTCATGATCATCGGGCTGCTGGAGCCTGTGCAGGTTACCCTCACCATCGATGGGACCGACACACCGATGACCCTCTCGGACAGGAACGGTACTTCCATGCTGTACACGGTCTCCTGGTCGCCCGAGACGATGAGCGGCATCCACCACTTGAAGGTGGAGGCCCTGGCGGCCAACGGAGTGAAGTACACCAACGCCGAGTACTTCTCGACTGACGGCACCCAGGCCTCACTCAGAGCCGACCCCCTGCATGGCGAGGCGACCCACACTGTAGGGGACGGATGGCACACCAGCAGGCACTCGGTGGAGCTGTCTGGGGTGAACTATGCAGAGATGCTCTTCCAGTACGCCGCGACGATGCCCGTCAGCGTCGCCCTCACCGCCCCGCTGATCTTTGCCTTCATGTTCATCTGTACCGGCCTCGTCATCCCCAAGGCTGCCGTCGCGTGCCTCTTCCTTGCCCCCCGTGTCCAGCCCCCGACCCGCGTGCTCTCCATCCCATTCCAGCTCTGGGCCCTGCTGTCCGCGTCCCAGGCCAGCAAGCGCATCCTCACCGCCCCGCTCCAGCCACCGGGCGACCCCCTGTTCCAGCAGTACTACCCGACCATCTGGGACGCCGTGAAGGTCGACACCGTCGGCGCCGAGGCCCGCGAGGCTTACTTCATCGCCCTGTCCTCCGCCGTGGAGCTCGACTTCGACGACCTCGACGTCCGCCCCCTGCCCCGGCCCTACCTCCGCCCGGTCCAGCAGGCCCTGATCAAGAGCAGGGTGTTCGGCCGTGTTGTCCAGGGCGGCGTCTGCTTCCTGGCCCGCAGACACGACCTGCCCATGCACGTCGCCCTGGTCATGCTGCTGATGCTCGTCGGCCCACTCGTCATTGGGCCGGTCGTCGGTGATATGTGGGGCGTGGCATTTACTTTTGGCATTGTAACCCGCCGGGGCTACACCCCAACGTACTTTGCCGCCCTCGTCTCGGCCCTCCTCATCTTCTCCAACTTCTTCGCCCTCACCAACTTCCTCTGCGCCACGTCCCGGGCCGTTATCGCCAGGGCGCCCACCGCAGCCATCACGACCTCTGGACCTCGAGTCTCGAACCCCCTGGGGCCAGGCCGGCTCCTGCCCCTGCTCGTGGTGCAGTTTTACGGCGCCTGTCTGATACTGACTTGGGCCGGTACGGCGCTGCTGATGATCGCGGAGTGGAACTGGCTGACGTTCGCCATATCGCCCGCTGGCTTGTTGCTCATTGCGTATGAGATGCTGGTGGTGATTGGCCGACTGACCAGGAATAGGGGAGGCCTCTGGAGACCCTGGGTGGCGCTGCCGGGCAAGGTCAAGCGCAGGATTTCAGGGAGGAATGGCCCAGAGTATTTCTAGAGTTATAAAATAATCTGATACGGCTGGCGAGCCATTGCACGAATGGCCGGGATCTGCCTTGGCAAACACTTGATGCCGTGGTCAGAAGTGAAGCTGACGCCGGGCACAGCCTGTCAGCTGTCCTTGGCGTCATTTGATGAGACAATGAGACGACGTGTGAGCGATTGTGATGTTTGCAGCTGTGCTGACGTCCACGAAGAAGACGCTTTGTGGAAGCCCTGGAGAAGACGATCTCCCTACCGATGTGGTCACTGACCATATATTTCTTGTATCTATTTATTGACAGCGGAAGATGCAGAGGAAGATAGTCCTCAGCAGTCTCAGTGGAAGTTAGCCTTGTTCATTAAAACCTTCTTCGTCCTAGAGACCACAGTATCGATACTTACACTCAATGGACGCACCCTATTTGTAGACTCCAGCTTTTAATGCCCTCGTGAAGTTTCTCGCCGCCTACAAAGTGTACGTTGCTCGTGGAGGCGAAACTCCGCGCCGCCCTTCGTCCTCGCCGCGAGGAGAACCAGCTCGACCTTCTCCGCAAGGAGGCACGTGGCTTCTCCCCCAACGAGGTGCTGGCCGTGAATTCCCACTTCAGGCAGCTACTACCGCTGTTGAGCATGGCATCCGTCGCCGCAGGAACGATACGAGAGCTGTATCTTCGCGCATTCCGCGGACCGGGCGCCAGAAACACCTGGTCCACGCTTAAGGAGCGCACGGAGGGCATGACGCTCGAAGAGACCATGTCTACGGTTCTAGTGATCGCCAGCGATGTTCACGAGTCGCAGGCGTTCGTTAAGCGATTCTGCGCCGATGAGCCGCGTAACCTGCGCGAACGACCCGAGAGGCGCGATCGAGAAAGGGCTGGGACATCATTTACGGGCCGTCGGGGCCACCGGCGTGACCGCCCATACTCCGACCGGCGCCATAACACCACCGCAGGGGCCCCCACCTCGCCGCGCAATGCGGAGCGGGAGCCTGAGGAGCAGGAAAAGTGGCAGCAGAAGTGGCAGCCCACGTGCTACAACTGTGGGGCTCAGGGTCATATTGCCCCCAAGTGCGACAAGGGCCGTGCCAAGTGCGAGACATGCGGACGCACCGGCCACCTGGCCAAGTTCTGTGGTCGTGTAAATGACCGCAAGTGCGTGTCGCTTCACTCCCTGTACCCAGAGGGGACGCTGCGTAAGATGTTGCCGATCGTCTCCGGCCGCCTCACCCGCCGGACGGTCAAGTCGATCTTGTTCGACTGCGGCGCCTCCGCGGACTTTGTAGACCCAGACCTAGCTCTGGATGCGGGATCACGAGTAGTGACAGGGCGGGAGGTTGAGGTCAAGACCCCCGCCGGGAAGCTTAGGGTCAGCCAGGCGACCGTCCTGAGCCTGACGTTTGACCCCTCCGCGTTCACGCCCCGCGGGTGCACTACCAGGGTAACGACTTACTTGCTGAGGTCGGGGTACGACATCATCATAGGCTACCCCACGATGGTCGAGCTGGGGATCTTGCCGGCCCTGGAGACCGACCACCGCGAGGGCGAGGTCACCGCCGAGGAGGCCGAGCTCGTGCCGGAGCAGACCCCCACCCTCCAGGCTTACTGCCTCTCGGACGGGAACCGAGCCGAGCAGGACCGGCTGTTGGGACAGTACCAGCGAGTCTTCGCCGACCGTGTGGGCCAGCCGAGCCGTCTGATGCCATATGACCTGGCGTCACAGGTGGACGACCCCTCGCCGGTGGTGGCGCGCCCCATGTTCATCCCGGACAGTAAGGTTCCGGCCATGAATGCCCACGTCGAAGAGCTCCGGGCTCACCAATTCATCGAGCCGTCGGCATCGCCTCACGGCTCCCCGGCCTTCTTGGTCCCCAAGGGGAGGGACAAGACTCGATTCGTGATAGACTTCCGGGCGCTGAACAGAAGGATATGGACCACAATAAGCAAGCATTCTGGTGTTACAGATAAGATATTGTATGTGTGTCCTTTACGGTGTGAGACGGCCCCATCAATCCCGAGAAATACCGCGTGTCCGTTTGCAAAAAAAATCAGATGGCGAGAAGAAAGGCGCTCCCACCAAAGCCGCAGCCTGGGGGTATCAGAATACCCATTACGTCCACTGCGGGCAAGACGCCGCCGTCTGCGCCTTCAAATGATTCTCAGGAGGATTCCTCAAGCGAAGATTCCATCATTGAATCCGTTGTGCATACTCAGGCACTGCATCCGGATCTGGTCGCCGCGATCTACCCAAACACTCCCGAGGAGTCGATCAGGGGAGCTTAAGGAGGCCGAGAAGGACCTTCCTCCCCTCGAACCCCCGAGTTGGTTATCCACCCGGCTGACCCACCCCTCCATTGCCGTTGAGGTGCAGCCTTGTCTGGCTCCCGACCACACGGACGTGGGTAGAGGCCTCATTGCAACTGCCGCAATTGAGCCCGGAAAGCTCCTCGGCATTTACGCCGGTAGGATTGTGTCCGACGAGGACTACCACGCGAATAACAGCAACATGGTGTTTGTTCATTGTTCATTATGCCTTTACACAGCATTTCATTCGACGCTAGCAACCTTCACGTCGACGCCGGCGAAGGTGAAGGCATTGGTGTACACCTCATCAACCACAGTGAGAGTGACACCAACTGCCAGTTCACCAACCGTTTGCTCAAGGACCTTCCAGTCCTTGCGGTTGAGTCGACGAACGTCATTCAGGCCGAAGAGTTTCTTCGTATCAGTTACGGCGAGATCTTCTTTGATGCGGGTGAGGTCTTAACCATTGCTAGGTTCCCGAGTCTGCCCATTTCTCATCCGAACTATCTCACAAGGTTCCTGGAGCAGTATCCGGCACTCAAGAAGCGGAAGAAATGAATTAAAATGTCAAAACATCTCTTTTTTTACTCGGGAACTCCACGCTTAACGTCCTCGGCATCAACAACTCTCTTTTCGCGATCCTTATCGACTGCCTTGCGCTTGATATAAGTCGTATGAGCCTTTCTCTTACCACCCTTTGAACGTTTGCGGACAAATAGCGTCGCATGCTCATCCTTGACGACCACAATAGCTTGCGCCGCAGCCACATCTTCATCAGATCCACGCCGGACCATGCCGGACTCATAAACTTCCGTCAAATGCATCCGCACAATATACTTGTCATGGTACGTCAACATCTTGACCCAGATAACGACTACAGTCTTGCTCTTCAGAGCTGACCAGGCCATGACACCAAAGTTGCTGTACCAATCAGTGGCATCGTCGAACATCAGGGTGGGCACGAACACGTTAGACGTCTCAAGCCTCAGCCTCTCGCCAGCATCGGAGAATCCCCAGGCGCGCACCTCCTCCCTCACTGCTGCCACTTCCTCTGCCGCAAACTTCTTGTCGAACTCGCCATTCTCAACCTTCTGCAGGCAGTAGCCGATGCACAATCCATCCGGGTTGACTGCAATCTTCCACCAACTCTTACGATCTTTGAGAACTCGCTCGCCTACCTTGTCGTACTCCACGTCGATGTACTTCTGCCTATCAACGTCGCTCCGTAAGTATATCTGCATAGGGGGAACATTGGCAGGCGTCGGAGAGTGCTGTTTGATGATAGCCTTCATCTCTGGCGACAGACCGAGGTCGAGGGGTGGGACCGTTATGAACTTCTGGCCCCCGTACCTCATCATGGTGCTATTGATCCGAGTCCATAAGGCTCCAGTCACATTGTTCCTCTGGAACAGTACCATCAAGGCAGCGAGAGGAACGTAGCGGTCAAGCTCCACTGTTGCCTCCTCGGCGCGCCTGACAAGCTCAGCCCAGTTGTCCTCGAGTTCATCGGCGAGCGCTTCAAGCCCAGCCTCACTCGCCCGTGCCAACTCTGCTTGAGTAAACTGATGGATCGCCTGATCCTCGGCCTTCTGCTGACCTAACTCAGCTTCAAGTCTCTTCTGGGACTCCTCAGACTCTCTGTTAGCCTGTTCAAGCGCCTCCCTCTCCTCAGCAAGCCGTTTTATCAAGGGCTCGTACTGCTCCAACAAGCGCACAGACTCAGGGACATCATCAAGGCCTGCAATGGTGTCGTCTAGCTGCTGAAGGAGAGAACCAACGGTGTCTGTGTCGTCCACATCGGACTCTACGTCGACGTCTTGATCAGACTGTGGCAAAGGAACGCCGTCACCCTGCATGGCGGCCGGTTCAGAGTGGCCATCGGACTCGGACTCGTCAGTGTCGGAAAATTCATCGTGTGTCGTGGACTCTGCGTCGACAACCGGAAGCGGCTGAGGGGCAGCAACGACGGAAGAAGGCTTGGTGGCTGCTGCTGAGCGATCCTGGGCCCGGACTAACTCCTCTTGGACCTTCATCAGAGCAGCAGTCGATGAGGCGAGCTCCTTCTCAAGACGAGCGATCTTCCTCTTCAGAGGAGCTGACGGATCGAGCGAACCGATCTTAGCCAACTCCTCGGCCAGCTTCTCTGAGCCAGCGAAGGACAGCTTCTTGCTGAGCTGGGCGTGGGCGATAAACTGGCCAAATTGGCCTGCCGGAACACGAGAATCGAGTTTCTTCGAGTCCTTGTGGCGCAACACAAGGTGGAATGCGCGGTAAATCTCAACCTGCTTCTCAACAGGGGAGCGAGTCGACGCCGACTAGAGCCTTATGAACAGATTTGGCGGTGAAGTGGTCACAAAACTTCCGTCGGAATGCCTCAATTGTGTCGGGAGAGTCAAAGTCGACCTCGCAGAGGTAGTTGCGGTTAGTTGCGTCACATATCGCGCGTAGTTTGGCAACTCCATAGTCGTGAACGTGCTGGCTTAAAGTGCGCTTCAACGGGAACCCGAAAACAACGTTGATCGTACGAATGCTGATCAGACGGACGCAAACGAAGAACAGAGGGTCATCAGAGACGATGCCGTGATCTTGCAGCCAGGTTATACGGCTCTTTGTGGACGAAAGGGCGTCGTATGCACGGAATGAATCATCTGTGTAAATAGGACCGTGAAAATGAAAGTGACATACCAGAATCGTCAGGAGCAAGCATTGTCTCCTTCAGTTTGCCGAGAGAGATGATGTCTTCGTTAACCATTGTCAATTTGGTCCTCAGAAGACTTTCTCGAAAAATGAAATACGTTTTATCTCAATAAATATTGCCAGCTGTCATGTAAATACCTCCGATCAGCCATAAAGACCCAAGAGCTACCCCTTGGCCGATTTTTCAGCTCATTCTGCACCTGCGCTGTTTTGGCCGTTTTTCGATGGACATCTCCTCGCTCCATTTTTCGATTTTTGTCAATTTGGTCCTCAGAGGACACAGATTAAATTTTTCAGTGTCCTCTGAGGACAACATTGACAGGATTTGTAGCTTATCCATGGCCAGAAACTGAAATCGCTGAAAAGCTCAGAGACGTCGTTATATCATCTATAACGGCATCTCTGAGCTTTTGGGCGCACGGTTTCATCCTGACGTGGAGATCGATGGTGGTGAAAATGAAGAATTGACTAGGAGAGCTCTACGCTTGCATGCAGCCTTCTATTAGGTTGTTGATGTTGGTTATATGCTTCTTTTTCGTTCTCGATGCGTGTGGATGAGTATTCTGTTGCAAGATTCATTTTGATGGACTGATGTTGGTTATAGAGGATAAAGGCACCAGAATGGATCATATGCATGCTATAAACCCGTTCTGTGCCGTTGGAATACCATAGCTGCGCAGCAATGTCGAGAGTCACAGTTCATTTCACATTTTCACACGCATTTTAAGGAAACAACGATGGCAAAGAAGTAAACAAGGCAATATACAGGCCACTGAAGCTCAAAAAGGAGAGGAGAATGGCTCTTGGCAAGAAAGCGCAGCAAAAGAGCCAGAGCAAGTCCAACAAGTCCACGAAAACAGCCCGAAAAGCTCACAAGACGCCCATCGAGATCGTTCAGACCTTTATCAGCAATTTCCTCCTTAATAATGACGATATTACCCGCGCAAACGGATGGGTTGTCGACTTCAGCCAGAAGTTCGCCGCCGAGGTCCCTAAGATGAAAGTAGCCTCCTTGAAGAAGGACAAGCTCTACGGCAATCTCCAGTCGGTCGAAGAGATCAGCCGCAAGTGGCAGGGAGGCGGTGATGAGGACAAGCGTCACCGCTTCAAGGCTCTCCTCAGTCTTGACGCCCAGACAGATGAGCTGGACACGGACGACCCACTCATCGCGACTGTCCGCGAGATGGATGATGCCTTTCACCGCATTCCCATCGCCTACCGGGCTAAGGTCCATGCCTTCGCTGCTTCATCGTGCGGTGTGACGGTCGATGACGTCAAGCTCGTCCTGAGCAAGCCTTGCCGTGACCGCGACGCGGATCTCATCTTCGCCAGACCCACCAGAGTTCTGAAGAAGGAGGCTAAGACACTCAGTCAGCTCACTTCTGTCATTGCCAAGCGGAATGCGGAACGTGCTGAGGCTGAATCGCGTGATGTGCTGCGTCGCAAGGTATACCAAGCCATCATGAATTACTACTTAGAGTGTTCGGCACAGGAGCTATAAATTCTTGTTTTATTTTCATTTCATTTACACTTCTTCGTCATCCTCAACGGAAATATTCCATTCACTGTCCCAGAAGTTGGCTTTCTTCTCCTTACGCATCTCGGTCCTCGTTTCCTTGATCTCTTTGACCAGCGTGAAAGAACGAAGGTTGTAATGGCGGATAATCATCAACTTCTGCCTGATTCGGGTGACGTTAGGCCGTTTTGCCGCACGTTCACGGCGCACGGACACACGGGTGCGTTCCACGAACGAGTCAACACTCCTCTTGTCGGAAGCAGGCATCCCATGAGCGTGCTGATCAAGTCTATTACCATGGTTGGTCACGCGGATCAACGTAGAGCCTTGCATTATCATCCCACAGCACTCTGTCAGGCTCTTGCCGAGGTTGGTCCACTTGTTGGGACCCATCGTGCCCTCCATCGTGACAATGGCAAGTGGGTTGCCCCCCGTGTCCACCAGCTGCTCGACCTGCGACGGGTCCGATGACTCCTTGAGGCCAAAGGACGCATACATGTCCTGGAGTCGCTTGTCGCACTGCAGTCGGACGAGTTCTTCGGCAGATGCTATGCTAAGAAGCACCCTCGCGAACCCAAGACCTCTGCAGGAGACGGCTGTCCGTAAGCCGATGACAAACCGCTCCTGGTGCAGTTGTCCGCTCAGGGTCTGCCCCTCCCTGTACGACTCGCGGAAGAGAAGGCATGCAGCCTTGATGTTGTCCATCTCAACCCCACGAATTGCGATGAGACTGTGTTAACAAGAAGTGTAGTGGGTCTGACATACATGACGAATGAGTAGTTCAGACAGTCGAGGTTCGAAGTCGCCAGATCTCTGTTGAAGAAGGCCCTGACAGACGGCAAGAGCTCAGACTTGTCTGAAAGCTTGACATATTGAATATAGGCCTTGTGTTGCGATAAATTCATCGTCAGCCATGTCGGAAGTGGCGTTTCCATTGTTTTTCACCAAACAAGTGACGTAATGTGAAAATTGTGAAACTACCAATGTTGAAAAAAAAATTTGGTAGTTGGGGGAAACACACCAAATGGGATGTACTGACCAATAAAACTCCTTTACTCACTACTCAGCGCGTGCATGACCGCAAATGCAGCAAACAAGCTCCTCACCCATGTCTGCCAACTCGCAAACCATCACCCCAGACTCTTCGTCCCATGCCAAAGCCGTATAATCGTTGACGTACTGCCACATCTCGTCAACGAGCTCCTGGAAGAGGCGCACCACCGCCGCCGTGGCATGGAATTGGTGCCTTGCCTCCATGTGGCTGCGAATGGCGAACCATGAGCGAGCTTGTCTGCAGCATTGGTGGACTCGGACACGACGAAGCCTGTTCAGCGGGGGGGACTGAGTAGTCCTGGCGACCGAACGAGCGAATACCCGTTAAGAACGTGCAGATGAGGGTGGTCTGCTCGGTCAAACACAGCTTCTCGATCATGGCCGACCTGTGCAACTCGGCTCGGACCTCCTGGTTCTTGATGAACTCTCTCTCAAAGAACTCCTCGAGGAGGTAAAAAAAGAGGAATTCGGAGATGATCGTGAAGAAGAGGCTGGGCAGTGAGCCTGCTGTTGACATAGAGTGTCTGGGCACATGGCTTCTCCGCCTTGTCTGCTTGCCCAGGAGGGAGCAACGCCAGCTTTGTCTGGTGTGCCTGCAGACTGAGCATGACGTGGAACAGGTGGCACATGGACGCGGCCAAGAAGTGGAATGCGACTTTGCTGTCGGTGACAGGCTCGGTTGAGTAGTAAAGAGCCTGGAGATAGCCAATGAGTCGCACAATATCTTGGACGGACTCAGGAAGAGCCTCGTAATCCTCGTTCGTGGTGTTCGCCATGCGAACTCTGGCAGCAGACTGCTCGTTGCACCCGACAGTGCGGTCAATACTGCGGTTGGATGACATGCGCTGGAGCTTGCGCTTGTCTACGGCAGTTGCGTTCCGATCAGCGGGGAAGCTGGCGCATAGCCGTGCCACTTGCTCGAGCAGGCGGTGCGAGTTGTGCATGATCGGAGGACAAAAGACAACTCGCTCCGTGTGGATGACTCGGGGCTCTGGCCGGTTCTCGAAGATGGCCCTCTTGTCGGAGAAGTTGCCATACTCCTCTTTCGGGTCCTGCACACGGTCGGGGTCGGCCTGCACGGCGTGGAACGCTGCCTTCTGCTCGAGCAAATCATGCAAGGTGACCCGAGAGTGCGCCGGAATGGGGTGCAGCGCCTTGTGGTCTCGACGGATGCTGTTGAAGGGCTGGGGATAGTGCCCTCCATTACCCTCGATGCCGGATGACAGCTTCCTGATGGCCGCGTGATCGCCCATGACGATGACTTGGTCGAAGGTGGTGACCTGGTCAGTTCCTCTGATCGGTATGAGGGCTTGATAGATCCGCTCGACTTCTTCCTCAACGAGTTGAAGGTTTCCCTCCTCCGTCAGCTCCTTCTCACCGGCAAAGACACTCAACGAGTCGGAAGGGGGGAGTGATGCGGTTAGGGAACGTGAAGCCTGACGGGTCGTAGATGCGGATCTTGAACGTTGCGGTATGTCCCTTCCATGCGTCGAGCCACAGGAGTAGTTTTAGTGGTTGGAACTCGACATGGCCTGGGTCCTGAAGGGCACGAGAGCAACGCTCGAAGTTCGTCTGGTCAGACTCGAGCCACTCCGGGTGAAGCACTGCCTGCTGCAGATAGCACACGCCATCGAACCACACCGTTTCCACCTTGTCCCAGGTCGAGCTGTTCAGTCGCTTGCCCAGATGGGCGATACCTACACTGCCTTTGAGGGACTGGTAGTGCTGGACAGCGTCGGATTCGCTGTCATAGTGGAGGGTGAGCGTCGGTCGCTCCCAAGTGTGGTCGGCGACGAGGTCGTGGTCGAAAAACGGAGTCGGCTCGGCTCCGTCGGCTACAGTCAAACGGTTCGTGAACTCAAGTCGCGACTGCGTGCCGGACATGGTACGCCGCCATGTTGTATTGCCTGAGACCGACCTGCACGGCACGAGATGCTTGACGAAGGCGCGCTCCTCCTCAGTGAGGGCCTCTGAGACACCAGATATTCTGGTCATGTCAATTCCAAGGTCCTTAATGAGCACCTCCGCGGTCTTGTTCTTCGAGATCGGCTTTCCAAGCCGGCGGGAGATGTTGTTGATGAGCTTAAAGAGCTCTTGGGTCGAGTTGAAGCCATTGCGGACGTACATCAGGATCGATGTGAGCTCCATGATCTCAGAAAAGTTGGCGGAGCGCTCCTCTGAGTCGTTGTTGTCCTGCACAGCACGCTCCTGGATGGCGTGGGTGCGGTAATCGTCCCGTACGAAGACAGGGTGAGGAGGGTGTTGATTTCCGTGTGCGGTTGCGGCACGTTGGAAGGGACGGGAGTCTGCTGGAGGGCGGAAGAACCTTGCGTCGTGAATGCGCTGGGAGATCAGGTCCGCCTCCTCCATCTCGCGGACGAGCTGGCAGAATTGCTCGCGCTGAGGTCTTGTTCTGGCGGAGTTGAGGCCAATTCCGACCATGGCGAAGTAGGTACAGCCAAGAAGGTAATTCATGCGCTCAACTGAGCGTGGCTGGTCATCATATATTGTACCGATGTGGCTCTCGAACACAATATGAGCAACCATGATTTCTGTAGAGTTTAAAAAAACAAGATTTTTGTACAAAAACTAGGCAGGTACATGCGCAACGGTCTGTGAGATAAATCAGACAATTTGGCTGTTGCTATAGCTCTATAAGAGCAGCTACAACTGCGCTGCCGGGGTTCCTTCTTCTTCTCTGGCCGTTTCAACACTATTTCACAATTTCACCAGTTTCACACAATTGGTGAAACAATGTTCAGAACTCCTTCAGTTTATGGACGTTGGCTCCGAAACTAAAGCAGTGTGTGTATGAGAGTGCCTGATTAAGATTCATCTGATTTTCATCTGCATTACTTGCGAATTTGCTGTTGTGCTCCTTGTGCACAAAAAAAGCAAATCTGGATTTGATCTCGAATATTGCCATGATGAAGGCGACACAAAATGCTCATTTGCCAACCAGTGCAGCTAGAAGAAAATGGTAAAAAGTTATGGATACTGCATGGGATGAGGCCCCCGTTGATGTGTTAAACGGCCATGATCGACCGCTCAACGTCAGCGCCTCTTTGGGCACCTTCTGCGGCGGTGGATCATGCCAATTGCCGATCTCAGCTCTATGGAGCTAAGTGCACTTGAGCTCTGAGCCAAGTCTTCTGATTCCATCTTATCGCCGATAAAAAATTGCAAATTTTGAGATACAGAAGATTGAATCTGTCCCCCAGAAAACCGAACATACTCCGATGATGTATACTGACTATATACCACCGTAGTATGGCCTGCTTTCTGGGGGACAGCTTCATTCTTTGATTGGTTGATTCAGTTATTAGTTCCCGGCGACTGAGAAGGAGTTGACGCATAAAAACAACAGAGGATACTCTTTAGAACACACAGACTTTGCTGACAAGGCCACTTGGTCGTACGACCACTTTTGCCTTCGACCTTAAAATGCGAGAGGCAATTTGCTCGACCACCAATCTCGCACATGTTACATCAAGCATGGATATGTCATTAATGCACTCGCATCTATCATTTCAGCTGCTTCTTAGGACTTCGAACGCCCTGAAGCACGAATAAGGAATTTGCGTTTATCCTCCGTATATCCCCGGATTAACTGGCCATTCTAACAGTATGTCCTCGCTCTGCTGTTGGTAAAGTACACCTCCAAACCCGGTAGCGCTGGCGTCTGTGTGCAACTCCCACTTCTTGGAAGGGTCAGGGAACGCTAGCGACACAGCTTGAAATTGTCGAACGCCTGCTGGTGCTCACTCGTCCAACTGACCGGTTGTCCAGGCTGCGAGTCCTTCCTCAGGCGATTCAGGGGGGTCAGCACTCTGCTGGAGTCGTCCACAAAGCGCGACACGTAGTTAAGGGAGCCTAGCGTCCGCTCTAAGGCCTTGTAGTTGGTCGGCGGTGGCATGTCTAGCACTGCCTCGATACGCGATGGGGCTAGTCGTTGCCCTTGCGCGTCCAGTATGTACCCCACGACCTCAGCTTCGGCTGCCCCTATCGTGCATTTCGGCGCCTTGAGTCGCAAGTTGAATTCGTCAGTTCTCTGGAAGACCCTCTCAAGGATCTCTAAGAACTCTTCCTTCGAACGAGCGTAAACGAAGATATCGTCGATGTATACTGAGGTCCCCTTGTGTAGCAGTGGGGCATACACCCTGTCCATCTCCCGCTGGAAGCGGGATGGGGCATTGGTTAGCCCGAACGGGCAGCGCAAGAACTCCATGTAGTTGTCCGGGGTGATGAACGCTGTCTTATGTACGTCCTCCTCCGCCATGGAGAGCTGGTAGTACCCTTGACGCAAGTCAAGTGTCGCGTAGTACTTGCACCCTGCGGCCTCTCGCACGAACTCCTGGATGTTCGGCAGTGGGTAGTGGTCCTTCACTGTGATAGCGTTCAGACTCTTATAGTCTATGCATAATCGGATCTTGTCAGACCCCTTGTGTCCACCCGACACTACTACGACTGGGGAGGCAAACGGTCCGACACTCGGTCGCACTATCTCCTCCTTCTCCAGTCTTGCCACCTCCTCTTCCACTAGATGCCTCTTCTGAGCGTTCAAGGGGCGCGGGCCCACTCGAACTGTGGTGTCCTCAGTCAGCTCTATGGTCATAGGCTTCAGACCGTTGCTCTCCGGGAGGTGTGGGTCGAATATCTGCGCGTATTTCTCCGCTAGAGTTCTTATCTCGCCAGTTATCTCGGAGTCTGGGATGTTGATGAGGCTGACCTGGTCACTGCCTTCGTCCTCCACTGCACAAGCGAGGTACGGGTGGTCGAGCGCGATATCGTCGTCGCCGTCAGTCGCCTGCGAGGGCGTCTGCGGCTTATATATGTGTAGGCCTTCGTCGCTGAGCAGCCCGAGGGCTCTGAGAGCGCTACATCCGAGGAGCATGCGTCCCGATCCTGGGATCACAAGCATTCGGATCGTGACAATCAGGACGCGCGGTCATACTGTCAACATCCCTAGATTATCTTTGCTAAACCCTAGATTATCTTCGACCTCAAAAAGCTAGATAATCTACGGTTGCAAGAAAAAATGAACTCGACGATGAGCCGGAGCTGGATCTTCAAAGTGGTATGGTAGTACTTGGCTATACCTAAGCAATACGCATGCGCAGTATCAAACTTTAAATCCTGCTAGAAAAAAGTAACATAGGGACAAATTGGAATTGAGAGTTGAGACTCAAAAAACGGGCAGGGGGGAGGAAATGGTCCATAAGTACGCCTTATGGGTCGCTTCCTCCCCTCTGCCCCTTTTTATCGCAAAATCGATTTGCCGGATTTGACACATGTTTGATGTGATCAAAATGGATTTGATAGACATGAGTCCAGATCATGCAGTTGGCCATCCTGAAGCGCTAGGGCGGTCTGCAGACCGCAGCAATGCCTCTGCTGAATGCCCTTCGCCTGACGGACAGGACGCGCGTTGACTCTAAAGGACTGCATGTTTCGGCATTAAAAGAAGGTGTGGAATACAACGGAGTCATCGCCGAACCGCTCCGACCAAGTCGGTTATTAGGACATCGCGTTCAGACGCCCTCTGCAATTACCAAGTCAATAGATGGGAGTCGACCTGATCAGCACGTCATTCGGGGTCTCAGGTGACCCTATAGCTGAGCTTGGCTGGGCTCTGCTGCGGCCATGGGCCGCTAGCGCGCTGCTTGGCTCTTTTCTCCTCGTAAGGCGGCCGTAGAGGTCTGATCTGAGCCTCGTTATAATAGTCTGCCCGAGTAGAGGCCAGCCATACCATAAATGCCCCCCATTCCCCCCTCCCGGTCGCTCATACCTCCAAAATGGCCTATATTCCCTGTAGGAAGCTTAATAAGGGCGGATTTCCCATAAGTCGTGGCATAGAGGTGTAAACATATCCATTGACTCTGAATCTTTTATTTCTCCATCTTCGAGTTAAGCCAGGCCACTGCCTTTCCCGTCAAATATACCTTACGTGTGTCGTGCGCCTTCTTTGTTGCTCTTGCGGCTGAAGCATCAACAGTGGCCTGCTTCAACAAATCTCGGCAGCTAGACTTCGGCGTCTTGGTGCCACGCCGCGTGCAGGCCCACTCTCTATCGTCCACGGACTCACCACACACAACGCATGACCCTGCGAATACGGTCGGTGGCTTCTCCTTCAGCTTCTGTCGAAGCAGATCGCACATCGCGGTCTTGACGACGCGTCGAGACAATTCATCCGTGCGCAGGGGTACTAACAGGCTCAACCAACAGCTCTGTCTGAGTAGACGCCTCCTCTAGGTCTCGCACAGTCTGAGTCTCTGCATGCTCACCCTGTGGCGAAAACTGCTGGCATTTTCCCACCATCCTCGGCTTATCAGGATCAGGACCCAGCGCAGTCATGTAAACAGGTACCTCAACCCGCTTCTCGACTATCCTGACAGGCTGGGAGTCCCTGCGGGAAGGGGCTTGCGGGTGAACTCGCGTCCTGGTCGGCCCCCCGTTCGCCTCGTTGTGCAGAGCCTCCATGAAGGCATTGAAGCCGTCATCACGGCCCACCTTCTGCGTCACAAACGACATGACGCATGTGACCGACATCTCAAAGGATGCAAAATCGGCAGCACTGGAAACATCGCGATTGTGGCAGATTGAGTTTCGAGCTGCCAACAGCTCGCGTATATGTCTCTTATCAGCGTGGTGAAGATCAGGAACACGATGTAGGATCGCTTGCAAAAGCATAGCCGGATCCATCTCGCCACCGTCACCACGGTACCTCGCGATGTACTCCTGCAGCTTCGGAATCATCCTCAGTAGCGCTTCAAACATCATGCTGGCGTATCCTGCTGAATCCTTCACCCCAGAGCTCATATCGGTTTCTTCAGAACGAAATTCTAAAGAAATGTTCGGTGGTAAGTGAGATCACTGCGCATCTAGAGACAGCAGAAACGTAACCTACAGCCCATATTGATGTGGGCTGGTCTTATCCGGATGTCCAAGGACCTTGATTCGCTCTGGGGTAGTCCCCCCATGACCGTCAGGCACGCGAACCGCATCCTGCACGAAGCGGGGATGCAGAGTCTGAAAAAGACCCATCTCTCTGTCCGATCTGGATACCCCTGACGATAGATGGAATGAATGAAGCTGTAAACATATCCATTGACTCTGAATCTTTTATTTCTCCATCTTCGAGTTAAGCCAGGCCACTGCCTTTCCCGTCAAATATACCTTACGTGTGTCGTGCGCCTTCTTTGTTGCTCTTGCGGCTGAAGCATCAACAGTGGCCTGCTTCAACAAATCTCGGCAGCTAGACTTCGGCGTCTTGGTGCCACGCCGCGTGCAGGCCCACTCTCTATCGTCCACGGACTCACCACACACAACGCATGACCCTGCGAATACGGTCGGTGGCTTCTCCTTCAGCTTCTGTCGAAGCAGATCGCACATCGCGGTCTTGACGACGCGTCGAGACAATTCATGCGTGCGCAGGGTACTAACAGGCTCAACCAACAGCTCTGTCTGAGTAGACGCCTCCTCTAGGTCTCGCACAGTCTGAGTCTCTGCATGCTCACCCTGTGGCGAAAACTGCTGGCATTTTCCCACCATCCTCGGCTTATCAGGATCAGGACCCAGCGCAGTCATGTAAACAGGTACCTCAACCCGCTTCTCGACTATCCTGACAGGCTGGGAGTCCCTGCGGGAAGGGGCTTGCGGGTGAACTCGCGTCCTGGTCGGCCCCCGTTCGCCTCGTTGTGCAGAGCCTCCATGAAGGCATTGAAGCCGTCATCACGGCCCACCTTCTGCGTCACAAACGACATGACGCATGTGACCGACATCTCAAAGGATGCAAAATCGGCAGCACTGGAAACATCGCGATTGTGGCAGATTGAGTTTCGAGCTGCCAACAGCTCGCGTATATGTCTCTTATCAGCGTGGTGAAGATCAGGAACACGATGTAGGATCGCTTGCAAAAGCATAGCCGGATCCATCTCGCCACCGTCACCACGGTACCTCGCGATGTACTCCTGCAGCTTCGGAATCATCCTCAGTAGCGCTTCAAACATCATGCTGGCGTATCCTGCTGAATCCTTCACCCCAGAGCTCATATCGGTTTCTTCAGAACGAAATTCTAAAGAAATGTTCGGTGGTAAGTGAGATCACTGCGCATCTAGAGACAGCAGAAACGTAACCTACAGCCCATATTGATGTGGGCTGGTCTTATCCGGATGTCCAAGGACCTTGATTCGCTCTGGGGTAGTCCCCCATGACCGTCAGGCACGCGAACCGCATCCTGCACGAAGCGGGGATGCAGAGTCTGAAAAAGACCCATCTCTCTGTCCGATCTGGATACCCCTGACGATAGATGGAATGAATGAAGCTGTAAACATATCCATTGACTCTGAATCTTTTATTTCTCCATCTTCGAGTTAAGCCAGGCCACTGCCTTTCCCGTCAAATATACCTTACGTGTGTCGTGCGCCTTCTTTGTTGCTCTTGCGGCTGAAGCATCAACAGTGGCCTGCTTCAACAAATCTCGGCAGCTAGACTTCGGCGTCTTGGTGCCACGCCGCGTGCAGGCCCACTCTCTATCGTCCACGGACTCACCACACACAACGCATGACCCTGCGAATACGGTCGGTGGCTTCTCCTTCAGCTTCTGTCGAAGCAGATCGCACATCGCGGTCTTGACGACGCGTCGAGACAATTCATGCGTGCGCAGGGTACTAACAGGCTCAACCAACAGCTCTGTCTGAGTAGACGCCTCCTCTAGGTCTCGCACAGTCTGAGTCTCTGCATGCTCACCCTGTGGCGAAAACTGCTGGCATTTTCCCACCATCCTCGGCTTATCAGGATCAGGACCCAGCGCAGTCATGTAAACAGGTACCTCAACCCGCTTCTCGACTATCCTGACAGGCTGGGAGTCCCTGCGGGAAGGGGCTTGCGGGTGAACTCGCGTCCTGGTCGGCCCCCGTTCGCCTCGTTGTGCAGAGCCTCCATGAAGGCATTGAAGCCGTCATCACGGCCCACCTTCTGCGTCACAAACGACATGACGCATGTGACCGACATCTCAAAGGATGCAAAATCGGCAGCACTGGAAACATCGCGATTGTGGCAGATTGAGTTTCGAGCTGCCAACAGCTCGCGTATATGTCTCTTATCAGCGTGGTGAAGATCAGGAACACGATGTAGGATCGCTTGCAAAAGCATAGCCGGATCCATCTCGCCACCGTCACCACGGTACCTCGCGATGTACTCCTGCAGCTTCGGAATCATCCTCAGTAGCGCTTCAAACATCATGCTGGCGTATCCTGCTGAATCCTTCACCCCAGAGCTCATATCGGTTTCTTCAGAACGAAATTCTAAAGAAATGTTCGGTGGTAAGTGAGATCACTGCGCATCTAGAGACAGCAGAAACGTAACCTACAGCCCATATTGATGTGGGCTGGTCTTATCCGGATGTCCAAGGACCTTGATTCGCTCTGGGGTAGTCCCCCATGACCGTCAGGCACGCGAACCGCATCCTGCACGAAGCGGGGATGCAGAGTCTGAAAAGACCCATCTCTCTGTCCGATCTGGATACCCCTGACGATAGATGGAATGAATGAAGCTGTAAACATATCCATTGACTCTGAATCTTTTTATTTCTCCATCTGCGAGTTAAGCCAGGCCACTGCCTTTCCCGTCAAATATACCTTACGTGTGTCGTGCACCTTCTTTGTTGCTCTTGCGGCTGAAGCATCAACAGTGGCCTGCTTCAACAAATCTCGGCAGCTAGACTTCGGCGTCTTGGTGCCACGCCGCGTGCAGGCCCACTCTCTATCGTCCACGGACTCACCACACACAACGCATGACCCTGCGAATACGGTCGGTGGCTTCTCCTTCAGCTTCTGTCGAAGCAGATCGCACATCGCGGTCTTGACGACGCGTCGAGACAATTCATGCGTGCGCAGGGTACTAACAGGCTCAACCAACAGCTCTGTCTGAGTAGACGCCTCCTCTAGGTCTCGCACAGTCTGAGTCTCTGCATGCTCACCCTGTGGCGAAAACTGCTGGCATTTTCCCACCATCCTCGGCTTATCAGGATCAGGACCCAGCGCAGTCATGTAAACAGGTACCTCAACCCGCTTCTCGACTATCCTGACAGGCTGGGAGTCCCTGCGGGAAGGGGCTTGCGGGTGAACTCGCGTCCTGGTCGGCCCCCCGTTCGCCTCGTTGTGCAGAGCCTCCATGAAGGCATTGAAGCCGTCATCACGGCCCACCTTCTGCGTCACAAACGACATGACGCATGTGACCGACATCTCAAAGGATGCAAAATCGGCAGCACTGGAAACATCGCGATTGTGGCAGATTGAGTTTCGAGCTGCCAACAGCTCGCGTATATGTCTCTTATCAGCGTGGTGAAGATCAGGAACACGATGTAGGATCGCTTGCAAAAGCATAGCCGGATCCATCTCGCCACCGTCACCACGGTACCTCGCGATGTACTCCTGCAGCTTCGGAATCATCCTCAGTAGCGCTTCAAACATCATGCTGGCGTATCCTGCTGAATCCTTCACCCCAGAGCTCATATCGGTTTCTTCAGAACGAAATTCTAAAAGAAATGTTCGGTGGTAAGTGAGATCACTGCGCATCTAGAGACAGCAGAAACGTAACCTACAGCCCATATTGATGTGGGCTGGTCTTATCCGGATGTCCAAGGACCTTGATTCGCTCTGGGGTAGTCCCCCATGACCGTCAGGCACGCGAACCGCATCCTGCACGAAGCGGGGATGCAGAGTCTGAAAAAGACCCATCTCTCTGTCCGATCTGGATACCCCTGACGATAGATGGAATGAATGAAGCTGTAAACATATCCATTGACTCTGAATCTTTTATTTCTCCATCTGCGAGTTAAGCCAGGCCACTGCCTTTCCCGTCAAATATACCTTACGTGTGTCGTGCGCCTTCTTTGTTGCTCTTGCGG
Organism: Carpediemonas membranifera; assembly: GCA_019828565.1. NCBI lineage: Eukaryota > Fornicata > Carpediemonas > Carpediemonas membranifera. The sequence goes on along the minus strand of JAHDYR010000038.1, from coordinate 941,625 downwards.
CTGAAGCATCAACAGTGGCCTGCTTCAACAAATCTCGGCAGCTAGACTTCGGCGTCTTGGTGCCACGCCGCGTGCAGGCCCACTCTCTATCGTCCACGGACCCACCGCACACGGCATTCATGATTCCAAGGTCTAATTATTTTACTCGATTTATTCCGGCACCTCGTTGAGCAGGAAATAGTGCACTTTCAGGCGAGCATATCTCACTCTAGACACGCTGCACTTGACCACCTTAGCCACGCCATCGCAGTCACCCACAACATCATACCACTGCCCTTCTGTGTCGCATAATGCGTACACACGCTCATATGTCTGATAGACAGCTGTTGCCTCAAAGGGCATATCTAGCGTACAATCGTCCTCGCAAATATGGGTGCAACCAGGAGACACCCAAATCAGCCGCCAGGGAAAAACAACACCGCCTTTACATTCAAAGGGAATGCAATCGGCGTTGCTGTGAGGCATTTCTCGCGCTGCTGGTATTCAGGCAGTAGGCCAGACTGGGCGATATGTTGGGGAACCACACCGGCGAACAGGAGTTGACTGCCGCTGAGGAAGACGTTGCAGCGACAGTCTGCCATGAGCTGGTCGACCCTGAACGGCAGCTTTTCGAAGCCCCGTATACATCTATCGCGTCCAAGTCCCAGCTTATAGTGGCGGTTGAAATCGCTGATTACCTGCTGATCGCCCGCGGAGAGGATAACTGTCCCCCCTCCATACATGATCCGATCAGGGGATGAAGCCAGTGGGCACAGCGACTGGGTGGAAGACGTATCTTCTCAGATCGTCATGAACTGTGAAGCATGCACCGTTTCCAGCCATGACAGTACCGACTGGGGTGAGGGATGAACCTGCGACAAGCCTGCTCCGACACATCGATCACCATCCTGTTCTTCTCCCAGGGGGGCAGACTGGCCTCGAGCTCGGCGATATTAGGGCAGCTGGTGAAGGTGAGGCGGGTCGCATTCCAGTGCCAGTCCAAGCTCCATGCCCACAGACCCTTAGGTGTCCTGGTAAGATGGCTGAAATTGCAACTGTAGACCTCGAGGGCCCTGGGCATCCTGGCTCTAATGAAGATGGCGAGGTTGTCTGGACGAAGCATGAATAGACGGCCCATGTACATGCGGTGATGGTAGTGTGTGTTGCCATTTGAGAATTGGTAGTACTCGCCGTCCTTCTCGGCGACGTTCAGTGTGAAGAAGAACTTGCGGCAGAGGAACCAGAGACACTTTGCCCTCGGGGGCGAGAGCATTTCGGATGAGGTCCTGGAGGTCTGGGTTGGCCCCTCCACCCATAAGACACGCCCACACCGCGCCCTGGTTCAGTGTGTGTGCATGGTTGCCGGGAGCTCATCGCCAGGCGAGAGCTCGACGTTCATGGACAGCGGGGGTCCGTCTGCGAGGATCGAGCGGGCGTGATCTAGGAGGACTTGTGCGGTTGGTTCAAGCGGGGGGATCTTGGAGAGCGTGGCGAGGGAGGGATTCGAGAGAAGGGGCGCTCGCTGGTGCAGTAGTGCTCTCTGCGTTGTGGAACGAGGGCATCTCCTCGCCAAAAATGCCTGGTGTAGGCGCATTGGAGCAAGGATGGTACGTCCCCGGAGATACGGGCTGCTACAACTAGCGAGGCGCGGAATACGGAGATAAGGGCTTCTTTGATGGCTGATGGGGAGGAACTAGCACTGCTCATCGATTCCAGCGCTCAGTTCGGTGGCGACTTGTTCTCGTTCTTAAACTGCTCAATGAGAAAGGATGACAGCAGAAACGACGTCCTGGAGGACGTCCTGGTGTTGGGAGGGGGTGTTCTTGAGCACGTGATAGTGGACGGCCTTGTTGGTGGGCGCGGCCNTCAACAACGCCACAAGTGACGTTGATGTTGACGCACGAACTTAGCGTTATCCTTCCAGCGGTTTCAGGTTCTATTTGACTTTCTTTTCAAAATCCTTTTCACCTTTCCTTCACAGTACTTGTTCGCTATCGGTCTGGTGCACAGTATTTAGCTTTGGATGAAGTTTACCACCCATTAAGGCTGCGATCCCAAGCAACCCGACTCGTAGAAACGGTCCCATATTCAGTCCAGTCCTTGACAGCACACAGGGCTATCACCTTCTCTGGCGGGACTTTCCAGTCCACTTATGCCAGGACGGCCTGAGGAAACCGCTCCGCACCCCGCATCGCGCACGCGTACAACGCGTGAGCCTAAAAGGATGAGCTCTTCCCTGTTCGCTCGCCGCTACTAAGGGAATCCTAGTTAGTTTCTTTTCCTCCACTTATTAATATGCTTAAATCCAGTGGGTACCCTGGCCTGATTTCAGGTCAAATTGGAATGTACGGCAGTCTACCAGACAATGAAACACCGTCTGCGCAGTTCCGCAATGTATTTGACGACTAGCATGCTAATCGCATCCAACAGCTTTCGCTGTCATGTATCAATTGACGCTGAAACAGCCCTGCCTGCCGGTTTCCCGCAGGCGCAATATGCGTTCGAGGATTCGATGTTCTCGCGTATTTGCAGTTCGCATGACATTTCGCGTTTTGCTGCGCTCTTCATCGACGCACCAGCCGAGGCATCCCCCGCTGAAAGTTGTATCGTTACGCGTCCGGTTTCCCGGGCGCACTGGTTGTTGTGAGTGTTAGTTACAACGGCCGAAGCCGAGGTGTTTCGCGAAGGTATCCAGGGCAAGCCCTGTATGGTAATGATCCAGCCGCAGGTTCTCCTACGGCTACCTTGTTACGACTTCTCGTTCCTCTAGATGCAAAATCTTGCGTAACTTCTGCGCGGGGCGTGAGCCCTGCACATCTGTCAAACTCGACATTACATCCAATCGGATCGAGCGACGGGCGGTGTGTACAAAGAACAGGGACGTAATCACCGTACGTTGATGACGTACAGTTACTAGGAATTCCTCGTTCATGCTGAAAAATTTCAAGCAGCAATCCCCAGTACGAAGAAGTTTCCAAGATTACCCAACCCTTCCGAGCCAGGTTCTACTCATTCACTCCTTCAATGTATAACGCGTGTGGCCGCATCCATCTAAGGGCATAACAGACCTGTTATTGCCTCCAGCTTCCCCCACCTTGCGGTGGTTGTCCCTCTAAGAAGCGTCTACGAATACGTGATTCGCAGCGCTATTTAGCAGGCGGAGGTCTCGTTCGTTATCGCAATCAAGCAGACAAATCACTCCACGAACTAAGAACGGCCATGCACCACTCTCCACAGAATCAAGAAAGAGCTTTCAATCTGTCAATCCTACCTGTGTCTTGGACGCGTGAGGTTCCCCGTGTTGAGTCAAATTGAACCGCAGTATCCACTTCTTGTGTGTTCTTCCGTCAATTCCTTTAAGTTTCAGCCTTGCGACCATACTCCCCCCAGAACGCAAAAACTTTCATTTCTGTTACGATACCGATGGGGAAAAGACTCGCTCACCGATCCCGAGTCCGAATCGTTTACGGCTGGAAGTACAGAGGTGTCTAATCTCCTTCCATCCTCCAGCTTTCGTTCTTGACCAATGGAAATGAACTTGCGAAACGCTTTCGCTTCCGGATGTCCTCCTTGGATCTGCGCATTTCACCGCTCCCCAAGGAATACAAATCGCCCCATTCACTCCTATTAATCATTACTGCTGTCCTGCAAACCAACGAAATAAGACGCAGTCTTATTCTATTATCCCATGCTGAAAAGTTCAGGCTTACGCCTGCTTTGAACACTCCCATTTACTCATGGTAAACGGCACGTTTTCCTGCGAACCCAAATGAATGGGCCCGTAGTTCCGCGTGCATAAGCGCAGCCCTAAGGGTCACCCCAACAATGTTGGGGAACCCTGAAGCTACGCCGAGTTCCGGCTACGAGCTTTTTAACTGCAGCAGCATTTGCATACGCTTCAGGAGCTGGAATTACCGCGGCTGCTGGCACCAGACTTTCCCTCCTGTAGCTCCTCGTTAAGGTTTTTAGATTGTACTCATTTCGATTGCATGACTGAAAAGCCACGCATCGATATTTCTTGTCACTACCTCGCCCTGTGGGCATTGGGTAATTTGCGCGCCTGCTGCTTTCCTTGGAAATGAAAGCTGAATCCCATGCTTTCTCTTCGGAGTCGTTCCCTAAAACCCCGTATCCGTCACAAGCTTGGTAGGCCCCGATCCTACCAACGGTACTTGATAGAGCAGAAGGTCGAGTGGCCCGTCGCCGCTCAAGGCGTGCGATCCGCTGAATTATTATGATTCACCAAACGCCCGAAGGCGGGAGGCTTAATCTAATAAGTGCCGAGGTTGCCCTCGTTTACAGCACGTATTAGCATCAGCTTTTCCGATGTTATCCACTTCGGAGTAGGGATGGCCACGGAGATTCCAACTGATTGCCCAGCTGTCCGCAGTTTCGACGTATAGAGTCTCATACTTAGTTCACTTGCATGGCTTAATCTTTGAGACAAGCATATGACAACTGGCAGGATCAACCAGATGACGATCTGTGCCGACACTGTTTGCGAACAGCGAATTACGACATGCACGCTGCGAAGGCCTCAAGGCCGTCCATTACGCGTGCTACGAACGTTTTCTAGCGTTTCCATCGCCGGCAAGCCGACCATGTTTCGTGAAGGTACGTTTCTCAACGTGCTGGAAGCTTCCGACGAACGATGTCCGCCGAAAACCACCCCAAGACGGTTCGCATTGAGCTTTCGCTCGGCGCTTTCCGTCCTGTTTCTTGCTAATAGCAACGCTACTAGCTAGCAATGCAACCAACCCGCGTTCAGCGCGCCCGTTTGTCGACGGTCGTCTTACGAACCATTCCTTACAGTCAGTCCGTAACTTTCGCTACGAACCTTTCCATTCGGAAAGTGGGTCTCTCAGAATTCCTTTCGGAACCCTAAGCATGAGAGAGCTTTTCGCTGTTTTTCACTTTCGCTACTTCAGTTTACTAACTACCTCTCTCATAGGTACCAACGCGGAATTTTTGAAAACTCCAGTTTGATCGAGTACGCATGCTCACGGGGGAGCTGGGAGGTGCCCCATTGCCGATTCGGGAGCAATGTTGGGGTGAAAAAGAGGACTGTGATATTGCCGAGGCACAATTTTTAATTTAAGTGCCTTTTCCGGGCATAGTCAACGCTGGTCAAAAAAGTGACTCGGACCTCCCCCCCGTAGTTTTAGCTAGAAATGATCCTCAGGAACTCTCAGCTACCACCTCCGACTAGAACTAGTCGAGTCGTTGCCCCCTCGGAGCGACCTAAAACTGCCATCGAGCTCAGCGGCCGGGGAAGTGCAGCCAGTGATTCGGGATTGAAACAAGCCCCGTCTGGTACATAACTACGCTTTATAGTAATGGTGGTTGGTGGGCTGAGGTCCTTGTTGACCAAGGAAGACTGAAAAAATGTCTTTTCTTTGAATAACTCAGGCAGACCTGGAGCTGGCAACCGTTGTCTCACCCATCCTAGAGGGCTTATATAGCTCTAGTAATGGGTGCAGAGACAGCTCTATCGCTTGCTTATTGGGTGAGCTGAGGTCGCTCAAAGTTGGGATCCGCGAGGTCGACCCCCCAAGGAGGCTTTTTAGAACCGTGCCAATTGCCGATCACATAACTACTATAGGTATAAGGATGCATGGTAGAGTGGCTAGCCTCAGGTTTATTCCTGGCGGCCAGACTGGATGGTGCTTGCCTGTCACTTGACGCGATCAAAGATAATTAAAGAAAGCATCTGTATTGGGTAGCGTGTGTACCATACGTCTTTCTATGTCCTATAGTGTTGTGTTTTGCCATTGGTTTGGCTCCAGCTCGCATCTGCCCGTCGTTGGAGATCGCTCTTGGCGGGACCAAAATCGACCTTGATCGCGACCGTGTGAACGCTGTAGACATTCTAGATGGCTTAAAGTGCCACCATCGCTCTAACTAAGCTTACTAATTGGGTTGGTGGTACTGGTTGTGTCAGCGGACACTTTGATTCAGTCAAACTGAAGTCAGCCTGGCGCTTCCAGAAATCGGTCAGTAGAGATGCCAGACACGAGCAAGTGCACAGATAGTCCTAATACTGGCTCTAGAGCATGGATTCACTGCGTGTCCCGCGCTCCCACACCTCAAAGGTCTTGACTGGAGCACGGATTTCGACCATCTCAAAAGTGACCCGCCCAAGTGTCAGTATTCACTCAGTCCACTAACATCCCAGTGTTTAGCCCAATCCAAGTCTATTGCCCCACTTTCAGCCCTCTACGACGTCCCAACTGAATTCCGAAAGTGGCTGTCCGAAGGCTCCGGGCCGCTGAACCGGGTGAAACTGACCATCGAGTTCAGGCCTGGCTCCTGGGCAAATGCACTCTATATGGCCCTAGATGGCGGCGTTATGGTCAGATCCGAGGTCTGAGGTCTGATGGAGTCAAGTCGAGTCGGTCGAAATTCACTTTTCGCCTAGAGCCGCTGGAGTGTCAGTGTGCACCCAGCCCACGTCCATCCTAGTTTTAGACGTATCTAAGGCTATTGCCCCACTTACAGTCTCTGGCTGGGTGTCATCCGAATTCAGTGGTGCCGAACTCGGTGCTCAGCGTCGCCACCGCGATCACGGCTGACACTGAGTTCAAAGCTGTTAGTGGGGCAATCGCACTCTATCCAGGCCTAGTAGCTGTAGTTACGCCAGTGGGTGCAGGCTGAGGGTGTATTGAGTCAAACTGAGTCGTCATTTTCGACGACTCCAGAAATTAAGGTTGGGAGTTTAAAAAATAAATATGGGTCAGCCATCCTGTATGAGCTTCTCTTATAGTGCAATGGTGTGAGTTTCAGCCATCTCCGACCTCTACTCGTCATGTTCGATGTCGGTCGAAATCGAAGTTTGGGCCGACTCCAAACGCATACTTCCAGTGTGCGCCCGCTGGTAATGGCCCGGATCCAGATGTTAGAGGGCTATACAAGCATTATGGCAGAGCGACAGCGATTCGATGGTAGTAGTCGAGGTGACGGCATCGCTCAGCTTCGGACCCGCAGTCTCGGGAGGATTTCGAAAGTCAGGTGAACATGTCACCAACCAAATTGATGGTCGATATAGCTTCGGAATGGGCTCTAAAGCATGCATGCACGCACCATTTTGAGTGATGGAGTCTGGGATGACATGGGGTCTGACCGACCCAGACCGATTTTGCTGTGTGCCAAAGGGCCGGCCTCCCGGCCTGCCCTTGCACACGCTTGGTCCTTCCCCTCCCCCGCGTCGACTGCCCCAGGCTCCGCCCTCGCAGCTGCGCTACTCGGGAATTTGGTCGGCTCAACCTTGGAATCGACGTATCTCACGAAGGAGGGGTAGTTGAGCTCCCGCGCTGCGCCAGGGTGTTTTACGCGGTTAGATAAGCATGCTCCCGCAGTTTTAGGACCCAATTCGGCCTGTAGCCCGAGTTCTGCCCAAATTGGTATTCGATTTACATATTACAGGGGGCGGGGCCCGGTATACATGCCGGGATGGTGGGCTAGTCTTTCTTTCTTTCCCCCCTCTCTTCTCCTCTCCTCTCCTTCCCTCTCTCCCGGCGTTCGGACGGGCTGGGGGCGGGTTGGGCTGACTGACGGCTGGCTGACTGAACGAATGAAAGAATGGCAGAGAGAACGGCTACAGGTATGCAATGAAGGGCGCTGAACACGATGGCGCATAGTGTGGGCGATGAACGGGCGCAAAAGGCAAAAGTCTACGACATCCCGTATTCCCGAGTGGTCTCCCACCTCAGTACTGACGATTGGGACTGAGACAAGCCCGTAGACGGCGTAAAAGGACCCAGCGCCGTCTGCCAAAAAGGTTTGCGCTGGCAAAAAGATTATAGTTGCTCTCAGCTTTCTCCGACTAGCCATGACGCCAGACAAGTAGTGATTAAAATCCGTCACGGGGAGACAGCACGAAAATTGCCCCAGACCTTGATGTTGCTTAGTACAGCTGGGATCGGCAGTTGGTGCCGGGGCTGGGGCCGTGCATGGGCATGGTGCGGGCCGGCACCGGAGGACGGGGGCACCGCGGGAGGTACAGTACCTATAAAGGTAGCAATGTGTTAGATGATCCTCATACTGTCATATGGCGTGCCGAGAGGTGCTCCAGGGCGGCGTGGCTGGGGTGTGCTCCGGATGGAACTCCTGGGCCAAATTTCTACCCTTGGGGAGAGCTACATAGATGAACAAGCTAACAGAGAGCGTATAGTGATACTAGAAGACATATCACGAGGGCTGTGCTTGCAGTACTTCTGAGTATAGCGGGTTCTCGGTGTCATCGCCGAAAGTGGCACAGTGAGATGTCTTCAAGCGCTTGAACCACAAAGCAGCATTATTAAAGTCATATTAGCCTCATTGCTTCGCTTTCACGCGATTCTGATGACCTCACCAACACCTTCAAACCATCGCTCGAGCTCTGCGACCCAATTCGCTGAAAATCGACTCGGTCGGCCATGGCCACCAGGGAACCAGCAGCCTGTCCAAACGAGTCTATACGGGCTAAAAGGGGCGCAAGAGGTCTCATTTCGGCCTGGATGGTTGGAGAGCTTGGAGGCCAGACCAGCATGATGCCCGCGGATGGGGCAGCAGCAGAGCGCCAAACCGGAACCATGGGTAATATAAGGTATTAAATGGCCGCTGTGAACATGAATATGGCTGCAGAACTCACCAGAATTGCCCTATCCCGTGGCTGATCGACCTGCTACGAGGCCGGCTGACCTATGAACCTGAGGAATTTACTAATGAGTGCTACAATACAAGTTGCTGATCCCGCAACGCGAGATGGTACGCTACCAGCTGCGCCACGTCCTCGATGGGCGTGATGTCGTCCACCTCCGCAACCACGGCCTCATGTGCCGCGGACAAGGCCCCGGCCCGGTCGGCGGGGTCGGTGAAGGCTTTCCCACAGCTGGTCAGGAACACACAAGCTGCGTCTCGGAGCATGGCCACTGCGGCGGAGAGGGCTGCGCTGCGGCAGACCAGCTGGCACGTCAACTGGGTCCGCTGGAGAGCGGCATACTGTGCGGCGACGGCGATGATTCTCTCTCTATCAGAGTTGGGCGATTGCTGCGCGAGAGAGGAGATGTGGCGGCCCAAGAGCACCTCGAACCTGTCCCAGCAGGACTGGGCCATGGCCTGCAGCACACGGTCGGCACCGCCCACGTCGGATGCCGCCAGGAGGGCCCGAACGGCATGCACCCCAGCATATACGGCAAGAACGGCCGCGGCATCGGTCGACCCGTGGACCCAGCGGCTGAGACGGCCCTGGAGCACGCGGGCGGCGGCAGGGAGCATCTCGGAGAACACCGAGTCGGCTGAGTCGAGGAAGAAGTTCGCGACGAAAGGGGCCTCGGCGCGGACAAGGGCGGCCCAGCGGTGAAGCACGACCACCCAGCCCAGCGCGAAGGACGGGGGGACAGCGCCGACAGACGAGCACAACGCCTCTGGGGCCCCGAACAGGCGGACGTAGCGGGCGGCGGGGCCGAGGGAGAAGTCGTCGGGTGTGCAGGGAGCGGGCGTCCCGAGGGTGGCGGGGGCGGGGGTGGAGGCGGGGGCGGGGGTGCCCTTCGCAAAGGCCCGCTTGACCGCGGCGCTGATGTGGTGGCCAGTGAGCGTCGCGTAGTGGTGGCGGACGGCGTCATCCTGGCAGTAGGCCTCGAGGAACCCCTCCAGCGGCCTCAGCTCCAGCAGCCGCGCCTTGGCTGTCTCGTCGCCCCTCCGCATCTGTGTAACCAGGTTCTCCAGGGTCGCCCTGATCCTGAGCTCGGCCGTCCGCTTGATGGAGTTGAGCCCGACGATGGCCTTCGTGTCGATGCGCGCCGGGCACTTAGCCCGACTGTACTCCAGGCGGACGATCAGCAGGTCGATCGTGCCCATGTATGCGGTATCTATGGGGTCCTCGGCCACTCGCCGCCGCAGACTGTGGCCGGGGAACTCAGCACCTGTCGAGGCAGTGTCGGACGAGCGCATGGAGACCGTGGAGGCCTGGCGCACAAGCGAGGGACTTTCTTCATAGCTGTGTGATGATTGATCAAAGCTTTGTGACGACTTTGCGCTTGAGTTCGACGAGATCAAGGGCAATAGCGACATGGAGCCGGTGAGCGGAGGCGTGACGATCGTTTCCACTGGTTTTCGTGATCTAGCGCAGTAATGCCCTACTAAGAGCGCTAAAGAAACGTCGTCGGACTTCCCCCGTCGCCAATATTGGCCGCCCATGCCGTTTCTGGGAACCAATGCGATACGGTGAATATCGGCCATATCTAGTCCGATCCAACTGCCCCCACCCCGGGCATGCTTGGAGCTCCCCCGCCCCGCTGCGCCGTCTCTCGTCATTGTCGACGGCTCGAGAGGTACCGGAAATAGCATTAGTGTCCGGGCATGCGATTAGAGGTCATAAATCGAAGTTCACAAAGCAGAAAAGGTAAAATTTAGTATGCGCCCGCTAAATGGCCACATGACGATGGCAGGCCGCCCTGCCGGGCCATCACCTTAGAGGTACTGCCCGATCCAGCGGAAGCCCTCGGCATAGCCAGTCTTGCGCAGGATAGAGCACATGAAGACCTCGATGGGGCGGGTCGTGCCGAGCTCCTCCTTGGTCGCGTGCTTGCCAGTCGTGTGGATGTTGATCATCTGCATAAACTGGGGCTCGGAGCAGGCGTCGGGCCGGTCGATCTTGTTGCCAAGGATGGCGAAGGGCACGCCAGCCAGTTCTTCGGACTCAAGCAGCTCGCGAAGAGCATCGGCAGACTCCTGCATGCGCTCGTGGTCAGCAGCGTCAACAATGTAGATCACGGCGTCGCACTTGGCATAGTAGTCCTGCCAGATACGGCGGGCTTCCTTGTGCCCTCCGAGGTCGAAGGCAGAGAAGGTGATCTTGCCCATGCGGATCTCCTCGTTTGTGGGATGCAGAGTCGGCTGGTGCTGCACAAGCTTCCCGTCCTTGAGCATATGAAGGAGGGTGGTCTTGCCTGCGTTGTCGAGGCCCAGGAAAACCTATGTGAGTAATGGTAGAAGGAGCATACCAGCTTGGCCTTCTTGTTATAGAGCCCAAGGTAGGAAAGCATGTTGAGGAACCAGTTTGTGAAGCTGAAGACCATTTGATAAGTATTGGAGGCGCAAGAGGAACCCTGCAAAACTGATGACATAAAGTGCACAGTTAATCAAAGCAAGACCTTGCCTAGGTATCTCAGTTCCACACAGCTACAACCCTCCGCAGTATAATGGGCTATATAAATCAAATGATGCGCTGATGATCAATAAATGCTGCGATAGTTTATGGCCGGCATCAGGCAGGCCTCTACATGGCATCACCCTACGCGCTTCACATGGCACAGCATACGGTGCTCCTGCGCTGGATCTCCCGGCTGACGACGATGCCCTCGGGCTCCCCCCAGGCGGACTTCGGCGTGCGGCGGACTGCTCTCGGACTGGCGACAGCCGGCTCGGAGGCCTCTGGTGTGAGGCTGAGCCTGAGTGTGAGCGAGACGGGCCTGTGGTCGGACCAGAGTATGTTTGGGTGGGACGTGTACGCCTCGACGACCGGACGGTACTTCGCCCGGGACCGGAACAGCACGCGGTCGCAGAAGGACGGGATGCGGCGCTTGGACGAGGTGTCGTAGATGTTAGACCCGCTGTCGAACTTGTACGTCGGGAGGAACGCGATCTTGGGCTCCACGAAGCCCTCAAACACACCGTCGTCGAACCGGGCGGCGGCCAGCTGGTCTGTATCGAGCAGGCCCTTCAAGTCCCGGTGGGCGATGAGGGCGTCAGCCTCATCCCTATCGACGTTGCACCGGTAGTTGAAGTCGCCGCCCCATATGATGTTGTCGAAGCGGGAGAGCGGCGTCTCCTGCTCCTGGTACTGGTAGTGGAGGGGCGAGATCGTCGCCAGAATGCTGGACCGCCTGCCCTGGTTTGGGGAGAGCGGGTTGATGCCCCTGAGCGTGCGTCGTGTCGACACGATCTGGTGGGGGCACCGCGTCACAGGCAGCTCGTTGTACGTGCGGGTGTAGTCGGCGTTGCGGGCCGCCACCTGCTCTTGGAACGCTGTGAAGTGGGACCCCATGAACATGAAGGGCGTCCCGCTGATGCAGAGACCCACTGCGACGCACCCCTTCGTAGCCAGTCCCGCGGGGCCGGTGGGGATGTGGACGGGCTGAACGCATGTTACACGGCCGTCTAGCTCGTCGCGGACGTACACAGCGATGTGCAGGGCTTGCATGCCGTGTTGTGCGACGAGCGTCCAACCATCGCCGAGTGCCGTGGTGAGGACTCGGATCCACTGGTCCTTGGACCGGAACAGGATGGAGCGCTCGATGGAGTTCACACTCTCCTGCGTCGCGAACACTACAACGTTGATAGATGAGTTGATTGAAGCGAACAGGCCGTCGATCATGCGCTGCAGTGGGAGAGCGCCGTTCATGTTCCAGGTGATGAAATGCACGACGACATCGTTCTGCATTGATTGTGGCCATGTTTCCCTGCCGCTTCGCGGGGAAAACATGAAGTTGAGGTTCGGTAGTTTGCTGTAGTGTGCAGCCTAGCCCAATTTGGCGACCGATTGTGACACACCCGGGCGCCGTCTGACCGCCTGCATGCTGCTGCTGGTCACTGCTGCGTGGTTGATCGCGCCCGGGGCCTATTGGGGCGGCGGCAGACTAATCTGGGATCATAAAAACTCTATTTATCACTCGGTCCGGGGCCTAGCCCTGTCTATACCGCTCACTCCCTGACCCGAGCATGCCGGCTCCTGACCATGACGGCGGCCACCCTGAAGCCGATGAACGCCAGGGCCGCCACGCACCCCACCGCCTTCCCCACCATGCAAGCCAGGGCGGGGGAGGTCGGCCATGTGTTGACTAGCCCGTGCTGATCGAGGAGGGACAGCACCGTGAAGCCCATCGTAAACGACAGCGCAGTCAAAGCGGGCAGGACGATGGATATGTCCGCATACGTCCTCAGGCCGCCCCTGACGAGCCTCAGCAGGGTCTGGCCGCGGTGGGCGGCGAGCGGCATGGTGACAGTGGCGCCGACGACGACGCAGAGGGCGAAGAAGTCCGGGGTGACGGAGGCCATCTTGGTCGCCGTACAGACGGCGTAGACCACGATGAATCCGAAGCAGAGGCCCCAGAGGAGGACATAGCCGCGCCTGCCCTTGCTCTGCGCGAGGTTGACGGAATCGATCGAGTAGGTGACGAGGGCCGCGAGCGTGGTGTGGATCAGCACCACAAGGGGGACAGTATCCAGCGATGGGCGCTTGATGAAGAAGAGCATGGGCACGAGCGTCGTGAACAACGTCAGGAGGACGTAGACAACGGCCGTGTCGGCCGTGAGCTCAATTCGGGGGATACGGACGGGCCCACGCTTGTTTCCCATGTATTTTCGCAACTCCGGTGGCACAAGGTACTTCTCCATCGTACAGGTGTTGGAATTAGCTGATGATCGGCCCGAAACATATCGCATGTACGGACATAAATGACTCACCCCACTCCACCCCGGCTGTAAGTTTACTATATGACACCACCCGCGCTACTTCTTCTTGCCGCCCTTGTTCTGCTCCTTTCTGTCGCGCCTCAGAAGCACCTCCTTGTCATGCTTGTCTATGCGGGCCTTCTGGACAGCAATATACGGCTTCATCGCCTTCTCGCACACCAGCACGCTCCCCCTGTGCCCCAGCAATGTGTCCGCCAGATGGCAGACTGTCAGGACGTCGAGGGACGAGAGGCGGTGGTCCTTCAGCAGCAGAAGCATGTGGATACCCAGATGACGCCGGATGGACGACGTAAACATCCTCCGCTTGTGGGCGTACACCACGAAGTCCATGCAGACGTCCTTCGACCAGTGCTCGAGGATGACGGTGCCGGGCGGGAACGTCTCCCGGATGAAGGCGTTCCACATAATCATGAACTGCTTCTGCTCCTGGGACAGGTCGGGGCAGGCCAATAGCGTCTGCTGCTCGCTGTCGGCCACCCACCGTGGCTGCTCGTAGTCCTCCTCGCTCATGTAGTCGTCGTCATCGGAGTACACCGGGTTGAAGTTCGAATGCACGAACTTATCGCCGCTCAGATTCTTGTTTTTCAGCAGCTTCGAGTATGCTTCAGGAATCTTTCGCGGCGGTTTCTGCTCATCCTGTGGAATGTCGCTGGGATACGGCCTGCGGACTGGTGGGACCAGCGGCTGATCATATGCAATCCCTTCAAGGTCTTTCATCTCACCAGTATCTCGCTTCATCAGCCGAGGGTGGCAAACGGGCTGTAAGGTCGGAGCTGTTGCGCAGAATAAACACATTTTTCGAACCTCCAAGACAGGGCCTGAAAGGAACGATCAAAGTGCCAAACTGTACAACATCATCCGTCCGTAGACGAATGTTGGCGGTTAGCCAATTGATGATACTGGAATGATGTTGGAAGGCGCGGGATCAATGTGCGACTGAACGGAGAGCCACTGAGCTCATCTTCCGTGGCAAGAGAACGCCACAGGATGTTCTCTGCAGCACTCTTGTCCCGATGATCAACATTCAGAGCATCAGGAACTGTTGCGCGCCACTGAGCACCACGGCACTGTGGATTTTCGCAGAGCATCACACGATGTGGGTGAACGTGCTGGTCATCACGCGGACGAACTCGCTTGTAGGGGGCGTGGCAGTGAGGGCAGACGACGGTGGTGCGATCTTCGTTAACCATGTTAAGATCGACGACAATGTTATACCTCTTGGGAAGGGGAACTATCTCTCTCGCGAACTTTCGATATGGCGCGCAAGGAATGAACATACCAGCAGGCGTGGACTGAATCCCGAGCTCCCATAGAAGACTTTCAGGCGAATGGGGGTGGCGACGGGATGGTGGCGACCGAACTCCCGAGCCAACTGTTGGCCGCAGCGGGCGAAGTGCTTCTGGCGAAGGATGTGGTTCGCAAAGCGCACTCGGCGGAAAGACTTACGCATTCCAGCCTCGAAAATGTCGTTCGCGTTGTCCAGCACAAACCTAATAGAGTTGTTGATACTCACTAGTCTTGTGCTCTTGAACGACGCGGCCGTCATATCAAAGCCGAAACTTGGCGTCTTAGTGTATCCGCACTTTGGAAGGACGCCGGAGCTGGTGGTGCCATCGGGGTGCCTGATGTAATACCCTTCGATGGACCTCGCGCCCGGGTCGAACCCCATGAGGTGGGCATCAGGATCCGGCGCGGGCGGAGCCTCGGCATTATTGGTCCCGAGTCGGGGGCGCTCTTTCTCCCGCCCCCTCGCTCGCTTTCGAACAGGCATGCTCGCATCATGTTGTGGTCGATAGTGGCCGCCTCGCTTAACCGTCACCGCCACACAGACCCCATCGGTGCTCAGGCTGAGCAGACGGCCCATTGACCTGGGGTTGTCCAAGAAGTGAATTTAATGTGGAATAGAAGACAATGAGACGACGTGTGAGCGATTGTGATGTTTGCAGCTGTGCTGACGTCCACGAAGAAGACGCTTTGTGGAAGCCTTGGAGAAGACGATCTCCCTACCGACTTAAGACGTGAGTAGGAGGGAGACAGGGCAGTGTTGCGCAGTGTAAACACATTGTTCGACCCTTCAATAGCACAGGAGCTGAGCGGCTAACCTGCGTTTTACCGAGGTACCGCCCATGCGGCCAACATGTGTGAGTTTTATGTCCATTCAGCTTACATAATCTTCCTTGACCCTTGTCCATCGTGTCCATCTCTTGGGGGATTTTCGTAAATTCACGGTCCTAGTACATCACAAGTCATACCTCTCCACTCTCCTCAGCCCGGCCGAGCAAGCCGCCAGATTGGTTACTGTTATATTATGCCGAGTTGGAGCCATCATCACGGCGCTTCCGGGGGATGGCTTTACTGCTACTACACCGCGCTCATACCAGCGGCTGGAACTGCGCGGTAAACCGTGCATGAGCGGCGGCCTCGGGCTCGGCCTGGTCGACGTGGGCGGGTAACGAGGACACGACGTCCTCCACCAACACCTCGGCCTCCCCCACGCGATAGACCACCCGGAAGGACCCGACCGCCATGGTCAGGCGCCCGGGGAACCGCGAGTCCTCCTTCTTCGCCCCGACCCGGCGGGTGTGTGTGACGTCTGCATACCGGCCCAGATGGGCCCGGACCAACGCCGTCACGTCCAGCGAGCTGTGTATGGCCTGTACTGCGGCCAGCCTGGCCACGATCGGGGGGTCATCCATGCCGCGGACCTCCCGGGGCCGGAGCAGGTCGGGGACGTCCCGTTTGACCTCGTCGTAGTGCAGGGGGAGGGTCTGGTCGCTCAGCCACCCCATGGGCCGGGAAGACAGGTCGTCCATCGTTGGGTCGTATCGCCGTATCCCCAGGATCGGGGTGCAATCGAGGAGATCGGCCCCGATAGTTGAGATTACACCCGCCTCCCGGTCGATGTCTCCCACCCGCACCAGTGTCAGGCCGACGGGGTTGGGCCTATGAGGCGTCCGGGTCGCGAACATTCCGTGTCTGGTTGTGGCCCGTGGGGGAAGCACCGCCAGGCGGAAGTGGGCGTTCCGGTCGAACCAGAACAGGATCCACAGGTGGTCGTCCGGCTTGAGATCGCGGGGGATCAGGCTGGGTGCAGTGAGTGTGAGGTGGCCCTCGGCCTCGGCTGCGTTGCCGAGGAACGGTTGGCGGGGCGCCTCAAACCGCTTGTGGAAGCCCGTGTGGGCCGTACCGACCACGTTGATCCGCATCACCGGGGTCGAAGTGTGTGTGGCGCTGGATCCTGCTGTGTGTGTCTCGAAGGCGACCGAGGGGGCGAGCGAGGTCTGGTTGTCGGCCACCAAACGGGACACTAGCGCGCGCTCCTGGTCTCGGCGCTTGGAGATGTCTCTTTCAACGTACTCCGCCACTGTATTCCTTGTTATCGCTTCCCAGACAGCCTTGTCGGGGTGATCTCGCTGGGCCTTGAGTTTTGCGACGCACCGGCGGGCTGCGTGGATCGCCATCTCCTTCTTGCGGATCTCTGAGCATACAGATTCATACTCATTGATCATATTGAGCACATTCCTCACGGGATCGCTTGTTTCAGGTTCGCTCATCGTTGCTTCTGTCCATTTACGGCGGGGTAACATAAATCACGCGGTGCCATGGTTCTGAGGCAGGTCTTTGGGCCAATCACTCAGTCCTCCTTCTTCTCCCCGGTCGCCATGCCCCCCTTCTTCCCCGTTTGCTCGACCTCTTTCATGCGTCGCTCTCGCGCCTTGATGGCGTCCTGCGCATCAAGCCTTCTCTTGAAGAACTCCATCGTCAGCGGCGGGAACAGGCCCTTCTTCGCCTCCTCGTCGTCCTCCTCCAGCTTCTCCACGGCCCTTTGCAGGAACGCGTTGTCCGCCTTGATGTCTGCCATGACCTGCTGCATCATCGCCGGGCTCACTGTCATGGTGTCCTCTGTGCTGTGGGCGCCGTGGGGGTGGCTGGCCTGGGCGTCGGCCAGCAGGGTCTGCCGGGCCATCCGCCTGCTGCCCAGCTGGGCCAGGCGGGCGGAGAAGAAGTCACTCATGTTGTCAGTGAACTCCTCCTGCGTGACAGGACGCTCGATCGGTGGTTTTGTCTCGTCTGTGGGGCTATTAGGAGCGGGGTTAGCTTTCATGCACTTGCTGATGCTGAATAAGAGACGATAGGCGAACAAACAGGTCCCATATGATCAGTGAGACAATTAAAAGCGACATGACCTGGAATAGAACGTTATAGACGATCATCACAGATTCTCAACCAACCAACCGCGGCCATCGAAACACAAAGCTGCGCGAGGATGCCCGACGCGTTTACTATAGCACAGTGGGCCGGACCTCACATCCCGGCCTTTGCATTGATCTCCTCCGCCATCTTCACGGTCTCCAGGGCGAGCAGCCCGCTGATGGCGCTGAGGGGTCGCCCGAGCTGGTCACGGGCCATCGCCTCGCTGTCCTTCATGCGGCTGACCTTAAACCGCCGCTCCATGAACGACCGGACATCCCGCATATCCCTCGGCGTCTGATTCTCCTCCACTATGCGCGCCTGCTTGGCCATCAGGGGGCTGGCGACCCACGACTCCTCGACGAACTCGGGCGGGGCAACAGGTGGAGCCGGGGGCTTCTCCACGGCCTTCTTCCTGGCCATTGGCCGCATCTGGTCCATGGTGCGCTGAGAACGGAGCCCGCCCCTCGAGGTGACGACCCGCTCGATGCTCTGACTGTCGATCGTCCTAGCCCGCTGAATCACATCGACGTCAATGCGACGGTTCTGAGCAATTTCCGTCACTGGCCGCTGTAGCCGGGCCGCCTCCATGCGCTTGGAGACCATGTCGGCGTGCAGTTCCCGGCGGAGGCGGATGGCTGGGGACTCGTGGGCCACCGTGCCCGTGGAGCCGTGCAGGAAGGACGGCAGCGGCTTTGATCGCGGTATAACAGTCTTTGGCATCGCATTTGTGTCCGGTGCAGGGGTAGCTCGTGGAGTAGGGCGGATTCGTTGCACCTTTCGCCCAGAAGGGGCTGTGGAGGGCTTCTTCTTCTGCGGAGTGGCTTCATTCATTCGTTCCATCATTAGCGAGGTACTGGTGACGCATAACGACACCCCTTCGTTGCTTATCATCACGCCAAAATTTTCAACGGCGAATCTTCTGATGACCCTCGCTGTCGATTTAAGTTCTCGCTCTCGCCTGGATGGAGCTACTGGCGGCTCAATATAACACTGCACGTATCCACCAGCATCGCGGCTGTGGCCGGCTGACTTTATTCCGACCGTGTCAGGGGCCCTTGATATTCAACAGACGGACTAGGGCTCCTTAGTGCCGGCCTCCTCGCCCTCTGTGGGGATGAGCTTCGTCACCAAAGCTGTGCTGCCGAGGACGACGGGAGCGGCGGCAACGCAGTACAGGCCAGTCTTGAAGCCGTAGCGGAGGAAGGCCAAGAAGGATGCGTCCACGCGGGTTCGCCAGTTGGGGTAAAGCCGGCTGTTCGAGGCTGCAACCGTGGCCCCGAATGAACCGCCGACAACGGTGCCAAATAGGAAGGATGCGCCGAGATAGGGTGTAAGCGCTTCCACAAAGGTGATAGTATGCGGTCTGTCGAACATTGGATACCTTCCAATCACCGCACGGCGTCGTTCCTCCATGGAGAGGAAGAAACGGCCTACCCACTTCGTCATCATGTCGTTTGTGCCGTCAGCATGTGTAGATGGCAAATGCCTGTATCTTGGGTTCTTCACTTCCTCTGGAACGATAGTTTTGCGTCGAAACAGCATCTGATCGCTTGCTACTGCTGGAGTAGAGAGCAATACATTCGTACCATTAACAATGTAAATGTCACGACCCGACCCGATTCTGCAGTTTTTATCGCTTAGTAGTCTTCTTCCTCGTCCTCCTCCTTGACGTCCTGCTCCTCGGCGTTCTCCTCAACCTCCTCGTCTTCGTCCTCCTCATCATCTTCATCGTCGTCAATCTTGGGCGCGAGATAGTATGTGATGAAGCCGAGGCCCTCAATATCGTAGCTCACGGAGAGGGGCACGGCGTTCGAGAGGGACAGGCGGACACGGTTCGAGAGCGTCGTCGCCTTGGTGAACGTCTGCAAGTACCGGAGGGCAAACGACAGCGAAACGTCGTTCTTGCGGTTGATCTTGACACCCTCGTCGAGCCCGTCGTCCTCGTCACCTGAGGAGGAGGACCGGAGCGAGATCGACCCGGAGGCCTGCTCGCCGTTCACGCTGAACTTCACGCAGGACGGCTCGGCCTCAATGGTAACGGCGTCGCCGAACTGTGCGAGGTAGCGCATCTTGTTCTGGAAGGAGGCGGAGTCCATAGAGACGGTGACCTCGTACTCAGTCTCGGGCACGCCAAGGGACTCGGCGTCGATGTCCATCTCCTTCATTTCGAAGGAGACGACGTCCTTGCCGTCCTTGGACTCGAGGATGAGGGTGAGGAAGTCGTCCTCGTCCTTCTTCCGGATGGTGACGCTGTCGTCGTTGCGGGCGCCTTTGAGAATCTTGGACATTGTTACAAAGTTGATGCCAA
Organism: Carpediemonas membranifera; assembly: GCA_019828565.1. Lineage (NCBI taxonomy): Eukaryota > Fornicata > Carpediemonas > Carpediemonas membranifera. The sequence continues at coordinate 921,692 of JAHDYR010000038.1, read as the reverse complement.
CCACGGTGGAGGCGTCGCATCTAAAGTGCTGGAAACCATCATCACATAGGACAAGGTGGAGCAACGCTACGCATGAACTGTCCATGCTGTGGATTGTGATGCCCGTAGGCGAGAAAGAGACATTTGCTTGGTTCACAAGTTCTTTCACAGCATCAAGAATGCGCTTAAGAACACCGGCTTCTTCAAGGAGAGCTTCAAACATGAGTTCTCGATTTTGCGCACTTGACCTTATCCTGCGAAGAACGACTCTGAAGTCTGCTACAGACGATTGAGAGTCTGTTTTACTGCTTGCACTGTGCACTCTATGATACTTCATTACCCCTTCCCGCTCTCCCTTCCTTCTTCTTGAGAGTGATATTTCGATAGTCAGTCATCATCGTCGGGGGTCATCAATCAGTGCTTCTCCAGTCCTCTCGCCAAGCAACTAGCTTCCCACCTATCGTCTACCCCATCTTACTTCCATCCGCTCTCTTCTGCTTGTCGGATTTCGGGGTCTTGATCATGACGTCTTTGCAATCATCACCATGGCCTTCCATCGCACAGCGGGCTCTTCTATGCCGCTGCCTGAAGATAAAACACTTCAGTTCTTCTAATTCTCGCCATTATCACTGCATAGTCTCGTTCATTAAACGTCTGTCGTCTTTGATGTGTGTTGTTAGTGATCGGTTCATTCACCGCAAAACGCAGAGCTTCACATGACCAGCATCTATACGGTCAAGTTCTCCATATCCTCCATTCTCCATAACCGTAGAAACGTGATTCCTTTCATCGCGGACTTCTACGCCGGATTGGAGAACAAGCTCTGCTCGTTCACGAAGGCAAAGATCTCAACTCCGGGACGAGTCGACGAGGGCGTTCTACTCACGCTGCCCTGCGTCTGGCGGATCTCCGCGGCTCTGGGAGAGCTCACGGATATGGTTGCGGCATTCAACACCGCCCATCCACCTCTTCCGGGTGACAAGCCGCTGGCTGGCCCCAAGCTTGTTCCGCTTGTCCCGATGGCTCCGATCCGCCCCGGGTTCATGCACGTTCCCTGTTCTCTCAACGTGCTGAACCCGGCTTGGCTTGCCCAACTTGGGGTCGACCCGGAGCATCACGCCACTGAGCGCATGACGCGAGAGCAGCTGGAGGCTCTTCCTCCGAACATCCGTCGGGTGCTGTCTGTCAAGACAGATGGGGTCGCCGTGGACCTCACGGTCCAAGTTGGTGCTCTGCCATACGTCAGCAGACGTGCCAGTGGCAACCCGACGATGAAGCGAAAGGCTCGGGAGCGTCTGGGTGTGGATGACGCGGATGCTCGCCCCGCGCCAGACCCCGATGCCCACCTCATGGGTTCGACCCGGGTGCTCGGGCTCTGGGTGGATTCTTCATCCGCCACCCAGATGGCATCACCTCCGGTGTGGTCCCGAAGTGTGGGTACACCAAGACCCCCAGCTTCGCGTTCGATATGACTCCTGCGTCATTCAAAAGTACAAATCTAGATAGTCTACAAAACTCGGTTAGGTTTGTGCTCCTCCACGAGCAGGAAATATTCGACGCTGGGATGGTCAAGAGCTTCCGCAGAGTGCGCCTGACGAACCACATCTTGCGTCAAAAGCACTTCCACAGAGCTGGGGAGCAGCTTGCTCGCACCCTAGGATGGACTCCTCGGCGACTCCCTCGCGGTATTGCTCCTCCCCGGGCAGCCCCCACCAGGCTGGTTGTCTTCTACGGAAGCGCTAGATTCAAGACGCCCCGTCGGGTGCATCCATGCGCGCCGCATGGTCGCTTTGCTACCTTACTAGCACACATCATGAGAGCTTTCAACATCACTGCTGAAGTGCGGATGACTAACGAGTTCCGAACCTCACTCGTCTGCCCCTTCTGCCGCGCGAGGTTCCGTAGAACTCGCTACACGAGGCGCACGATGCGATGCCACAACCCGAATTGTCAAGGTGCTCCATGGTACAGACAGCAACGCCTCAATTCCGATCCTACTACATCCACTTGGCTCAATCTCTCCCACAGAGACAAGACTGCTGCACAGAACATCTTGGATTGCGGCCTCATGACGGATGCACAGTATCAAGCCAGTGCTTTCAGAAATCCAGCCCGTCTTCCCAACTATAACCCCAATACACCAATTACGGCTAACCAGCCGCCAGTCTTCGCCTCCGGGCAAGCTAATTGAAGTGGAGAGACGCAGTGCTTGCACTGTGCACTCTATGATACTTCAGACTCATTGACTTCGATACCTGAAGGCCGCCGTGGCAGTAGTAACCGCCCGGTACGAATTCTGACTTTACAATACCCTAGTGGAGGGACTCTGAGTTCTCCGTCTTGGTGAGGATGGTCTTGTGGCACGTCGAGAGGAACTCGCCGTACGTCTGGTCGATGCGGGTCTTGTCCTCCGCCATGAGCCACTTGATCCGCCAGTCCTCGGAGTTCGCCTCCCAGATGACGCCCGGCGCGGCGAACGTTGGCCCGTCTGTGGCGATGAAGGCCCGGAGGTGGTCGATGGTCGCCTGCACCAGCTCGGCGGCCGCCGTGTCCCTCAGCACCAGCGGGCCCTCGAGGATCGTCCGCTGCTGGCTCGCCTGGTCGAGCCCGGTGGCGAAGACTTCCGTGAGCCAGGGGTTACGGACAGCCTCACGGCCGATGCGCACCCAGGCGTCGCGGCCGTCGATGAGCAGCAGGACATGTCTGGTGAGGTCGGTGTGGATCAGCGTGTTGAGGCGGATCGGGGCGAGCTCCTCCCCGTCGAGCATCACCGCCAGGGGGTAGCCCCGCATCGCTGCCCGCTCGGCACTGCACGTCTGCAGCTCCCGGATGGCCGCTAGCCGCTCGTCGGCCGTGATGGAGCCGCCCTCGGTGGGGTCGCGGCGGGGGTGCAGGGCGGGGTTCTTTCCGAGCACGTAGTACATGAGCGGCAGCAGAGAGAGCGACTCGGGCATCGTCAGCGCCCGATTCGTGGCGTCGACCTCCGTCATGCGGTAGTGCGCGAGCGGGTTGACGATGGCCCCGCCAAGCTCCTTCCGCACGGCATGGACGCCCTCGAGCTGGATGCGGGGAGTCACCGACCGCACGCGGAGCAGCGCAGTGGCGACATCGTCGACCGCCTTGTACACGCGGAGCTGGTCCCGGAGGACCGGCATGCGGAGGGTGCTCACGCGGAGACGGCGGGTCCCGTCGACGGCAGTGTACGCCGCAGCGGCCTGGAGGAATGCGAAGTTGCCCGAGATCACCTTGTCCTCCCAGAGCAGGTCGAACGTCATCGTATTGTGGGGGGCGACGGCGGGGGCGAACTTCTCGTGGTCCCCGTGGGTCTGCGGGGAGTACCAGTTGCCCAGCGCCAGGCCCCGCGAGCACCGCACCTTCATCATCACCGCCCGAGCGTGCTCCGTCAGCAGGGCGTCCTTCACCGCGGCCGTGACCCGGCCCGTGGCGTTGGCCGCGTGGTGCCGGTGGTGGATGAACGTCACCTGCCCCCCGGTGCCGGTCGCCAGGACGTCGATCGTCGCCAGGTCGACCGGCTCGGGGCCGAGTGCGATGACGTCGACCGACACGTTGTGCTTTCTGCACTTGTCCCGCGTGTCGGTGTACCACTTCGCCTTCTCGGCGGGCTGCAGCAGCTTGTGGTCGTCCTTCCCGGGCTCGGTGCTCGGACGGGCCTTGAGGGCCGCCGCACCCGTGGAGGGGCGGTGGGCGACGAGGGCGACAACACGGCCGCCCACCTCCTTGATCATCTCGCACGCGACCCCGACGGCGCCCATGGTGTTGGGGGAGGCGGCCCGGGTCCCCTTGAGCACCTTGCCGGCCGTCTCCAGCGCCTCAATGATCCTGGCGCCCTCGGTCATAGGGATAGCGGCGGTCTCGACGGGGAGGGGGGAGAAGGGGTTGTCGGCGTCGGGGATGTCGACGATCGTCAGGGCCCCACTCGGCCGGATATCCAGCACCTTCACGGACTCGGCGGCCAGGAAGAAGACTAGGCGGGTGTGCGGGTTGGGGCTCTTCAGGGCGGCCCTCACGCCCTCCACGGCCGCGTTGAATATGCCCGACTGGAGGGTGGCCGCGGTCGCCTCGATGACCACCGCAACCACAGTTGGCAGTGACGGCTCCTTATCCGAGCCCATGACGACGCCCTGGGGCTTGGGCTCCTCCTCGACTGTCATCTGGCCGAAGGGGCAGTCCGGGGGCAAGTGGCGGGGGTCTATGCCGACCACGTACTCGTAGGTCCCGTACATCAGCTCGGGTCGCCCCGCCCGCATGTCCAGGGCCGCGTTGAGAGCGTCCACCGGCGGGGGGATGGGGTTCGTCATGGTGCAGAAGGGGCATTGACCATCTTTGCCGTTCGGGTTCGCCTCCACAAACGGCGAAAGATAGGCCCTGCAGCGAGCACAGCGGGGCGGCCCGTCGTTAGGGCATGCGATCTGGACCACGGGGCTCTCGTCCGGGTAGGTGTTGGCGACCGGGCGCCAGTGGAACCCAAAGGGCAGATCTGTCGACTTGCAGATGTTCTGGCGCTCGGGAAATCCAGCAATAGTTGGTCTAATGTGTCTCGCGGTAGCGTTACCACCGTCAATGGCCTTCCACTGACGGAAGAGGGATGGCTGACGTACGGGGACCTCCATGGCGCGTACCTCGAAGGCGTCGGCGTTAAGAAGTGTCCCATCCGCATCTGTACAATAGCTGAGGGGGTTGGGCAGGGAAATAAGCTGGTCCATCCGATCTACCAGCCGTTGCGTACCCGGTGACAATGTGTAACGAATTTTTTCCAACTGTCTACAGTACGCCGGCCGAAACGACGGATAACGCCTGCCAAGACGCTAACCAGGCCCCATTCGGTCATGCGGGCCGACCTGATCATTTCGCATAAAGTGCTCCGTCAGCACTCGTCATCAGGGTGAAGGAAACCAACAATGTTCAACGATAACCAGAGAATTGGCCTTGGGTTCTGCGTGTTTGGCGCGTTCTTCTGCTTTCTCGCAGTACTGATGCTTTTTGACCGTGGCTTCCTTGTGATTGGCAATTTCCTCTTTATTTGCGGTGTCCCGCTGATATTGGGCCTTCAAAAGACTGCAAAGTTCTTTTTTAAGCGGTCCAAGGTTGTTGGGACCACCTGCTTCTTCCTTGGGATCCTCCTCATCCTGGTCAGGTGGCCCTTCATTGGATTCATGGTTGAGGTCTTCGGCGCCCTCAACCTGTTCGGCCCGTTCGCTAGCATGGCCCTCATGGTACTCAGGAATGCGCCCTATGTGGGTCCGTTCTTCAGGCTACCCATCTTCAAGTCCGTGGAGGCTGGCATGAAGACTTTCGCCAAGACCACCGACAGCGCGTTCGATATTCTGTAGAGGGGATGTATATATTGATGTGTGGCTACGCGCCGTTGTAAAGAACTCCGGTCGATTTGACACACAGGCTGATAGTGGCAATGCCTGTTGGGAAGGTCGGCAGCCCGAAGGTCATTATCCCGGTTACTCTGTCTTGGCGGCGCAGATCGCTCTCTCCATCACCCATTCCCTACATCGCAGGCTAAGAGACCACAATACGGCCGCATTCGGCCAGCACTTTTTCTCTCTCTAATGTCGCATTTCTCACTTCGAATTCACTCGCCACTCTCTCTTGAGGCCGGTCCTGTCCGCAAGTCCCCGATCGAGTTCTCCTCGCCCTCACAGCTGCGGACAAAGGACGAGCTCGCCACTAGGATGCGCGAGATCGTGCAGCTAGAGCACGAGGTTGCTGATCTAGTTGAAAGCGCCACTGAGTCGCTGGCAACAATCTTCTCGTCCGCCTCTGAAACCAACACCCCAGTGGCCCAGCTCACCCGCACCGCCTCCGAGCTTAACTGGGACAAGTACCGCTCCCCTACTCACACTCGTTGCTACACAGACCCGGCGCCCATGCCCGCTCCACTGTCGCAGCCGCCCCCTTCTCAGACGCCTGCACACGGGTCACCCCGCGAGATGATCGCGAAGGGGTTGCAGGAGGCGCTGGGCATCGCTGACCGGATGGCCTTGATGCCTATGCGGCAGCCCCCGCCGCCCAGGGTCTCGGGCTACACCCCCAGCGGGCCCTACCGCGTGGGGCACGGATTCGAGCGCTAAACTGGGCCGCACTGTACCATAACTGTAATACTATGATTAAATCACTGCACTGCCTTGAGCCTAATCGGGTAGATCCTGCGAGGATCCGGCAATGACAATCAGAAGCAACAAACGAAATGGCAGAACAAGACAATACTTACCCTCTAATGGTTACTATTAGTGGTATCAGAGGCATTGCTGACAAGAGCCTCACAACTGGCGTCGTCGAGCGCTATGCTGGAGCGTTCGGTGCCTTTATTCACGAGAACCACAGCGCTGAGGTGAAACGCATCATCGTCTGTGGACGAGATTCCCGTGTGAGCGGACCCGAGATCTCGGCCACTGTGCACAAGCTGCTCACGGCCCAGGGCTGGACGGTGTGGGACATTGGCATCGTACCGACCCCGACAGTGCAGTATATGGTGAAGAAGCACTCACTGGCTGGGGGAATCGTCATCACGAGCAGCCATAACCCCAAGCAGTGGAACGGGCTGAAGTTTGTGGGACCGGACAGCCTCTTCCTCTCGCCCGACGCCTGTGCCGAGATCTTCAAGGATGACGCCCCCCGGAGCGTCAACACCACCCATGAGGGCCATGTCATCCTCATTGACGACGCCGCTCAGCAGCATGTCGACGATCTCCTTCGCCTCCCGGTCGTGCCGGTGGAAGACATCAAGGGGCGCCACTTCACCGTCGCCCTCGACACTGTGTGTGGCGCAGGCGGCCCCATCATGAGAACGCTGCTCGAGCAGCTCGGCGCCACGGTACTGGGCCAGAACCTCGAGACCAGCGGCCTCTTCCCCCGCGACCCAGAGCCCACCGCGGCCAACCTCGCCGAGTTCTGCAAGTTCGTGGAGCAGAGTGACGCGGACCTCGGCATCGCGGTCGACCCGGACGTGGACCGGTGCGTGTTGATCGATGAGCGGGGCGTGTGCTTCGGCGAGGAGTTCACCCTCGCCATTGCCGTCGACTACATCCTGACCCATGTCGGCAGGAAGGGCTGTGTCGTCAAGAACCTGTCGTCCTCGATGATGACCGACGTGTTCACCGCCCACAACGGGTGCACGATGGTCGAGGCCGCCGTGGGCGAGATCAACGTCGCCCTCGCGATGCGGGGCTGCGGTGCAGTCATTGGCGGTGAGGGAAACGGCGGTGTGATGCTGCCGGACCTCCACATAGGCCGTGACGCCCCCGTCGCTGCTACCCTCGCCCTAGCCTGGCTGGCTGTCGGTGGGGGGACCATGTCGGGAAGGATCGGGGCCATGCCGCACTTCGCAATAGTCAAGCACAAGGTCCCCCTGGGTAACCTCGACGCAGATGCTGTCCTGGAGAAGGCGAGGGGTCTCGACCTCATCCCGGGGCAGAGTAAGCCGACTGTGTCGACTCTGGACGGGGTCAAGCTCAAGGGTGACCACCACTGGGTACACGTCCGGAAGTCGAACACGGAGCCGATCCTCCGGGTGATCGCGGAGGCCCGGTCGACGGAGGAGGCCGAGGACCTGTGCGAGCGGGTGAAGGAGTCCCTTCTAGCGCTGTAAATGCCGTGCGGTGCAGACTGAGTGCACACTAACGGCCGGCGAAGGCTCTTATCATTGCCCCGATCTCGACTTAATCGTCTCAAAGAGACAGCCAACAGTTGCCCTCGAACATCTCCACGGTCGCCATATTCCTACGTCTCGCCTCTGCCTCGGCCGGATGTCAATGTTGGTGCAGCGTGTCATGGTTGACAGAATAATGACTGGGTGCAGTTGGGTTGCAGTCGCCGACTTCGGAGCAAACGACCGATTCTCCCACAACACACATGTCCAAGTCTTTCGTCCAGGTAGCGCTTGTTGATGGGTCCGCAAAGACTATTGTTATCGACAAGGATCTATCCGCCCGTGAACTGGTTGAGATTCTCGCCGAGAAGTTGGAAATTGTCTCTGACCTCGACCAATACTGCATATGCGAGTCCAGGAACAACGGGGCGTTGGTGAAGTCCCTTGTGGCGGAAGCCAAGCCCTTTGACGTGATGAGCGAGTGGAACGGCAAAAAGGACGAGGCCAAGTTCCTCTTCAAGCGTCTCTTCCTGATGGCGCCAAACGAGACCGCCAAGGATGAGGCCACTGTCTACCTCCTCTTCATCCAGGCGCGCGACGACATCCTGACTGGCCGGCTCTACGTGTCACCCGAGCAGGCGATCCAGTTCGCCGGACTTAGCATGCAGGCGACGTATGGGGACCACAACGCCAACCGCCACGTCCTTGGCTTCCTCGAGAAGAACATCGCCGAGTTCATCCCCGCTAGTATCCTGAAGTCCAAGCGCGTCCCCGACTGGGAGGACGCCATCTACGAGGAGCACCAGAAGCACAAGGGTCTGAGCGACACCGAGGCCCAGAGCAAGTTCCTCGACCTCGCGCGGACCCTGCCCGTGTACGGCATCACCACCTACCCCTGCAAGTACGTGTCCGCCGGCACCCGCCGCATCGGGCAGCGGGTGTTCATCGGCGTCTCGTCCAAGGGCATCCACATCCTCAACTACCCGACGATGGACGGCAACGGGTTCTACTCGTACAACGACATCCTCTCCTGGGGCTCGAGCCACACGAGCTTCACATTCTGTACCGGGGATCGTGTGAACTTCACCAAGCACTCGCTCGAGACCAAGGCCGGCAAGGAGATCACGGACCAGGTCGCTGGCTACGTGGGCTTGATCATCAAGCAATTGCAACAGTAAAGAATCTTTGAACCGTGAGGCTTGGTGCTCCATTTTACTGCGGGTTGGGTGCGACGTCGACCGGGATGATCTCGACCACGTCATGCGGGCAGCGAGGCACACTGCTCTTCACCGGCCGCGCTTTCGCGTCATCCCAGTAAAAGTCGAACCACTGGCCGGCCCGATTGCAGAAGGACCGACAGGCCGGGTCGAATGATGTCGCCTCGAAGTCAAGGTTGAGCACAATGCCATTGCCCTTGCAGCAGTGTGTGACGCCGTCGCCAACCCAGACGACACCGTTCCAGTTGCGGGTATACCCCCAGCCCTTGACCCTCGTCGGGAATTTGAGAGGCGTGAGGCTGCATCGGTAATTCCACACGGAGCCTGGCAGCAAACCGAGCAGGGGAATCGACTGTGGGACCAAGCCGGCAAAGAGCAGCTGATCGCCGCTGAGGAAGACGGTGAAATCGGACTCCTTAACCACAACCCCGTCGACACGGAAGGGCAGGTCGACAAAGCCAATCAAATCATCCAAGTGCCCGAGTCCCAGCTGGCCATGATGGTTGTAACCGTTAATCATCTGCCGATCGCCCATGAAGAGGATGACGGTCCAGTTATCATGCATGATGTGATCTGGGACAAAGTCATGTGGCACGGCGACTGGGTTGAAGAGGAATCTATTCTCCTCCTCGACTGTGCCGACGAATCGCGCTGCCGTTGACCTCGCACCAGCCATGACAGTGCCGACCGGGGTGAGTATGAACGTCTGTTTGCCCTGTATAGACGCCTCGGTAACCATCCTGTGCTTCTCCCAGGGGGGCAGGCTGGTCTCGAGCGCGGCGATCTTGGGGCAGGCGGGGAAGGTGAGGCGGGTCGGGTCGGCGAAGTCAGATGACTCGAACCCCAGCTGACTAAGTCTGTTATCCCCCCAGCCCCACAGGCCCTTGGGAGTTTTGGCGATGTGGGTGATCTCGTCGCTGTAGACCTCGAGGGCCCTGGGCATTGTGGCCCTGTTGAAGGCGAAATCGCTGTCGCCATCGTCGACGATGTGGAGCATGAAGAGTCGGCCCATGTACATGCAGTGGTGGTAGAAATAGTGGTATTGACTGTACTGATAGCTCTCGCCATCCTTCGTGGCGACGTTCATGGTGAAGAAGAACTTCTTGCAGAGGAACCAGAGATACTTGGCCTCGGGGGCGAGAGTGTTACGGATGCATCGATGATTGTTATGTATATTGGGATTGAATAGCCATGATCGACACTCCACCATCCTGTCCTCGAGGTCGGGGTTGGCCCCGCCACCCATAAGACAGGCCCACAGCGTGCCCTGGAGCAGGGTGTGCAGGGCGACCGGGAGCTCCTCGCCATCTGTGAGCTCGACGTTCATGGACAGCGGGGGGCTGCTGGCGAGGATTGAGCGGGCGCGGTCGAGGATTACTTGCGCGGATGGTTTGAGAGGGGGAATCTGTGAGAGAATTTGATGAAGGGCATCGAGTCCTTCGTCGCTAGCAGTATCAGTTGTAACATCTCCAAGAAGAATATCATGAAAGAGTCTACGCGACCGTATGCGCTTCGGTAAGCGTTCATTGAGCTGTCTTTGGTAAGCATGATGAACATGCCCCGGCACGTCGCCGGGAATGCACGTAGTGAAGATCAATGCAAGGCGATATGCCTCCGTAAGCAAGATCTTGGCGTCTAAGTTTGTATCGTCAATTGTCATTTCTCATTCGGACTTACGCGACTCGGCGACCACGAGCTCCGCAGACAAACGCTGCCACAGCCAAGCCATACAACACGGTGAGTCGATATGCCGTGTCACAATATCAAGATGTCACAATCTCAGGCGAGATCTTTAAAGATCGCCCGTCCGGACAATGAACACAGCCTCATGCTCAGCTCAGCTGGGTCGTCGCCTCCACGCCCGCCACTGTCGCCAGGTCATAGGGCGCCGGTGACTGGCGGAGACCGGCGAACGCCTCGCTCCGCCGCGCCTCCTGCACCCGCTTGTCAATCTCAAGATACGCCGAGAGATCGCCCATCTCTCTTGGATACGCCGCTGACCCTGCCAGTGTGATTCTCTTCATCAGCAGCACGGCGACCATCTGCGGCATCGAGCGTTCTGGACGATCAGCAATGGGCAGAAGGATGTGCAGGGCGTTGTGGATGCGGGTGATGTCGATCGCCCACTGCACCGTGAGAAATGAAACCATCAAACCCAGAAGCAGGTAGGGGTGTGCCCCGCCGACCGTCCGGACAGCGCCGTCATGGGTCGCACCCGGGGTGACCTTGGCCACGGTGATGGCCGCGATCAGGTCGGCTGGGGCGGGGCTGAGGGCCCTGAAGACCTGGGCGATGGCCCGGACGCAGTCGGGCTCGGCATACCTCGCCAGGCCCGTGCGGTGGAGCACAGTCGGCACGCTCGCCTCGATGCGGGCGGCCAGGGCGGCGAACTGGTTCTTGGGGGCGGCTACCCCCCGCTCCTGCCCGATGGGCTGGGCGAGTAGGTCGAAGAAGCCGCGGCCGACCATGATCCACAGCGCATGGTTGACACCGGGCTGGTCCGAGGGCTTGGTCGTCATGGTCCAGGTCGGGTGGCACAGCGCGAGCAGGGACGGCGGGACGGGGGGGACCTTGCCGCCTGAGTGCCGGATAAGGGTCGATCCAGCAGAGATTTGACCGCAAGATATAAGATATGAACCGACGTTGTACCAGAAAGCAGGTAGGAGGGCGTCATGGAGCTGGGACTCCGCGACCGACGCCATGTCATCGTCCCACACAGTCGGCCCGGTCAGCGCGCACAGGACAACGCGGCCGGCCTCGTGAATGGTCTGAAACCCCGCCTGCCCTGCGGTGACGACTGTGTTGGAGTCAGACACGGTCCGCCGTGACTCGTGGCTGGAGTCGACTCCGACTCCGCACAGCCGCACGACACTGGCGAGGGCGGCCAACTCGGGCTGGTTGTCCCGCTCGAGCTGCACAGCGAGGGACTGTATGAACGCGGAGGGGTGGTCTGAGTGGCAGCAGAGGGTGACGAGGCCGACCCCGATGGAGTGGGGGTCCGCCGCGATCGACACGTTGAACAGGTCGCTCAGGTGGTCGGCGGCAGCCACAAAGTCGCCCTCGGAGATGAGCGCATTCAGCTTCTGGAGTGTCTCGGCCGAGCATACGGACGTGGTAAGGGGCAGAGGCTGGGCGTCCGCCTCGACCTCGACTGACAGCGGCGAGAGGTCCCCAGCCACCACTGCGGAGGCCATGTCATTCCACATCTCCACCTTGTGCACAAGAATATGGAAGGGCGTCGCATCGAGTGCGGCGATCTTCAGTGTGACCAGCCGGCCAAGGGGCGATCGGCGGTGGAACACTCCGGACTCTAGCAGCATCTCGAGCGACGCAAAGGTGTTGTATACTGTCTCCGTGGTGAGACCATCCTCGCCTAGCAGCGTGAGGACATGACTCAGGAAAGAAGCCACGCCTCGGCCCGGCTGGCCGTCAAAAGAAAAGCGAATGGCTCCGCGGACATCCATCAGCTGAACCATCCTGTCAGTAGATATTCCTGCCTGCGTAAACTTAGGAAAATAGACGAACTTGCACACCATCGGACACGAGCAAAGCGATTTCTTTGAATTGGGGCAGCATCTTGTCCCCGAGATCAGAGAACATACGCAATATCGTCTGTGTCATATTAAATTAGACTGAAAGCATGAACATACCGCAAGCACGTAGTCTGCGAAAGATATTGACGTATCCAACATTCTTGGGCTAAACTGCGCAGAGAACGAAGTCGAGCCAATACGGCGTTCAAAGCCTCAGCCAGGTAGAATACAGGTTTACAACAATTACTTAGACATCAAGTGAATCCCGCTCTGAAGCCCGGCGACCACCTCATCGATGGTCTGGCAGATCTGCGCCTCGCTACTCTCCCGGCCGCTGATCTCCATGTCAAGCCGCTCCTTCATCTCAGCAATCTCCTCGAGGAGGGTGCTCTGCTGGCGCTCGGCGAAGCGCTGGCGCTGGCGGTCGAGGGACTCGATCTCGTCTCTGATGGTGGACACAATTCCCTCTCGGCCGACGCGCTCGGACTCGATCTTCTCCTGCAGGCGGTAGTTGTCGTCGCTGACACGCTTGAGAATGGCGGCCTCACGCTCGAGACGGGCGACCTTCTCGGCCTCGAGGGCCTGCTGGACGGCGGCGACCTGCTTGACAGCGGCCTCGACAGAGTCCTCGGACTCGGCCTGGCGGACCTCGCGCTCCTCGTGAACTTGGCGCTCCACGTCCTCGATCTTGTGGCCAATCTGCTCAATGCGGGTGGACAGCTCCTCGGAGGTCTCGCGGATCTCCTCGGTGAGGCGGGACTGGATTGAGGAGAGCTGGTGCTCGAACATCAGTTGCAGCGTCTTAAACGACTCCTGACGGCGCTTGGTCTCGACCTGCAGGACCTTGTCGAGGTGGGTGACGGCATCCCTGATGAGCTGCAGACGCTGCTCCTCCTCGACACGGCGCTGGGAAATCTCAGTCTCGACGGTGTTGTGGAAGCCATAGAGACGACCAGAGACAGTGCTGAGCTTCTGAACGGAAGGAGAAAGAAGTGTCGAATCATTGGGAGAACCACTAACCTTCAGAGCCTTGGGGGTCGTGGCGCTTTGGGAGCGCTTCCTCCAGGAAAGGCTGTTCACGTTGGGAGTTTCGGAAGTCTCGGAACCCTCAAAGTTGTTGATAGGGCTATCTCTGATAGATGACGCCATTACCGTGGTTGCGAGTTGTTATCGACGTTTGAAAGAAAAAACGCTGAAAAAGTTTCATGGAGATTCGAGTGATTCGGCTAGATTCAGTGCGTCCATCCTCCTTTCCACCCGCGTTTGACACTACTAGCTTGAGTTTTACACATTTTAGTGTGCGGCCGGGCGTCTAGTCCTCCTGGCCTTCCGTTGGCGACGCTCCTCGTCGTCGTCGCTGAAATCTGCCTCCTTCTCCTTGTCATTCGCCCCACTGGCATCAGTAAACTTCTGCTGCTTGAGGACGTCGACGTTGACTGCCGTTGACAGGCCTTCTACAGCAAGGACCTCGGAGCCAACTTCGAAGGCGGCGGCCTCTTCGGCGGACCTGTAGATGACGTATATGGCCTTCTCGATCTGCCCAATGATGTCATCGATCTTGCCGAGCACGAGGATGCCATCGGGCTGCTGAACGATGAGCAACGAAGAGAGATCGAAGACCTTGGCGGACGAGTTCGTTACCATGACGGCCCCATCGACAATACCTGTGATGGTTCCGATGCATGTGGTTGCAATATGATCAGGAAGAGTGATGCTGCTGACGTCCTGGACCGGAGGTGGCACATATTCACAAGGCTCCTCAGCGGCGGCGTTCATCATCGCCTCGATCTGCTCATGAGTTATTTCACCAATTTCACCCATCATTTCGGCGTCATCGCTTTCAGAAGAGCTGCTATACTCTGAAGAGGGCGACGACATTGCGATTGTGTCTTAAAGTGCGGTGGCCATGGTGGAGACACAGCCGGTGGAGTAGAAGTAGTTCTGCCGTTGAGGTGCTGATTGTAAACATCCGTGTTGCTGGGCTTGACTTCACGATGAAAAACATCATACATTACATCAAACACCAAGTACCAGAACGAGGCACCCTGCCTTCCAATGCCGAATGGAAGGACATTGAACCAGGCCAGCCCTGCCGCTGACGCCCACGTGACAGAGACGTCTAGTTTATAGTTAATGTATTAACAATAGCCATTATCTAGACCACCCTATCGGCCGATGAATGCGAGCAGGACGAAGAGGAAGATGTATACCTTGGCCATCACCACTGGGGCCCCGAAGGTGTAGACGATGCCGCACGCTATCTTCAACAGCGACGATATGACGAATATGGGGGTGACCAGTTTCCCCACCCTATTGAGCGCCTTGAATGTCACAACCTCGCCGCATATCTCAAGGAGGCCCACAAATATGAAGGGCAGCCCGATGAACAGCACCACCGTGGGCGCTATGAAGTCCTGGGTGGCCACGAGGATCGTCAGCATCGCTGGGAGGCTGGCAGCGACAAGGCAGACGAACAGAGCATCCGCACCGATGTTGAGGGTGCGCAGAACCATATTAATCAGCCTGAAGTTCCGCCTGCGGGTCTTGAAGGCGTTGGGACCGGCGAAGGCCGGTGGGAGGGCACCAGTGGCGGGGTACGACACGGGATCGGGCAAGTTCTCGGGGCTATCGCCATCCGATTGGCCGTACTTGATGTCTACTTCGAGCGTGGAGCTTTCAGAAGCGGTAGTTTCGGACTCATAGCCAGACTCTGGGAGTTGGGCTACTTCTGCGGCCTCAAAGTCCTGCTGGTAGCCACTAAACTGGACGTTGTATGGTTCCAAGAACACTGTTTCCGTCTCGGCGTTTTCAGACATGGAAGTAGCTCTAATAGTCTGGATTTGCACCTCGATTTTCCGATCTCCACGGATCATCATCTCAATATTGGATGATGACTCAATCGCCACCATGATACTGCCGGTAACAATTGGGATACCACGTGATTGTGCAACAGGACCACGTTGTTCCTCGAGGCAAAACATTTGAGGCAGTAGTAGGAGGCCGACTGACCCAACTGAAGTGAGGTTGATTGGCGACAAGAGTGTCACTGCCTTATCAGTTCACTCAATTGACATTGACACTGCGACTCCCACTGGCTGGATGCGTCGAGCTAATGAAAGACGACCACAAACATGCTGGCTAACGGCCCCCCCCGACAACACTCTGATGACTGTGCTGACCCCTCTGATTGCCGTGAGCTCGACCCGAGCAGAGTCGATCTGACAGTGCAAGCCCTCTTTTAACCCGCAGTTCCCATGTCCCTGAACGAGAATGGCGGTTCTGCTCGCTTCCGCACAAGAGATGCACTCATTCTTGCATATCAGCACGCAGTAGTCATCACCGAGCAAATCCCGGGCGACATTCCAACACAGCTTGCTGTAGCCTTCAAAAACGAGACTGCAAGCGAGATACCCGAGATGAACAACATTGAAGAGCTGCGAGAGAAGTTCCAGCACTGCACAACAAAGGATCTCAAGGCAGAGCTGAAGATTCTTCGTCCGAAATTGCGCCGCAGCGCCAGGGCAGCCGTCGACATCGCCCGCTCCATCCTCGCGAGGGGATCTGAGATGAGCATGCCAGCACCCCAGCTGGTGAGCGAGCTGAGCACCGACCGCCTCCACACGCTGTCGCCGACGACCACGTGGGCCATCATGATGCACGTCGGCGCCGACCCGGACCTCAAGACAAACAATCAGCGCAAGTACACGCCCGACGACCGGTGCCTCTGGTTTTTATGCAAGAAGACGCTGCACAGTCGGGACCAGGCGGAGCGGGAGGGGTCCCGGGTCCATCACACTAACGTCGACGGGGACAGGGCCGCCTGGTCCGACTTCAGGCTGTACGGCGGCCGCGTGTTCATATGCGTGCCCCGGCAGCTGCTCATCGAGCGGGCGTGCGTGGCGCCCACCAACTACGGCGTGTTCAATCGGGTGCCGGGTGCCGGGTTCGTCAACCTGCATGTCGACAAGCGCATGGCGACAGTCATTGCATCGACGTACAGGGGCCTCGTTGGCTGGGGGTTTGACCTCTTCGGGATCTTTGCCCCTCGCCACCGGGTCAACGTGCTCAACCACCCCGCCCGGGTCTCGTGGGACATGTGCCCGAAGGTCGCCGACTACGAGCGGTCTCTGCACCCGTGGCGGCGGCACAAGCTGCTCTCCTGGGTCAAGTTCTCGGACCGCATCTTTTTGTGCACCCCCGTCGGCCTGCTTGTGGCGGGCGGTGCCGACCTGGCCTGGCTCAGCGGCCACGAGCACATGATCACCGCGGGCTTCGTCCCCGTGGCGATGCCGGGCGGCAGTGTGTCTGGGCTCAAGGTGAGTCTGTCGGCCCTACGGGTGTGCGTCCTCGGACAGGGCAAGCGGCTCCTCGTCAGCGGGGAGAACGAGTGTGGCCAGCTCGGGCTGGGCCACGCGAGGAGGATGCGGCGCTTCGAATCCGCCCAGCACACGTTCAACCACGTGATGATGTTCACACCGGGCCCCGGCATTGCGTTCGCCTACTACTTCGGGGACACGCAGCTGCTGTTTGCCGGCAGACTCCCCAACCTCGCCGGACTGCCCCGCCTGCTGCCCGGCCACCAGATCGGCGATCTGTGCATGACGGCAACGGCCCTCCGCTTCCCCACCCGGGTCAAGGGCATCGACGTCAAGGTAGACCACCTCTACTGGGCGACCGACGGCATGACTGTGTGCCACGACAGCACCGGGGCGTATGAGCTCCCCTTCGAGCTGCTCGAGTGGGCACCTGGCCACCTGTTCCGAGACCCCCGTGGCCACTGGCATCGCTTGACGTGGAGCAGCGGCGTGCCCAAGATGCGGGACGTCGATAAGAAGCACGCGCCTAAGGGCAACACGCTCATGGCCGTCAGTATCGCAGCCCTGCCGCCACCGCTTTTTTGAGGCAATAAAGTGCGCGATTTATCCCGATGAATGAGAGCATCATTCGATAGCATAGAGCCTCTCGAAGGCGGTGGTGACCTTTGTAGCGAGGTACGACGCGGCAACCTCGTACTCGGAGACGGTGATGAAGTCGTCGACATGGTAGGCGAGCTCGACCTCCTCGGCAGTCGAGACGCCAATGATGAAGGTGTGGTCAGCTGCGGCCTCGAGCTGATGGTTGACGTACTGGTTGATCTCGACGAGCTTAGACAGGTTCGGCTCCAGGACCACGCGCCGGCCGGCCATGTGCTGCTCGATCGACCCCTCCAGCCGCTCCATAAGAGTCTCGCCCTCCTCGCCCTCCACGACGGTACGGAGGACACCTTCCTCGAGGACCTTGACGATGAGCGGGGCGAACCGGCCGTACGTTCTGGGGATGCGGATGCTGGGGGAGACGGAGATGACGACGCCACTCTCAGTGTGGATGAGAATCTTAAGATGCCCAGACTTGCACAAAGGGCAATCTAGAAGGTTCAGAAGAGTCTGATGGACGAGCTCAGGGCGGACATTCATCTCTGCCGTTCTAGGATCGGAGGAGAGCAGTTCTGTGCGCATAGTACCACCTCTCTTAACATTCACTAGCTCAAACTGCGCCTGTTCAAGAACAATCGTGAGCGTAGGGCCGTCCGTGCTCATGCGTCGCTTCTTGCGCATTTTAAGGATTCGCGCTTTGATGCATTCAAATCCCCTAGTTTGGACCATTTACACCACCACGGGTCTAAACCTCCTCAGTAAACACATTGTTTGACCCTTCAATAGCACAGTAATTACTACGCATGAAGAAGGATGACGATGACGACGACCCAAAAGGGACTTACCCGAAGTATCTCCGGCACACTGCAGCCGACTGGGTGAGGTTCCGCATGAGCTACGCACTCTATGCTGAAGATGAGGTCAAGCCGAAGACCCTCTTCGAGTGCATCGACGCGAAAGTGAGAACAAGTATCAAGGACGCATACCAAGCTCTGGAGGACGACGAAAGCTCCGATGACAGCTCTGACAGCTCGAGTGAAGACGACGAGGAGATGTTCAGCGCCAACGAGGGTAGCGACAGCAGCAGGGGCGGCGAAGACGCGCACGCCCAGAGCGACTCCGAGGATGACGCCCGGAGCACACTCATCGCCAACCCGGCCCGGAAGAAGAAGACAAGCGGCAAGACGACCGCCCGGGACGACGCTTTGCTCCGGTACATCATGGCTCAAGACCAAGAGAAGAAGGAGGCGAAGACAACGAGGAGGAAGCGCGATGAGCGCTGGGTGGTGATGGCTGAGGCCACACTAACCAATATCAGTCTTCAGCGCGCGTACCGCGAGCTTCGCAAGCTCCGTGAGACCTCTTTCACCCGTTACCGCCATGTGTTCACGGATATGGTAGATCTGTTCGAGAAGGTCGGATCCCTGGATGCTAGAGAGCTCCAGGAGATCGTTCTGGCGAGCCTCGATGACGAGACGATCGCATCGTCTCTTCGCTCTGTTGTTCTTTCCAAGTCAACAGTCGCGAAGTCGTTGAAGGTCATAGCAAAGTACCTACGGGCCCGAACAGATGCCATGCGAGAGTTTGACCTGGTGCCGAGCAGCCGGCTCGCGGCCCTACAGAAGCAGCTCGAGTCACTGCAGAGCAAGCCGAGAGAGGAGCGGAAGATGCCAGCGAGGACGGGAGAGCGCAGACGCAATGACGGCGCGGCCGAGGGGGCCAAGCCTGAGCGGCGGCAAGGGGGCCGCGGCTGCTTCAACTGCGGCGAAAAGGGTCACGACTCGGCCGACTGCCCACACGAGGAGCCGAAGTGCTTCAGGTGCGGCGAGTTCGGCCACAAGTCGCACCAGTGCACAGTTGTAAAGCCATCTGAGTATCCTTTCTGTTTTATGTTAGCGTCCAAGACTATCTGGCAGGAGAAGGCCAGTCTGCTGGGCGAAGAGTTGATCGTCCGCATGGACACCTGCTCCTCGTTCAGCGTCGTGCCGAGGGACTGGGCCGTCGAGAAGGGACTGAAGATCGCCACGCGGGGCGAGACAGTCCGCTTGGCTGACGAGTCGATGAGGAGGGTCTACCGAGTGTTGTCAGATGTGCCGATCACCCTCCACCTCGACAGAGAGGTCACCGCGACGCCGACCTGGTATGCGATGGACAAGGCCGAGTCGTTCCTCATCAACATGGAGGTGATTGACTCCCTCGGCCTAATCAACCGCAACCTTGACACCGAAGCAGACCCCATCCAGGTCATCTCCAAGCTCACAGAGGACTGGGCCGAGAGATACAGCGACTGCTTCGGCGATGCAGGCGAACCAGCAGACCTTAAGCCGTTCAAGGTCACGCTGAAGAAGGACGCCCGACCCTACTTCCGTCTGCCCCGAAGGTTCCCAAGACAGGTGGAGGATGAACTCCGGTCAGAGATGCAGAAGCTGGAGGAAAGCGGGATCATCATCCCAACCAAGTCTCCCTGGAGCAGCTCAGTGGTCATGGTGCGGAAGAAGGCCGGGACGTGGCGGCCGTGCATGGACTACTCGCCACTGAACGAGCTCCTGGCGTCCATGACTCAGCACGACTTGCCGTCGACGGAAGAGCTGATCGAGAGGCTGAGGGGCAACAAGTACTTCGCAGCACTTGACCTCAGCAAGGCCTTCCATCAGGTCCCGGTGCACCCCGACACACAGGAGTACCTGGCGTTCACGTACTCCAAGGGGCACTATACCTACACTACGATGCCGTTCGGCCTTGCCACCGCGGCTGGCCATATGCAAGAGGCCTTAGAGGAGGCTTTCGCGGACATGCTGGGCACGGCGTGTCTTGTGTACGTGGACGACATCATCGTCTATGGGTCGACCTGGGAAGAGTACCAGGCGAACCTGATGCGGGTGATGGACCGGGTGCGAGAGAAGAAGCTGAAGCTCAACAAGAACAAGTGCTTTTTCGGGTTGACGGAGGTGGAGTACCTCGGATGGATAGTGTCGGCGGAGGGAAAGCGCATCCCCCATGGCGCGTCCAGGGTGTCCAGGAGCTGCCCGACCCGACAAACGTGAGTGACGTCAGGTCCACATTGGGCATCTTCAACTTCTTCTCCCAGTTCATCCCCGGCTACGCGGACATCACCGAGCCGATCCGCAAGCTGGAGATCAAGGGCCAGACGTTCGTGTGGGGCGACCCCCAGAGAGAGGCGTTCAAGAGACTGAAGAAGATCGTCACCTCCCCCACACTGTTGGTCACACCGGGCCCTGACGACCGCCTACAGCTGTTCACCGACGCGTCCGACACCGGTGTCGGCGCAGTGCTGGTCAGAGTCGAGGACGACGGGTCGAAGCGACCTGTGATGTTCTTCTCCAAGGCCCTGACAGCAAGCCAGCGCAAGTGGAGCACCTACCGCAAGGAGGCATTCGCCATCATAGCGGCCACGAGGAAGATGAGACGGTTCCTAGCCACAAGGGGAGTTTGAGATGTTCACGGACCACCGTAACCTCGTGTACACGTGGGGCAACGTCGACCCCATGGTGCAGCGCTGGGCACTTGAGCTGGGCAACCTCAAGTTCAGCATCACCCACGTGCCTGGTAAGTCTAATACGGTCGCGGACGGCCTGTCCAGAATGCCCCGCGCAGAAGCCGAGAGCCTGACACCAGAGCAGCAGGGTGCGATCGTGTCCGTGATGTGTGCAGTCGACGCAGCGGAGGAAGAGTCGGAAGAAGTCGCCGCCGACGAGCCGAGAGTTCGGTTCCGCGAAGAGGCGGCAGGACAGCCTGACCGCGAGCGCGACGAGGCAGACGAAAGCGACACCGAGGAAGCAGCCGGGACAGACGAGGGCGACACCCTTGACGCCGAGCCCGAAGAGGAGGGCACGTTCCCGGCCATACCCGAGTCCCAGAAGCTGCCACGCTTCAAGTCCGTTCACGGACCTGGCACCGGTCACCACGGGGTTGACCAGACGCTGTGGAAGCTCGAGGATAAGGGATTGCGCTGGGACACTGCGGACACGGACGTCCAGAGGATGGTTAAGGAGTGCCCCGTGTGCCAGAAGAACGCCGAACACCGGTCACGCGAGCAATATCAGGAGCAGCTGCGCATGCCAGCGTCGCCGTTCAGTCGCGTGTTCGCCGACACCATCAACATGGCAGAGGCAGACCAGGGTTACCGGTACATCCTGGTGCTGGTGGAGGAGTCGACGAGGTGGGTCACCCTGTGCCCACTGAAGACGGTGACCTCCGCCGCCACCATCAGAGCAATCAGGGAAAGATACCTCACACACTTCCCGCCCCCGGTCGAGTGGGTGACCGATAGCGGACGGCAGTTCGACTCGAAGGAGTTCAAGTCGTTCGCGGCAGAGCTAGGCGGGGGCGCGAAGACGACCACCCCGTACCATCACGAGGAGAATGGGATCGTTGAGCGCAGGAATCGCGAAGTGAACCGCCACCTCAGGGACGAGATGCATCAGCGCGGCACGAAGCAATGGATGGGCCTACTGCCAGCGGTTCAGAACATCATCAACCAGGCTAGATCTGCCACGACAGGCACGTCACCCTGGAAGCTAGTGGTGTCCACAGAGCGGGAAGGGAAGATGACACTGTCGAACCAGGAGAGAGCCGACGTTACGGACGTCATTGACAAGATGGTCCGGAACGAGAAGATGAGAGCTCAACAGCGCAGGGACGCGGCGAAGAAGACGTACGACGCGGCCAAGGCCAGACAGGACAAGCACAACAAGAGGACACCGACCCGTATCACAGCCAAGGCGTGGGTCATGGTCGACAGGGATGCAGAACAGAGAGGGAAGTACCAGCTACGATGGAGAGGCCCACTTCAGGTGGTCAAGAAGGCACCTGGAAACGCCAGCTCGTTCGTGATAAGGGACCCCGAGACGAACAAGACGTATAAGAAGCACGTGAAGCATCTGAAGCTCGCAGAAGGCGACTGGGATGAGGAGAAGGCGAAGGCAGAATGCGCCAAGGACCGTATGCACACGTATATCAAAGAGATCGTCACGCACAGGATCAAGAAGGACGTGATGAAGACGCCAGAGGTGAAGGTGCGCTGGTTAGGATACGAACCAGCAGACGACACGTGGAGAAACCCAACAGACGAGGATATGAGAGGCAATGCGATACTTCAGCAGTACCTGCAGGTGAATACACCCCTAGAGGAAGCCATGAAGCGGTTTGATGATTTGAAGCTCAGAATGTCGGCCCGCCAATCAAATGGCACTCGGCAGGATTAGACATCGCATTGAAGGAGGGGGGGTAGTGATGCATTCAAATCCCCTAGTTTGGACCATTTACACCACCACGGGTCTAAACCTCCTCAGTAAACACATTGTTTGACCCTTCAATAGCACACGCTTGTGGTATTTAGAGGGTTTATGCGGAGGATTCATGTAAAGGTGACTTAAGCTGTCGACCCCCCTGGGATGAACTCCAGAGGACTGAACAGGTTCAGTCTGACGGCCCACCTGTCGTACACCAGAAGGGTAGCGGACATGAGGGCGTCGGCGATGGTAAGAGCGACGGTTCTGGGCGGGATCTTTTTAGACTGAACAATTCTAATCCTGCGCGGCACAGCGCTACCTTACAGGCACACGAGCGCATCTGACACCATCTGTCGACACACTGGTCCTGTTCGTCACCACTACCCAGGTTCCTTGCACTCGTGTCCCACGGCGGGCAGGTTAAGAACGGCTTGGTGGCGATGATGACTTCCGCACCAGAACATCAACGGAAAAGCCCATGTTCGAATTGGGTGTTCGATTTTGAGGAGCTATACTACCTTTCAGGCGGAAGGAACCCCAATGATGAGTTAAGACCTGACTTACCGAAGAGAATCCCATTATCATACGAGGAGGAGCAAGAGCTCCTCAGCGAGTACTGCAGACTTATTAGAAAGATCTGCGCTAAGCGGAAACTGTTTGTCCCCCTCCGTACCCTCACATAGCGGCGATAAGATCACCATCCTTGCCATGCTCCTGCTTCGCCGCTACTACACGGACCCCCGCAGCGTCGACCTCGCACGGAGAGAGCACGCGCCGTCCGACATGAACCCTGTGAGTCGGGATATGCCCTCTGCGGCCGAGGCGCAGTGGTACAGCGGCTTCGTCACCGTGTTTGCCGCGCTGTGGGTCGCCCAGAAAACGTACGACCGGTTCAAGGAGGTCAAGGTCAGCTCGTTCTGGGAGCTGCTGCTGGAGTTTGCGGGGAAGATCCACGTCCCGTCGTTCAAGTACTCCAAGACACATTGGCACAACGTTCTCAGACGGGAAAGGCACCTCGCACTGACAGTCAACTTCGACCTCATACTCATGCCCGACATGCACGTGGACGCGCTGTTCAAGCTGGTCAACAGCGAGCTCGTCAAGCTGCCCCGCCTGCTCGAGAAGATCGTTGAGAAGAACACCGCGGAGAAGTACTGCAGGGTCAACGCCGAGCGCACAGCAGAGGCGGCGCTGCTCCGTGGACCGATCCACGCCGCCCGGAACGAGCTGTGCAAGGCGGCGCACCCGCTGCTGCTCGAGGTACACCAGGAAACGGACTTGTTTCTGCGGTTCTACCCACTGGAGGTCTACTACGCCATCCTCATCCACATCCTCGCGGTGGTGCCTAAGCATAAGGTGCCCCGAAGCGTCGCGATGCTGAGGGAGGCGTCGTATACGGAAATCACCGCCATCCAGGGCATGCCGCACGCCAAGGCCTCACACGGCACCCACAACGCCGCCATACGGGGCTACGACAGGGACGGTCGGGCGCTGCTGAGCTCCGATGAAGAGTGGCAGGGGATGCTTGCCGAGCAGCTGATGCCCGTCATTGAGGGGTTGTGGGCCGCCATGCGGGTAAGCCCGGGGGAGAGCAAGGCTCCGCCCGAGCCACAGAAGGAGGCGGAGGGGCCGAGTCAGCCGATGGAGCCAACACCGCAGATCGACCTGACCCAGCAGACGGATCACACCGAGCAGACTGAGATAGCACAGCAAACTGACGAGACTGAGCAGACTCAGCAGACGGATCAGGTCGAGCTGAGCGGGCAAGCCGAGGAGCCTGACCCTACACAAGAAACTGAACAGCCCGAGCTGACGGAGCAGACCCAGCAGGCCGAGTTTACTGAGCGTACTGAACAGACTGAACCGATGGACCAGCCGATGGACGAGGCTGACTCACAGGCGGTTCAGCAGCCGGAGATAACAGAGGAGTGAGGGGGCGGTCGAGCATCGGGTAAAGCACTTCTGGTTCAGCAGTTCAGTAGAGGGACGATTCTGTCAGGAACTCGGGCTGTTGGTCCTTTTGCCGCAGTTTTGCCAGATTAGACACAGATAATTGTCAGACGACAATCAAGGCCAGATGAGCAATATCGTGCAGCACGTGGCAAAAGAGATAGAGATTAAGTTTCATTTGGCATCTTTAGCTGATTATTCGCGCTTCGCTGCTCATATCTCGGCCAGACATCGCCAATTGAAGGCTCAGCACCAGACAAACACGTTCTTCGACACAAAGGGTTTCGATCTCGAGAAAAAACGCATTGGTCTCCGCCTGCGTGAGATCCGAGAGGGCAGCGACGTCCGGTTTGTCTGCACCATGAAGGTCCCGATCCAAGGCGTCTCGACGATGGCAGGGGGCGTCCAGCGCCACCATGAGATCGAGTTCGACGCTACTAATGAAACCGCGGCGACGATGCTGGCTATGCCGTCAGCGGTGCCCTCGATCCTCATCGGTGGAGCCCCAGCGGAAGCCCGCGAGCTCGCCGCCCAGGTCTTCGGCAGCGTCGACGAAGACACGATGGAGTGCACCGGCAGCTTCACAGTTCGTCCAATCAACCCCGCTAACCCAGAACTATCGCCGCACGTTCCTGTGGCACGACATGGCCCTTGAGCTCGACGAGACCACATTCCCGGGCAACCACGTCGCATACGAGATCGAGGTAGAGACCACCGACCCGGACACCACCATGACCCTGCTGCAGGCCGACCTTGCGGCGAGCGGGGCCGAGTCCCAGCCGAGCACGGCGTCCAAGCTCGGTCGGTTCCGGCAGTACCAGCGGGAGCAGTGATCCACTCCAGCAAGGAAGGCGAACTGGTCGACGTTGGCGCCGTCGCTGTGCCGAGGGTCGGGCAGACCAACCGGAGCACCAACCAATCGACCAAGAGTCGGAATGATAAATGCGATGGTCAAGCCAGGCCATGGGATTTACGTGTTAGTGCCATCATGAACATCTCAGTCGGCGTGGTCGAGCGACACCACAGCCCCCCTAAGCCCCCGCCCCCGGGCCGGCAGCGGCGGCTTCCTCGGCCCGAGCGGCTTCTGGGCGATCTCCGAGGGCAGCGGCTCGAACTCAAACCTTCCCGACCTCAAGACAGGCAGGTCTGGGTCCAGGGCGCCCTCGTCGACGTCCGTCCCGAACCCGGAGTCCTCGGTCAGCTTCGACTCGCACCGACTCTCGGCTTTGGGCTCGGTCGGCTCTAGCTCACCAGCGTATGCATCGTTGGCCCCTGTCTTGGCGGTCTGCCCCCGAGTCACAGAGTCGAGCCCCGCCTTGAAGACCTCCACCAGCGTCTGGTAGTCGACGTGCTCGAGCCGAGTCTGGATCAGCCCCCTGACGTCCGTCGGCAGGGCGGCGACCAGCCGGGCCGACGCCAGCCGCTCGAACCGGACCACGTCCTCGGCTGACAGCGTCGGGCCGGCAGTCATGGGCGTCGAGCCCGCGGGTTGTCCCTCGAGCTGACCCGGCCGGACAGGTGCCGCGGACAGGAATGCCCTCTGCGACATGTCGACGTAAAAGTCAAGCAGCTCGTCGCCGTCGGTCTGGATCTCCGCGGCCCTGGGCTGACGGCCGCTGCCAGGGGAAGGTAGGGCGGCGGGATCCTCTCGGATGGGGGGCATCGAGTCCGTCATGACGGTGTGGGTGGCCGTGGCGGGCGAGTCCGTCTGCACGACCGACTCCTCGACTGACCGGCCAGACCTGCTCATGTCAACTCCGTAGATTGACTTGACGCCGTTGATCATGTGGTCGAGCTTGCCCAGCACCGACGCCGCGTTCGACGGCACCGGGAAGTCCATCTTGGGTGTGGGCAGCATCATGCCGAGGTTCATGTCGTCCAGCGATGTACCCCGGGCCCTGCTGGTCAGCGGGGCGTCGTCCACCTCGTACACAGACATTCCCAGCCCTAGGTCGCTCTCACTGTCTTGGCTGGCGACGATGCTGTTGAACCTGGACCCAGGCTGGCTTTTGAGCATCGTCAGCGAGCCAATGCTGTTGGCTGAGTCCAGCGCGTCGTCGACAGCCTTCTGCGCCTCTGCCCGCCTCGCTACGATGGACGAGTACTCGTCCATGGCTGCCCGCAGCTCGCGGTCCTGCCGGGAGATCTGCTTGCGGAGCATTGTCGCCTCCGCGTTCAGCCGGAACACCTCGGGCATGTCGTCGCCACTCGCCGTGGGCGTCACCGCGGTGCCCTCGAGCTCGGTTAGGCGGTGCGTCACCATCCGTAGGTTGCTCGCCAGCGTCCCCTTCGTCTTCTGTCGGGAAACCAGCTCCCGCTTGCATCGGCCCTCCTTATCCGCCAGGGACTTGAGGAACGTCGTGTGGCTCGTGACACCCTCCATCGCCATCATCCCCTCCCGTCGGGTCGACATGGAGTCAGTTCGCAGTTTAAGGGGGGCTGGGGGCGAGGTGATGTCGTCGGTGCTGCCCCCGATGTTGGCCATCTCGGCGGGGGTGAGCTTGTCCGCGAGCAGGGCAGGGTCGGGCCCGCTGGCGAGCACCTTGTGGACCGGGCGGGACCGCTTCAACGCCGCGATCCTGGTGGCCGTGAGAATGTTGTTGGACTTCTTGATGATCTCGCGTCTGAGGAGCAGCTGGGCCAGGTATCCCCACTTGTACTGGGCCGACGATGCCTTCGCCCGCTTCAACGCCGCTCGCTCCTTTACCCGCTCCCGGTGCATCTCGTAGTACTTAGCTTGCACTAGGCTGACGTCATCCTTGAGCAGTTTTAGGTCCAGCACTGCCCGGTCGGCCTTGAAGTCCGTCAGCGTGCGGGGCGGGGTGCGCTCCATCCAGCGGAGCATCGCCGTCAGCGGCTCCTGGACGGCGATGGCGGCCAGGTTATACTGTGTGGTGAGGCTGAGGAGCTCGCGGTCGATCCACGAGACGAAGAACTCGATCTGTTCGGGCGTCTTGAACGTTGGAAGCTTCGCCAACGCGGCCTTTCGGAGATCCTTTCCTGCATTTGCTGCCTCTTTAAGCTCTGTGAAGCGCTGTTCAAACTCTGTGGCGATACGGTTCATACAGCGGGCGTATGGAGTGAGGGATGCTAGTTTCCAGGCGATGAAGTCCTGTGGGAGATCTGCGCCAAGAATGCGGGCCTCCATATCATCATTGGTTGTTAAAGACATCTGTTGCGTGTTCTAGTATAACGGCTTCAGCAGCCGCGGTTGTGATGATCCTTATACTGCACTCAGTCAAATGGGCCCGTCTGCGTCGATACATGCATGGTAGGGGACGGGCACACCGCATGGGGGGCTGCGCGAGCCCTCTAATCAGTGAGAAAATTTGAGTGCCAACCAAGCGATGAAACTGTCTAGGAGAAACAATAGCGCCCTGTATGTGCCCAAAAAGCGCGCAGGCGTTCTTGATCTCACATTCACCTCATCTGACCGGATATTCATGGGAACGTCGAACACAGTTGGGACCGAGACACGAATCACCATCCTGAACCCCAAGGGAAGCAAAATCCGCGAATCTGTCTTCGCATCCAAGGATAAGAAGGGACAGGCAGCAGCTCCACGGATCGTGCAGTGCTGCCCCACCAATCAGCGCATGGTTGCTGTCGTCACCAGCGACGTCATCTCCATATACGACGTGGGAACCGGCACGGACCCCGATTATAAGCCGAAGAAGGTCGGATCTATCGACGAGAGCAACGTTATCGCCATGATCTGGACGACGAGGGGCGCGGGTAGCACGGTCGACTGCATCTACATCGCCACCCGCAACGGCGACGTCAAGCGCATCGACAACCCCACGCAGTCTAGATCTGGGCGTTCGGACAACCGCACGACCACGACGCTGTACGGCGCGTCGAGTACGGTCTCGGGCCGCCCGCTGTCGCCCGTGAATTGCCTCGCCGTCAGCCCTGACGGCCACACCGTGTACTCCGGCCACTGGCGCCGCGAGATCGTTGCATACGATGTCGTGACCGAGAGCCTGACCCTCGTCGGCCTGCACCCGTCGCCCCCTGTCGCCATCGCCCCAACCCGCGACGGGCAGGTCGCCGCCATCTCTGGTGACGCCAAGGACCCTAACCTCTACCTCCACTCCACCACTAGAGCGGCCCCACTCGTTGTCCGGCTCGACGTCCCCACCCCGACGCTGCTTTCCCTGTGCGGCCCGAGGTCTGGCGACAGTGTCGTGGTGTGCGCCCCCGACTCCATATTCGTGGTCGCCCCTGTCGTGGGCGAGTGGCGCGTTGATAAGACCATCCCGTTCTCCGGCATGGGCGCCATCCCCGCGTGTGCCTTCTCGCTGGACTCGTCTGCCCTTGTCGTCGGGTCGAGCACTGGTGTCGTCGAGCTGTTCGACGTCTGCGTCGCCCACACCGTGAGCCAGGGCTTCGACGTACTCTTCCGGGCGGACAACCGCGTCGAGATCAAGGGGCGAGAGGGCGACCCCCGCGCTGTGACCATCGCCAGCCACCATCGCACGCTCTCCAGGGTCCGTGTCCACCGGAGTCTCGACACCATAGCCACGGCGTTCGGCGGCGACACGCCGCAGACACCGCGGTCAGTGATCTTCGCCAACCTCGACACCGGCGTGGTCATCGAGGCCCCGTGGTCAGCCCCGGACGTCCGCTTCATCCTGGACACCCCGGGCATCGCCATCATGTTCGTCCCGGGCGACGTCGGCACATCCGGAGACATCTACGTCATTGACATCAGTGGCGAGGCGGCGGTCGACCCGGCCGACGCTGTCCTCGGACCGGCCCACACTCCCCGCAGGAACAGGTCGCTCATCAGCGCGCTGGGGGCCACTCTCGACGGGCTGCCCCAGATGGCCGTCGCCCACGTCGGAGATGTCGGCGCGAAGACGATCATCGTGACCAACATCAGCGCCTGTCTGGAGCACACGCGGTACACCCATGTGAGGCCCGTCCGCTGGCTGGAGCTCAACGCCACGGCCCGCCAGATGCTGTTCCAGGACGTCAGCGGGGCCGTGTGGGTCCTAGGCATCGGCGAGGACATGCTGACTCAGCCCACAGTCGCCCAGCTGTCCCAGCAGGCGACGTACGTCCAGTGGGTACCCGGCACGGACGTCGTCGTCGCCCAGTGCGGCCCGGCAGTCCACACGTGGTACAGCCTGGGGGCCACCCGGGCAGACGTGACTCCCCTGCGGGACGACGGCTGTGTGGTCGATATCGAGCGGTCTGAGCACTCCACGGAAGTCGTGGTTGAGTGCCCTGACGGTCGCGAGTATCGCGTGCCGCTGGACGACACGCTGATCCGCTTCAACACAGCCATGGCGTCGGATGCCCTCGAGCAGGCGGCGGCGTCCCTCCCAACCGACTCGAGCGCGTCACAGGCCAAGGGCATGTGGCGCCAGCTGCTCGCCAGGGCCATTGCCCTCAGAAACCTCCCCGTCGCCATCCAGGCGGCCGCGGCCAGCCACGCCTCAGCCGACCTCCACTACCTCGAGGCCTGCGTCAAGACCGAGATCGACGCCTTCGAGGGCACCAGCTCTGACCGGTCCCGTCTGCTGGACGCCCGCATGGCCCTCATGGACCGGGAGCAGGTGGACTACGGGGTACGTGCCCTGGTCGGCATCGGCAAGTACCAGGAGGCGATCGATGTCTACGTCACCCTCGGCCAATACCCCAAGGCCCTCAGCCTGGCCGCTGAGTTGGGGCTCCCCGCGGACACCACAGACGCCCTCAAGCAACAGTACCTCACTCTGCTGGAGTCGACCAAGCAGTTCATCCGGATCGGAGAGATGAGGGAGGCCGAGCACGCATACGTCGACGCCGTCGCTACGTACCTCCGCGGCGGGGCCCCCCACATCGCTGCCCGCCTCATCATGTCGGGCCGCGCCTCAATGACCCCCGACGCCCAGGCGTCTTTCGTTGACCAGATCTGCGCCATGCTTGAGTCACGGTCGCAGTTTAAGGAGCTCGGCCAATTCTACGAGTACCTTGGCCGCAACGACGACGCCTTCCGCCTGTACAAGCGCGGCAACGTCTACCCACTCGCCATCAAGCTGGCCCGTGATGGCCAGGGCGTCGTAACCCGGCCCGAGTTCAATCAGCTGCTCAGCGCCTATGGCCGCCAGCTCGCACGGCAGGGCCAGCCCGCCAAGGCCGTGACCCTCTTTGAGGAAGCCGGGGACACCGTCGGGGCTGTTGACTCGGCGATCGCGGCGAACCAGATCAGCAAGGCAGAGGACCTTCTCGCCAGACACGCGATCGACGAGCGGAGCCGCAGCACCTTCACGGCCCAGTACATCGCGCTGGCCGAGCACTACGAGGGAAAGAAGAACCTCGTCATGGCGGAGGGCGCCTTCGTCAACGCAGGCCAGGTCCGCCGCGCGGTCCTCATGCATGTCGGCGCAGGGGACGTCAGCTCGGCCATCTCGGTCGCCAACCGCATGCCCGAGGCCGAGAGACGCGCCGTCCTCCGCGAGGTGGCCGGAGCCCGAGCCCGGGCCCGCCTGTTTGACGACGCCAAGGCACTGTACTCTGCGGCGGGTGACGTCGACGCCATCATCGGGATGTTCAAGGCCGCTGCCATGTTCGACCAGTGCATCGCAGCGATCAACGCCAACTACGCCGGCACTCGCCGCGCCGCCCTTGTCGCCGACGTGGCGAGAGACTGTGTGCAACTGGGCCGGCTGTCGGACGCCCGCCGGATGTACCTCATCGCGGGACTCCATGAGGAGGCGATCACCATGTACAAGGGTCTCGGGAAGTGGACCGAGGCGATCGATGTCGCCCAGCAGGCCGACCCCGCGGTGCTGCGGAAGCTCGCCTTTGAGTACGGCGTGCAGGAGGGTAGCCGCGGCCTGACCGCCGTGGGTCTGGTCGGACCGGCCGTGCAGCACGCGATAGACCATGGCGACTTCGCCAAGGCCGAGCTGTTTGCGGAGAACTCGCCCGAGCTCAAGGCTGAAATCTGTCTCGGCCGTGCCCGTCACCTCGAGAACGAGGGGCTGGTTGAGGAAGCGCAGGAGCAGTTCATCGCCGGCGGGAAGCCCGAGGAGGCTGTCCACATGTGGGTCCATCTGGGCCAATTCGACTCGGCCCTCAAGGTCGCCGGGAGCCACGCGCCGGGCATGGTTACGGAGGTCAAGCAGGGCATGGCTGCCCACTACGCCGCATCCAACCACGCGTCCGACCTCAACAAGGCTGTCGAGCTGTTCGTCGAGCTGAACGAGCACGATAAGGCCCTCGAGGTCTACACCTCTCGCGGCATGACGGCCCAGGCCCTGCTGCTCGCCCAGCGACACGTCCAGCTGCAGCACCACGTCGACAGCATGCAGACCGAGACCCGCGCCCAGCCCCGTGTTGAAAGGCGTGCGGTCCAGCCGTCGACGGTGATGGCTGAGGCCGAGGCCAGCCTCACGGGCGTTGTCCGCAGCGGAGACGTTGCCCACGCCCTCGGTATCATCAGAGGCACCAGCGTGCCCGCTGAAGAGCTCAACGCCGCCGCGGCCGCCGCGAGGAGGACAGACGAGGTCTCCCACAGCGTCGTCGCCTTCGCCATCGGGTCAAAGCTGACCGAGATGGGGCTCTACGGCGACGCCATCAACGCCATTACGGACGTCGCCATCTCGGCCGAGGCGGAGTCGGTGGCAGTCATCACGCGCCTCGCCGATGCCGTCATCCGCCAGGAGTTCCCCCTTACTGAGAACGACGCCGTCTCTCCCGCCCTTGTCGAATATGAGCTCGCCATGCCCGGCCTGCTCCGGGTTGTCAACGCCGCAGGGCTCGCCGACTCGCCTGACAAGGCACACCGCGACCTGGCCGGCGTCGTCCTATGCGAGGCGATGCGGGTCAGGTTCTCTCCCAACATCGCCGAGAACCTCGCCGTCGACGCTGATGACGACGAGGCGCTTGCCCTTGCTGCCAAGGCGGCCCTCAGCGCCCTGGAGTTCGCCGGCACCCTCCTACCGATCGACCGGGCGTACTTCTTCGCCACGCTCCTCTGCATCCGGGCCGGTCGTCTCGACCACGACCTCGCACCGACGTTCAAGTCGATGGCGTTCTTCGTCGGCAATCGGTACCGCGACGTGCACGCCCTCGCCAACCACTCGCCCGACGTCACGTACCTCGACAACGCCGACGTCCAGGACGCCTGCATCAATTGGCCGATGGTGGGCATCGACAGCGGCGCCGGTGTGAGTGTCGTCAGCGTGCCGTTCATCAATGACGACGAGTACGCCGACAGAGACGCTCCCTCCCTCCGGATCTTCGACGATATCTGGGGTGCCGTTGATGATCTCATGATCGACGCCGGCGACCCGCCGCAGCAGCCGTGCGAGAGCTGCTATGCAGAGCACTACGCCTTCAACACTGTGTGTCCCCACTGCGGTTTCGCCAGGCCCCGCAGCTCGCTGTCGGGGGCGCCCATCACGCCGCCAGAGACCGTATGCGGCTCATGCGGTGCCCGCAGCGGCCGCCGGGAGTGGAACCTGGTGGCGTCGCGGGGCGGCGAGTGTTCGGTGTGCGGCGAGAGTGCCGTAGCCCGCCACTAATGTAAATATATTATTTATGGTGCCCCTGCTGGCTGAGGTGTGTTGGTCGCTATGCCAGTTTCGAGCCCGTCTTCTTCTTCAGATCAGACGACTGAAGCCACAGTGATGTTCCACACCGATGTTCATCTCATTTCTATGTCGTGCTAAACTGCTCTTTCATCGAAGAGACTGTGACGCCGGAATCGTGACAGACCCGCAGGTTAGTACCTAAAGTGCTGTTTAACAAAAACTCATCATTGCGCCATGAACAGGGGGCACAACTCGAGCAGCATCTCTACGCCCTTCACCATGGACTCAACGGGCACGTACTCCCGCACACTGTGGAAGTTGACGCCGCCCGACCAGACGTTGGGGACAGCCAGACCCTGGGCGGCCAGCATCGCCCCGTCAGTGCCACCACGCATGGGGAAGGAGACCGCCGGGGTCCCGGTAGCCTTCTCAACGGCGACGCACAGGTTGTTCCAGACGCGGGGGTGGCGTCTGATGACGTCCTGCATGTTTCTGTACTGGGGGATGAATTCGAACGGGGCGATGGCGACGTTGCCGTGGACTGCATGCGCCCGAACAGCCGCCGCGGCATCCAGCACAGCCTGCTGCATCATGGTCATGTCGTCGTCGGTGAAAGAACGCAGAATTAGGTGCACCTCAGACTTCTCGACGTCGGCGACGACTCGCTGGGCAAATACGTAGGGCTGGCTGTCCTTGGTCGTCTCGGGTGCGTTGTCCACTGGGAGGTGATCAATGAAGTGGGCCATCGCGGTGATGGTGTTGGCCATCTTGTGGTAGGCGAATCCGGGGTGCACTTGGTGCCCGGTAAATTTGACAACTGTCTTGTAGGCCGTGAACGTGTTATCCTCGACCTCCCCCACGTGACAGGCATCAATGGTGTAGCCGCAGGTGACTCTCCCGTGACCAGGGACGACGAGGTCCTCGACCTTGACGCTCTCAGTACCACGCCCCACCTCTTCGTCTGGCGTGAACATCACAAACAGCGCGGGGTGGCTTACTTCAGGCCGCTGCTTCAACATCCACAGCAGGCTCATGATCTGGGTAATACCGGCCTTGTCGTCGCCCCCGAGGAGGGTGTCGCCGGAGCTCGTGATGACGTGCTGTCCGACATACCGCTCCAGGTCCTCGGCGGGGATGACTGTGCCGTTGCGGGGCAGGACGATGTCGCCGCCCTTGTACTCGTGGACGATGGGCTCTACGTGTTCGTTGGGGGCGTCCGGGCTCGTGTCCATGTGTGAGTTCAGCAGGACGACGTCCGTGGACTTCCCGGGGCCGCGGGGGAGAAGGTGGCCGGTGACGACGCACTGCTCGCTGACATTGACGCCTTGGACATCCAGTGCCAGGAGCTCGTCGGCCAGCATCCTCGCAAGATCAAACTGGCGTGCAGTTGACGGGGTAGTCTGTGAATCGTGATCAGAACCAGTAGCAACCTTAGCATAGCGTATAAAGGTCTCCTGAACGTGTTTGAAAAGAGCTTCAAACATTATTGACGTTGTTCTCGGTGGTTGTCTTGCGTGCGATGTGCTGCGCAGGATTAGAATGATCCATTTATGAGCCAACTCACGTAAAGGGTAAGGCGCGGGTGGGGTGCTTAGTAATCAACGGCCGAGTAGCCTTGCCTCAGGCAGAACGAGATGTCCTGTTGGGCGGTGTGGTTGTAGGTGTGGATGGTGCGGATTAGAATTGTTGAGTCCAAAACACACAGTGATCCAAGCAGCATCAGGATCGCAGTGTGGTTCATCATACTCTATCAATCGTGCGCTGCATATCACGCGCGCTGCAGCGCGTGCTTGTGTGGTTTGGAAGAGAAAGAGTTTACGAGTAAAAAGAGGTTTGGACCCTCCCAGGGATATTGGTAGATATTAATACTGACTACACTTCCCCCCCATGGCCAAGCAGTCGCGCGGCCATCACCACAACCAACATCTGGTATTACGTGGGGCTAGAGCCACCAATCGAACTTGGGATTACGCTCGCTCATGCCGAACCACTATTGGAATTATCGACGGGATAACGACAACCAACTTCTGGGATTACGTCTTATTGCAACCTCCAGGTGAGGTATTATGCGTAGTAAGGTGTGACCGAAAGATTCGAGGATGATATCAAAAAGATTCGGAAAAGATCTATGCAGCGCTGCTAATTAAGATATGGGTTCAGGAGCTCCTGTATAAGTATAAAAAGGACGTACCACAGCCCCGCCCCCTCGCGGGCACTCTGGGGCTCGCGCTCGACTCGGGAATTCTGGCCCCGAGCATTTTTAGGCATTTCGCCATCGCTCATACAGAAAGTTCTGGTACGTTGGGCTGATCCGCCCCATTCTTACACAGTGCCCGAAAAAGGGGTTTTCGAGCCCCAATTCGGCTTCGTTGGCGAGTTCTGACTCTTTTTGTTCTGCGCTGTACCGAAAGTTAACCAACATCATAAGCACTGCTCCACGGACGGTAGAAGTCTCGTGGACTGTGTTTGAGATATAAATATTGTGAATAGTCCGTCATGGGGATCACTATGGGCACTTCCATTCGTCATTTGGGAAAAGTGCAGGATATGTCGCTTTTTCCTGAGGAAAAGCGGCCAAACATGGCGGATACGCGTGCGCTCGACCAAATTCGTGAGCTTTCGATGGAGTTAACTGATGACGATTATCGCAAGGTGCTCGAAAATGCCCTTGCGACGATTGCTCGGACGCAACGCTATAAGGCCCGCACGATGAGCGCCCTGCAGAAGAGGGCCATCCGCAAGAGCGGCGGGAATGCCTCCCAGATGCCCATGATGCGGTTTGTGCGCCTCTATTCTTCTTACCTAGGATCTTCACCGTGCCGGCAACTTCCGCTCGGGAGCTCTGCCGTGTGCCGGTGGGGGGTGTGATGGAGGGGTGCTTCACGAAGCAGGCAGACCAGCTCGCCGATGTGGTTCGACGGTGCTTGGCTGGCTACGTTAACTTCGTTGAGGTGCCCCTCGAGGGGATCTTCGATCACCTCTCCACCGGCACGCTGTGGAGCAAGGACGCAGGCGGCTTGCTCGATCTGTCAGCCGGCCTGCTGGTCCAGCTCCAGCGAGAGCATCGTGCGCTCCGCTTCCTGCGGGAGGCGTCTCGCAGCCGTGCCGAAACCGACTCCGGCATAGTCCGCGACGCCGTTGACGCCGGCGTTTTCGATCTCAAGGGCAACGGCTCAAACAGGTACGTCACCCCGGAGACCCTGTTCTCGCTCTCCCGCGCTCTCGGCTGCGGCCAGAGCCTGGCCCGCCGCACCCTGTACCGGGTCGCCGTCTTGGCCCTCGCCCCAGACTACTACCGCTTGTTCCTCCACGGGGAGCGTAGCGAGAACGTCTCAGTCACCGCCACTCACTGGGCCGCCCTGGTCGCTAACCTCCGCGCCATGGACGAGCTTCCGTCCCTGCCGGAGCGGCTCGGTCTGGCCATGCAGGTCTCTGACCCTGAGCGCGAGTACGAGGTCCTTGACGTGCTGGGTCACGAGATCCTGACGGCTGGATCCGACCGCCGACTCATTCTTCACGTTCAGTACGCGGGCTACACTGCCCCTACCTGCACTGGTCTGGACGAGACCCTCGCTGCCGTCAGCGTGGCTCGCGAGTATCTGATCGACTTTGAGCTCGAGGACTGGATCAAGGGCCCTGACGACGAGTCCGATGACGACTACCAATAAATCTTGATTGAGAATCCGTTTACTGCCTGGAGTGCGCAGCACGGTGTAGTTCTCTCTGCTCAAGAAAGTCCTCAAACTTGTCACAGCCATCGACATTCTCGAATGGCTCCCACGAAGCTTCGTCCGGCTCATAGCCCAGCCACTCAACCAAGTATTCGCGATTCTCGACCGGACCGGAGTCGGGCCGGGACTTCACAATCTTGCTCGGTATATACTCGGCCGCAACAGTGTTAGCCAAGCGAGTAACTTGCTCCACGGACATGTCGCCGTGATCGAACGGGAGGACCCGGGAAGCGTCGACCCTGAACTGCTTCAGAGATTCAAGGTCACGCACAGTATAGGCAACAACCTTGTTGTACTCCTGGTGCACCGACACTAGTGCCATTTTCCGCACCATGGGCAAAAGTAGTTCTGGCTACAGAGGCCCAATCTTAGCGAAAGACACTGGTCCGCAACCACAAAGTACCACTGCTGCTCAAAGCAGTATCGCCGACCAACGCTTCCTGACGAGGAAGCACCTCAAATATGTTTCATCCGCCCCTCCTGTCCTCAAAAGACAACTACTAGCAGGCATTGCCTTTATTGGGGACCCCGTAATCATCCATCCCTTCAAAACTGAGCTTGCAACACACTCATCGACGGGCAATTTCGTCTCGGTGGCAATCCCAAACCTAAAACGGGACAACGCCCGCTATAAGCGGGCTAAGGATGCCTGTAATGACCTACTCCAAGATGCTGAGCACCTTGCAGCTGCATTTGGGCTCTCCATCCGGGAAGGTATCCTCAAACTCTTTCCCCTCATTGCCTATGATCTTGTCCACACGGTTGGAACGCTTAAGGCTGCCCTAATCCACTGCAGGTTCACGGGACTCCCCCCAGCTAGCAGCATGGACTGGAGCAAGTTCGCAGATTTCATCTCCGCCAGATGCCCTACAGTGTTAGACCAACGGAACGATCCTTGGCCTCCAACCATATCCACTGTCCCGAACTCTCCGAGCCTGACATGGCAGGCAGTCGGTCAAAGAGAGCCTCTTGGTCCCCGCATCGCTCACTCCGGCCGGCCCGGCCCCATTGTATCTCCGGATGGTCTCAACCTCACGCCGTTCATGGGCCTCGAGGTAATCCACTTACTGTATGGCGCCTCTCCCGTGTTGGGAGGACATGCGATGACTGAGCTTTATGCCGAATGGGGTGGAGCCACAGCGGCCGACCTTCAGTCTTCCTTATCGAATACCTTATCAGACAGCCTTATCTCTCCCATTCGCCGGAAGGCCTATCCAGTCGATGACTCTACTATATCCATAAGTTCCTGTTCAAACTCTGATGTTGAGCTCGCAAGCCCGATCCCTGTTAGCGTGGAAGAGGTTGCGCGGCAGATTCGGAAAGAAATATCGTCTTGCGAAGAGAACAGCATTTATCCATCATCCCCGATCGTAGCTGAGGAGCCTAACGCCCGTTGGGGCCCTCTCATGAGCATCCCAGTTCACGCCGACGGCAACTGTGGCCTTCACTCACTTGCTGTCTCTCTGGGTATGACGGGCCTGACGAGACGAGAAGCCGTGTCGAAACTTGCCTCCGCCATCCAGAATGGTACAGTGGATCTTAACTCCTCGTGGAGATCCACGGTGCGCACTTTAACCACACACACCACCGCTAGCGACATTGGTAGTGCCTTCCTATCCACCACAGACCTCCGCAATATTGCATCGCTCTTTTGGAAAAAATGTGCTTATTGCTCATCGATATGATGCCAACACAGTCTCAGTAACCATCCCAGCATTATCCGAGTTCTCTACACTTCCTCTCAATATTGACGCGCTCAAAACGATGCTCAAAACCGATTACATCCTCATTAGACTGAGTGCTCTGCACTTCACGCCTCTTTTTCCGTCTGTGAGGAGCGCAGAAGCAAGGCGCCTGCAATATGCTGAATATCGTCCAAGAAGAGCCCCCTCTAGTGTGGCTCGCAACAACATCGCCGCTGAAGGCCTCGATAGCGCCCCCCTCTAGTGTGGCCCGCAACAACATCGCCGCTGAAGGCCTCGATAGCGCCCCCTCTAGTGTGGCCCGCAACAACATCGCCGCTGGAGGCCTCGATAGCGCCCCCCTCTAGTGTGGCCCGCAACAACATCGCCGCTGAAGGCCTCGATAGCGCCCCCTCTAGTGTGGCCCGCAACAACATCGCCGCTGAAGGCCTCGATAGCGCCCCCTCTAGTGTGGCCCGCAACAACATCGCCGCTGAAGGCCTCGATAGCGCCCCCCTCTAGTGTGGCCCGCAACAACCGTGATGGCGTCCATGGCGCTCTCATAGGCTTGTCTGGC
This sequence comes from Carpediemonas membranifera, assembly GCA_019828565.1. NCBI lineage: Eukaryota > Fornicata > Carpediemonas > Carpediemonas membranifera. The sequence continues at coordinate 882,709 of JAHDYR010000038.1, read as the reverse complement.
AAGAGAGAGGGTCCTGTTTCTCATATCCTAGTGGTCGACTTTGAAGGACTAGGAACTGCCGTAGACCGCAGAGCCACCAAACAGAGTCGCGTCTCATATCCCGTAGAGGCCGGCGCCACACTCCTAGCCCGCGTCAAGGATCCTGAAACGGGGATAATGATGTGGGACGTCGCAGGGGTCCACTGGGGCGGCTTAGAAGTTGATATCCCAGCGCAGTTAATGCAGACAGCTTTATACCAAGCGGCAGTTGTTCATGGGTGTCCTCCCATGAGCTTCAGAGTACACCCCGACCACCCCGGGATCTCATTCCCCAGCCCGACCGACTGGCTTCACCACCTCACGGTCATAGTGAGCTCCCTCCCGAACTGCATCATGGTCGCCAAAGACCCGAGACTTGAGAACTCCGTCCTAGAGTCATGGGTCTCGGAAAGCGATGCCCCCTTCCTTGACAAGGTCTATGACATAAGTGATCTAGAGTCCATAGACAAAAGATCCTTTGGGCATATCCATGACTACTGCCGTTCACCCGAGTTCTCTGAGGCGATGTCGATAGCCCAATGTCTCACAATGGTGAAGTGCCCCTGCCCGTACCACATTGGAACAGATCCAGGCTACCATTGTGCTCTCAGTGACACTGTAGCTTTCGCGGCGGTACTGCACACAGTCTCATGTCTCGACCGAACATCTAGGGGAGCTATCACATCCACGTACTCTGGAAATCACTGATGCATGGAGGAAAGACTTGGATGTCCTCATCGGCAACTGGTCCTCTCTCCTGCCCGACCTGGCCGTGCTACTACTCCAAGACCTCCACCTGCCAACGCTTGAGGAGCTGCACCACATCCTCAAGGAGTACGTAATAGCACCTAAGGGTGGCTGCTCCTTCCCCACAGGTGATAGGGCCAGACAGGCTATGACGTGCCGTCAATTTATTGCAGTGCGGAGCCCAGCTCGGCGAGGGTGGGAATGGTTTGATCCTCTTGCCAAGATGATAGCGGTGGCGGATGCGGCAGGCATAGTCCCTCCAAACAGCCTAGAACAGCCATTCATCAGGATAGCGACGGTGAATAACGACAGCTCCTTCAGCAATCAGTTGACGGCTCAGCAAGTTTACTGGGAGTGCCCTCCTCACCGAGACCTACCGCAATCTGCTGCAGAGCTTCTGGCTCTCAACGTTCCTCCCTCGGCAGACAACTCCAAAGGAGTAGTCAAGAGGTCCTACAGAGCGCCGGATCATTGGTTTCTAGTCCCGAGAATCCCCAACAAGCCAGTGCGAGGGCTCCGCAAAGTCAGACTGAGAGGGCCCATGACTCGAGGAGACATGGATGCCCTCATACAGAAGGCAGAAACAGCATGGGTCAGCGAAGCGTGGGACCTTTCTCCGGTGTTCAAAGCTCTCCAGAGTGCCCGAGCTCACGACGGTAACTGGAGTAAGGTTGAGCCACCGGCTTCTTCCACGCCAGCTCCAAGCTTAGCCACGCGAGTCTCGCCTGCGACCTTCAGGAATCAGAGAGGGCGAAGTCAAGCAGGTAGACGACCAGTAAATGGTCACCTCTACTCGTGGAATTGCACATCACTCAACATCACCAAGATGACTCTTGCTCTAGTACAAGACGTGGACATCATGGCCATTCAGGAGCTATGGTGGTGGGCCCAGTCCCCGGAGCTGCCCACAACGAATGACAAGGTCCTGCTATACCACGGAGTGATCAAGTCAGAGTCCGAGACAAAGCATCTAGGCGTAGGCATCATGCTGAGGAAGGAATTAGCTGAGCTCTGCACATACGTCGAGAACCAACCCCACTCTCCAAGGTTGATTCAAGCTGACCTAGGCTGCGTGTTTGTAACAGCTGGCAAACTGAAGGTCCGTGTCATGTCCATCTATAGTCCATGCACGGGAGCACAAGCCAAGAAAGAGTTCCACACTCTACTGTCCTCCGAGGTGAAGAAAGCTATTGAGCAAGGGCTCCAAGTTCTTGTCATGGGAGACTTCAACACGAACCTACTAGATCCATCGACGCTGTGGGCTACCACCCTAAAGGAGTGTGGCTTGAGACTGGTAGTGCCCGACGGCCCGACCTTCATGGACAGAGTAATTGATGGCATCGCAGCAACACCTAAGCTGGCTGATCTCATCAAGAAGCCGCTCACAGTATCCCTTGAACCCAAAGGACACAGAGCGGTTGTAGCAAGATCAGGCATAACGGGTTACTTTCGCACGAGGAGCAAGGCAACAGCAGTCCTCAACGAAAGACATGTGGCTAACGTACTTGAATGCAGCAAGGATCATCGAAAGGCGAGGACTCTCCTGAGGAACATCAGCCACCTTGATGTCGACCAAGCCTTTCAAAAGCCTGACGTCGACTATCAACCGATGGGCGTTGGTGGACACTGCGGCCTCACATGAAGTGAGAGAAGTCGAGAGAGCAGAAGACTACGACCACTGGTTTGTCGCCGGAGAGCAGATCGGTATTTCCCCTGAACGGCTCTATGAGCTCATCATTGAGGATCATCGCCACCAACATCAGCTCAAGGAGAGGACGAGCAGAGGCCCCAAAGCTCTCGTGTGCTCTGAGCTATCATCAGCAATGCTATCAGTAGCGTTAGCATCCTCGGAGAGCCACGCCCACTCAACACTCAAAGCCTACCATGCCCGAGCCAAGCGAGTCTCTGAGAGCATGGATGTCATGTCCCCTGAATTCTTTAGATACGTCCATTGGAAGCTTTTTGAAGGGGCAGGCCAGAGTGTCTGGTCTTCGCAGAGACCTGGAAGGCTTACTCAGAGGACCCGGCCTTCCTGCTACCACCACAGTAGGAGGCAGAGTGATCACCAACCGAGAAGAAGTAGCCAAGGCCTTCGAGGAGTGGTATGCGTCAGTATCATATGTGGCAGGAGCAGTAGAACCATCCATCTCTCGCCCCGATATAGAGCTCGAAATCACGGACACTCTCCTGGAAGGGGCTCTCAAATCTGCCAAGAATAGATCAGCCCCAGGCAGTGATGGACTAACCCCGGCAATTTTCAAATATTGCCCAGTCCTCAAGGAGGCGCTCAAGACTCTGCTACAGAAGTGCATTGACCAACTCAAGACCCCAGCAGAGTGGCATACCGCCGTGGTAATTCCATTGAAAAAGCCCGGCTCTACTAGCGATGCTCCTGTGGCGTTCAGACCTATCTCCCTACTTTCCACAGCCCACAAGGTGCTCGGCACAATGATGATCCGCACGATTGACCGAGACAACCCTCTTCCCCCCTGAACAATACGGTGCAAGGCCGGGTGTTTCATCGGTTGATGCACTATGGGCTATTGAGCACGCGAGACGTGGGTTCAAAGCGACCCACATTGGGACTCTGGACGTGGCTAAGGCCTTTGACCGTGTCCCGAGGAGAGATGCATTGGACTCGTTGAGGGGGGAACAGAAGGGCCATTGAGATGTTGAAGGAGATGCATTTGCACACAAGGATCTCTATGCGAGGTAGCAGCACTAGCGCCGCTACCAACACAGGAGTACGGCAAGGATGCACCACTGCTCCCTTCATCTTCACAAGATACCTTGCGGAAGTCCCTCACATCATTGCAAGCTTAACCGCTCTAGGGAAGGAAGCAATTGAGAAGCTTCCTCCCGACATAGAGACCCTGAGACGAGTGGCAGCAAGGCCGTGCGTTCCCTGGATTGTCACAGTCCTGTTCGTTGATGACATTACAATAGTAGCTCCCTCCCTTAAGTGGTTGGAGGCAGCACTTACGGCGGCATGGACATGCATGCTAGCGCTATCCTTGGAGCCCAACGATAAGACCACCTATGTCTCAGAGGACGACACCCCCTCCCTCACCATCCATGGCAATCCAGTCATTAAGAGAGACGCGGTCAAGCTCCTAGGGGTCCTCTTCGATACGTCCCGAGACTTCTCCACCCAGAATAGGACTATGGGCGAAAGGATAGACAGAGAGCTACGACTACTGAGAGCTAGCGGCGTGATGCACTCCAAGTTCTGTCCTCGCATTGTAGAGGTCTACACCCTCCCCAAGCTGCTGTACGGGTGGAGCGTCTGGGCTAATCATAAGGCTGTCTCCCAGGTAGGCAAGCTTGCATCGGCAGCCCTAAGGATCAGCCCAACTGCATCGGAGGCGAAGTACCTGGAGCTAGGCTGGCTGCATCCAGAGGCAATGCTCCTGCTGGACAGATTCAAGCAAGGGGTGAGATGGGCGAGAATCCATCCGGGCAAGGATCTCCCAGACTGCATTGCTGAGGCACAAGGCAGCCTTGGCCTGTCCCACTCCGACAGCCTTGACCTAGCAGCCTGTCGAGCAGCCCAGCTCTCTCACGACATAATCTGCCGTGGTAACAAAGTGGCTGTCAGGAGATACGTCACGGAGTCGGCACTCACCCGCCCTTTTACCCGCTCTAACTACCCGGCCAGGCAGCCATACCTCGACCATCTAACGGCTGGGCTAGCGAAGCGCCTCGCGATGCTACGGCTATCGTGTCTACCAATGCCAACGAGAGGGGCTCTTCCTGACGCGTGGCAGCCGGTCAGGGGAATCCTACAGGACCTGAAGGATGAACCGGAAGCCGCCGCAGCTCTTGAGGCATGTCCTCTCTGTCAGGGTGAGGCCATCGCCGCGGCTGTGATTGAGATCCTGACGTCCCCTACCAAGACCTTAGCAGTGCTGAGATCCAGGACGTGGGTTGTCCTGAACCAGACCCACTTGGCTAAGTGCGACCACTTCAAGATTAACCCCATCCTCCTTTTCAAGGACCCCCTGACCCTGAGCAGGCGTGACGACGCCAAGCTCACACATATGTTGAGTGTACTTTGTGACGCGTGACTGGTAGGTTCCCTCGCTTACATAGGAAAACGCCACCGTCCTCCCCGGTCTCAGGACCTCCTCGATCATCGTCCTGAGGGAGCCCCATCGGGCTCGGAGCACAGAGTCCCGCAGCGCCAAGAGCTGGAAGTTGTGAGCTGGCCGACCCGCGTGGGTCATCTTTTTACCCTTCTTCGAAGGGGTTTTAGGCCCTCCTCTCCCTGCAGCTTCAGAACAGTACTCTTGGGCGCCGCAGCTCTGGCTTCCAATGTTATGAGAACCGTTGCCCTCCTGCGGCTGATCACCGCTCGTCTGGCTCGGGTTGTGGCCAGTGCCTGGAGGTGGACACCCCGGCACTGTATCAAAAAATAAACTCAAAAACTCAAAAACTCAAAGACACTAGTGCCATTGGGCCACGCAGGCCGGCGGCGAATTTGTCGGGTGGTCTGTCGGGGTAAGCCACCAGGACGTACGGAGTCGAAACCGTGGCACGGGCGTCCGGCCTGTACTGCTGTAGGAGCCGCTTGCTCTTAATGCGCTCGGCAGCCATGAGCCGGTACGCCTTGGCCTCGGACAGCCAGTCCTCTTGCTGGTCAACGATATACGTCTCACCCGGCGCGATAACGGTAATGTCCTTTGGCACTCGCATCTCGGTGCCATACAGGATCTCGGCTGGGGAGAGTCGAGTAGGGACTCGAGGGGTCGAGTTAACAAGGTATTGGGCAATCGGTAAGCTGTGGACCCAATCATTGGATCTAAACTGGTAACGACGTGCTGTCAGGATGGACTTAACCGACACATTCGCTCGCTCTACTAACCCATTCGACTGGGGATGATGAGCCGTCGTCTTTCTCGTTGTAAACCCGAGTCGGGCACTCAGGTCGTTAAAGACTGCGTTGACGAACTGGGATCCTCCATCCGTCTGCAGTACCTTCGGTACGCCGTATCGGAGGACCCAGTTATTGACAAACGCCCTGGACGTCTCGACCGCTCGGGTAGTCTGGAGCGGGACAAGCTCAGTCCAACGTGAGCACATGTCTATTACAACGAGGATATACTTATAGGTCGTGCCGTCGACCGTGCACGAGGTAGCGGACATAGTGTCCATGGCCACTCGGTCGAAGGGGTGCTCGACCGCGGTGTGCAAACCCGCATCGGAAGAGGCCGGGGGCTTACGCCTTAACTGGCATATTGGGCACTTGGCGATATAGTCGTCCACGTCCTTCTGGCGGACACGTACGCCCCAGTCTCGAAGAAGGTTCTTGGTCGCCCAGGCGGACAAGTGAGCCCCGGCGAAGTGATGCGCCTTCTGCAGCCTGTCCGCGACTTGGGTATCGAGGGTGTTAGCGAACACGCGAGAAAGGCCATCTGCTGCCCCGTTGTCAACACCCGGAACGTGACGTATGGTGAAATCGAGGTCAGCTAGTTGGTCGTACCATCTACGGACCTTGGGGTTGATGGACTTGGCCATGAACAGCAGGTTGCGGTGATCAGTACGGATGGTAAAGTGCGTCCACGAGAGGAATTTCCGCCAACGCTGGACGGCCAGGATGATTGCGTAGGCTTCCTGCTCTGTGGTACTCCACCTAGTCTGGACCGCGGAGAATGCGTGGGACATGAAAGCGATCGGCTGCCCGTCCTGTAGTAATACGGCGCCGCATCCCACGTCTGAGGCATCGGTCATGAGGACATGTGTCGCGTCCGTCTTGAAGTGAACGAGGGAGACCCGCTTAAGGAGCTCGGCGATAACGTCGCCCAGGGCCGCTTGCTGACCCGGCCCACCGGGTTCGGCCTTGCCAGCCGACACCTGCAACAGAGGATGAGCTCGGGACGCGAAGTTGGGCACGAAGTCACGGAAATAATTGAGGAAACCGACGAGTGCCTGTGCGGACCGCTTGCTGGTCGGTAGTTTCAGCTTCTTAATGTCGTCGATGCGGTCTTCGGCAATCCTCACGGTGTCTCCGGACACGAGTCGACCCAGGAACTCGACCTCAGCCGCGGCGAAGACGCACTTATCGCGACCTAGGTGTAGGTCATACTCTTGGCAACGTTTCAGGACGTCCCATAGGTTCCTTATGTAGGAAGGCTCGTCCCGACCCATGACAATAATGTCATCGATGTAAATAAGGCACTTCCCTGCCGAGATCAGGTCGGAGAAAGCCTGCTCCATGGCCCACTGGAAATGAGAACCAGCGTTACGCAGACCAAAGGGCATAGTCGTGTACTCAAACCGTCCAAGGGGAGTCCCGAAGGCGGTCAGAGGACGAGAACGGTCCGTCAGTGCCACCTGATGGTAGCCGGCCTTGCAGTCGAGCGTAGCAAAGATGGTATTACCCCTGAGCTTAGCTAGACAATCCTCTATGATCGGGATAGGGTAGTTGAACGGGGGAGTCTTCGCGTTGACCAAACGGAAGTCGATAACGAACCGGGTACGGTCCTTCCCCTTTGGGACCAAGAATGCCGGTGAGGAGTAAGCCGATGCTGATGGCTGGATGAAGCCATGTCGGGACAGGTCGTCAAGGTGTTCCTGGAGAAGTGTCTTCTTCTCCGGCGGCATGAAGAACTCGCGGCTAAAGACGGGTTCATCATCAGACAAGACTAGATCGTAAGGGATGAGCTTACTCGGACGCCCTACTCTGTCCTCGAACAGGCCGACAAACCGCGCGAGCAGTCTGTCCTGAAGGGAAGACGACTTGTCAGACAAGGTGAATAGGCTCAACTTCTGGGGAGTAATGACCGTTGAGACGTCTTCAGCCTGCTCGGCGTCATTGGCGTCAGACTCCTCGCAGTCGTCAATCTGAGGAAGGATCCCCAGGGTGACCATATCAGGGTACCCAATGATTAGATCGTACTCTGAGGGTAGGAGGTACGCACGAGTAGTAAAGGTGCACCCACGGGGGACCAGAGCTGATTTGGCAAAGGTTACTTCGGTGGAAATAGTCTGGTCGACTGTGATGACTCCAGCCGGTGTCGTCACCTCGACCGGGTCACAATGCAGGATCTTTTCGCCGGACCTCTCGGCCACTTGCGGCGATATGAAGGTTGCTGACGCGCCACAGTCGAACAACATCGACTCTGCGCTGGTCCTGTATATGGATCCTGACACAATCGGAAGAGCCTGCGCTCTGCGTTTGCTAGACGCCGCGAAACAAGACAAATAAGAATAGTTCTGGACCTTTATACGGTCACAGAACTCTCTCTTGTGGCCCTCGCGCCCGCACTTCTCACACTTGGACTTGGGCTTCCGGCACTCGGGGCTGAAATGGCCCTTGCCCCCCGCAGTTGTAACAGGTTGGGGTCGTGCTGGTAGGGCGAGCCCGATCGCGGGACCGCTTGTCCGGGCGGTGATGGTCATGCGGGCGGTCACGACGGTCGTAGGGGCGGTCTCGGCGGTCATCTCGGCGGTCACGACGGTCGCGCTGGTTACGGCTCTGGCCGCGTTGCGGATGGGCGCCTGGCACGGGCGCTGTCGGACGGCGCGACTGATCGGAGCGGATCGCCTCGGTGAACGGAGCAAGGTACTCAGCCGACTCGGCTACGTCGCGTGCCGTCTTCATGGTGTATTGCTGGGTCTCCGCCAGTGAGCAACCCTCAGTCTGCTCCTTCAGTCTGTAGTAGAGGGATTGGCCCTTCACAGCAAAGGCCCGCAAGTAGGCTTCACGAATGGTGTCATCCTCGTCCATGTTAAGGCACTCCAACAAGGTGTTGAACTGCGAGTTGAGCTTCGACACCTCGAGCGGCGTGAACGCCGCGATGCGCAGCCTGATAAGGTTCAGGCATTGTTCCTTTCTGGTGGGGCGCAAGGCAGCGGCGAGTCGCTGCATGATGATCTTCTCTCTGAGCTTGCGTGATGAAGTGGAAGGTTCGTCGTCATGTTGGTCACCCTGAGGAAGCGGAACCTCCTCTAGGGTCTCTAAGCCTAGCACTTGTGATGCATAGGACTGGATCTCCGGGCTTATAAGCTTGCGGAGCTTCGCCTTACCTCCTCTAGCCTTAAAGTCACGCAGTGACGTCGTAAAAGCTACGAAAGCGCTGAATGTTGCCTCTTTCAGGAGCGGCGCTTGTTTTTTCTGTTCTCTACCCATAGGTAAGTACTAGTACTGTGGTTTGGAAGAGAAAGAGTTTACGAGTAAAAAGAGGTTTGGACCCTCCCAGGGATATTGGTAGATATTAATACTGACTACACTTGCTCAACTTAGCAAGTTAATGATAGCGAGGAAGAGCACCTCTCTGGGAGTCGTAGTGGAAAGGAGATTGCTCTATCTGATCTGAAGTTGCATCATAGGTGCACCAAAGGATGTTCTCGCTGGCGCTCTTATCTCGGTGAGAGAGATTGAGAAGTGTGTCTCTGTGCTCAGGATGCCGACGAAGCCGTTCAACGCGCCATGGAGCTCCCTCGCACGCGGGATTCTGGTAGAGCATGGTGCGGTGTGTGTGCACCACACGTCTGAAGTGTGCTTTGCAGTGTGGGCACACGATGGAAGTGCGAAATTCGGAGACCATCGTGACAGTCACGACGACGTTGTGCCGGAGCATGATGCCAGGGAGAGCTCGAGCAAAGCGGTGGTACGGAGCACAGGAGGGAGTGCCGGCGGAACCGAACAGTGCAGCTGTGGTTTGGAAGAGAAAGAGTTTACGAGTAAAAAGAGGTTTGGACCCTCCCAGGGATATTGGTAGATATTAATACTGACTACACAGCCCCATACGCGACTTCGAGATGAATGGGCTCCGGGGGGCGCCCGCCGAGATCATCCAGGAGTTAACGTCCAGCCCGGGCGAAGTGCTTCAGGCGCAGACGGTGATTGGCAAAAGTCGCACGGCGGAAACACTTTCTCGTCCCCTCGTTGATGATGTTCTCATGGACAAACCTAATCGACTGTTTGAGAGCCTCTAGACTTGTCGTTTTGAACGATGCTGCGCTCATATTCACGCGGAAAGAGGGGGTGGCAGTGTAGCCACACTTAGCGAGTACGCCAGATACACTCTGCCCGTCTGGGCGGCGGATCGTGTAGCCACCCAGCGACCGAGCACCAGGGTCGAAGCCCATGCGAGCTTGAATGTCCGGGGCAGGAGTAGCCTCGGCGTCATCCTGACCGAGCCGAGCCCGCTTGTTGCTGCTACCCTTTTTGTACGTGGGCCGGTCAGCCACCCGACCGCCACGGTATTTCTCGCGACCCACCCAAACCGTCACAGCAACAGAGACCCCGTCTGTCTTCACGGAGAGCACTCTGTGGAGCTTGGTGATGTCGCCGTGATCACGCTCGTGTTCAGCCACCTGCTCGTCGGTCAAATTCTTGGTTGCTGACCAATTCACGTGCACACGCAGGCGCCTCTTCATCGCTGGGGTGAGCGACATATAACCGTACTCGATGGTCATGAACCCAGGCTTGACCGGTGCCATCGGCACGAACGGAACGAGCTTCGGCTCTGGCAGGGCCTGACTGAGCTCGAGGTTCACGGCACGAGTGAGTGTGACCAGCTTGGTCACTGCAGCACTCATGCGCGTGACGCACGACAGCACGCCGACGAGGGCCTCGGCCACGGTATCAGTGCGACCCACCCGTTGCCCCTCGGGCAATGCATGTATTTTTGATGATGATCGGCGGCTATGGCGGCAACCTCAGTGTCGAGCTCGCCTAGGGTGTCGAGAAAATCCTGTCGAACACCTGGCCGATCATGGAGGAGCGGACGCACCCGTTCTAATCCAGCACGAAGACGGGTCAGGTACCCGGGTGACGCGCGCGAGAGCCAGACCCGGGTGGCTGTGGAGTACTCGCCCAACCAGGTGTCAAATGGCTTGCACAAGCCAATGTAGCTATAAGCCGTGACGAAGTCCTGGACGAGTGGGATTATGTCAGGGTCCCTCCACATCGCCAGGTCGCCAATCCACCTGCACCGATCCGCTGCCTTTGCCTTCGACACCTTTTGCTGAGCAATGCTGACGATCTGCTTGAGGACCTCCTGGTCGAACAGGTTGACCGTCCTCGGTGGGGTCAACGCGTGCGCAGATGCAGAGACGCACGCAAGCAGGCATGTGTACTTAGCCTGCGTGAAAGAACGCATGCCGGGTTCAAGATTTCCTCGCCGCGGCGCGGCGCGTTGTTATCGCCTCCACCGTTAATCTCGCCAATGGCCTTGTTAACGGAAGCCTTCACCGTGTATATCTTGGAAGGCATCGGAGTATATTGAGCTGCCTGCATCGATCATTTCTTTTCAGGGTTCATCAGCTAGCAGCATACCTCAAAACACAAGAAACCAGCATCATACAACACAAAGCGTCTTTACTACTAGTTACAACCGCTTTCGACCACTAGTGTCTCTCACAACAGACTAAGATGACGAAGACGACATGAGCTTCAGACGCCGGCAATGGACGACAGATGAGCGCGTAACAGACGAGCACAGACGCGAAAGAAGACAGCAGCGTTCGACACAGACGATGGATGACAGACGACGCATCTTTTCGTACAGACCGACGACTGAAAGCACGAAAGCCCGATGGCACAGACGAGGGCTGATGTGGGTGAGTGGAGGTAGTGTGCTGCGCAGGATTAGAATTGTTGAGTCTAAATACCACATGCGAGTCGCGCTAACCTGCGGGCTGGGCACAATGTGCGAAATGGGGCAGTAGGACGGTATAGGTTGGCGTAAACACTTTGTGAGGTAGGTTACAGTACCGTTCCGAGAAGCCCTCCAGACCCATGCTCTCGAGCCTCGGACAGGGCGAAAGAGACCAAAACCCCGCCAGGACAACGAGCGACAGCGCTACTGCATGCTCTCGGCGCCAATGACATCGTGACTTCCGGACGGCCTCGATATGGGATCTCCCGACTCGTGCCACAGTCGAGATTGAACAGCACATGCGGTCTGCGGCTATCCTCGCACTTCTGTGCGGATTGGCCATCGTATCCGCCTGGGAAATAGGCAGAGACGCCTATCTGTTCGGTGGTATCGGTTCCACCGGCTACCACAACGCTGATCTCGGAATGGACGTTGGTGCTTCCGACACTTGTCTCTTCTTGTCCTCTGGACACACCTCAGACAATATGAACCCCAACAAAGGTCCGTTCCGCACCGCAGTGATTGACAGTCAGACGGTTTCGGGTTGGCGGGATCTGTCGGACTATAAGAACGAGATTAGGGACGTCACTCTCGGCCCTACGCTCCTCCTGGCCAATGGAACCGTGCTGGTTCTCGGTGATAACCGCGACGACCGTGGAACCCCTGCATACGGCTCGTTCCCCACCGATGCGGACGGGGTCATCACCAGTGCCAGTATGGTCGGCACCAAGTACCTGATAGTCACCAAGCTCCGCTGCCAGTACAACATCCACGCCCACAGCCGCGGGTCCGGCAGTGAGAAGCTGCACTGTGTCGGCAAGACCATCGCCAACCACCTGTACGTCATGGGGGCCAACGAGCAGGGCGAGCTCGGCGGGACGGCCGCCACGGAGGAGGCGTATCGCATGTACGGCAACGTGCTGGACTTCGCGACGTTCTACTCAGTGACCCTGGTGGTCGGACAGGACGGCGTCATTTACGGCAGCGGGAAGGACAACGGCGCCGGCCTGCTCGGCACCAGCCACACTGGGGCCACGGTCACCGCGTTCACGGACCTCGGCTTCGGGTTCACCGACTGCACCGAGGTCCACGGGTCGGCTGACACGGCCTGGGCCGTCTGTGGGGGCGACCTGTACGCCTGGGGGTCCAATGCGCATGGCCAGATCGGCGACACCGCCACATACGGCACTGCCGTCGACACCCCCACCAAGATGGAGTACGCCGTGATCACGGAGGGCACCAGCCTCAACATCGCGGCCATCAGTGGGGGCGACGACTTCACCGTCTTCAGGACCGCGAACAACCCCGGGGCGGCCACCGGCGGGCGCGCGTACATCCTGGGGAGAACTCTCGAGGACGCCAGCACTGTTGTAACGACGCCGACCCTCATCGCCGACAACGACGTGGTAAGCGTGGATGGCGGTGTCGAGCACGTCGCCCTGCTGCACACGGACGGGTCTGTCACGATCCGGGGTAACAACGCGGGCCACTGCGTCACTGGCGGCAGTCCGGGCGACACGTACGCCACCACGACGATCACCCGGGAGGACCTGTCGGTGGCCTCGACCGACAGCCACACACCCCCGTTCGGCCGTGTCGCGTGCGGGCCTTACCAGACGTACCTCATCGCGACGCCCTCCTTCACACTGAACCAGTACGGCGCCGTGGAGCTGGCCCACATCGACGACCTGCCCACGATCAGCCCTGTCGTGGACGGTGTCGACGGACTCTTCCCCGTCACCCTGACCGGCATCATCGACAGCACAGACGGGGTCCAGCACGGCAAGGCGCCCTTCATGGTGACGATGGGGATCAGCACTGACCAGCACACCCTCACGTGGGACGACCCCAACGGGCATGAGGTCTTCATCGCGTTCAACCTGACCGAGGCGCTCATGCTCGCCCCCATGTACGGCGCCTTCGGGGTTCAGACCAACGAGCCCGACGAGGGCGAATCCTGGGAGTACCGGGCGGCGGTCTACAGCGAGTGCGGATGTCTCGACGAGATCACCTTCAGTGTCGACGGCACATGCGGCAACTTCGACTCGGCGACACTCAGCACGGTCGCGATCGACGTCGATGGGACCATCCAGTGCCGCTACCGGCTGAACGCCAACGACGGCGAACTCGCGGTGCCTGCCGGCATGTTTTCGGGCAAGATGAGCGACGAGTGCACATTCTACACACAGCTGTCTGGCGGCACCATGCCGACGCCGCTGACGACACACCGCACGTACTTCACCCTCACGGTGCAGTCGACCATCAACGGGTCCCCCGAGAACGGCGGGCACTGTGAGGCTGGCGAGACCATACTCAGGGCCAAGCGCAAGGAGGCCCTCGCCAAGTCCTGGGACATCTTCCAGGCGGGGACTTGGGCGGCCCTCCGCACCAACACGTCGACTCAGGTGCAGTCTTGGGTCGACCTGACTGCGCTCTATGACACCGACACGACGACGTACTTCTGGCTGTGCGTGCCGGCTGACGCAGACCTGGGCGACGGGGAGGGCAACTTTGTGTTCAAGCTGGACACCGACGTTCACGGGGAGACGTTCTTCGGCGCCTTCAACTTCACCATGCCGCCGACCATCCTGACGGACGAGCTGCTTGCCCTGCACCTGCCGCCCCAGCCGGATGGCGGAGCAGACAACTACCCTGGCTGGATCAGCCTCGACTCGTTCAACCTCGACGACAAGAGCGCCATCATCAGCCTCAAGGGCGGGCTCCTGCAGCAAGTCACGGGTTTCCAGATCCTACCCTCGGAGATGGCCGCCAAGTTCCACGGCGGGCTCGTCAGCGACACCCTGTCGCCGCAGGGGGCCAACAACATCACCTTCTTCCTGGCGACCGAGGAGACCGACGTGAACGACAAGCAGCTCACCCTTAACTTCGGCGAGGAGGTCGAGCAGCTATCCGACATCACGCCGGGCACTTCCATCGAGTTCAACCTCGCCATCACCCATATGTCGCCCATCGCAGTCATCCAGACGAACGGGCAGTTTATGGCAGTCTGCGCGATCTTCCTCATCGTCATCGGCGGCGTCTTCGTCGTGACCATCTGTCTGGCAGGCTGCTTCATCTTCGCCATCTGCGTCACCAGCCTCGGCACCGTCCTCGCCTCCTCCCTGGGCGCCGGGGCCCTCTTCGTCTCCCTCCGCAGGGTCAAGAAGCGCTCTGCCCTTGCCGCCAAGCAGTTTAAGGTCCTGGCAAAGGTCGGTGTCGATCCGAACAACCCACGCTACACGGCCATCAAGGACTACTTCATCGAGAAGTCCCGTATCCATCTCGAGACCGAGCTCGCCCGTGGTGCGGCCGGTGCTGTGTTCCGCGCCTCGTTCACCCCCGCCCGGGGCGGAACACAGCGGTCGGTTGTCGTCAAGATGCTGCTCGGCAACATGCAGTCGATCGGTGAGATGCTGGACGAGCTGGCCGTCGAGGTGAAGGCGTTGAGGAATCTACACCACCCCAACATCGTGGAGTTCATCGGCACCACCATCGACGCTGATGTATCCGGCGGTGACTTCGAGAACAAGACGCGCTGCGGCATCTTGACCGAGTTCTGCAACGAGGGGTCTTTGTACGACTACGTCAAGCGGCGCCACAAGGCCAACAAGCCGCTGTCCATGCGGCAGGTGCTGACACTGTGCTATGACGCGGCCAACGGGCTGAATTTCCTGCACACGAGGCCCCAGCCGCTCATCCACAGGGACGTCAAGCCCCAGAACGTCATGGTCGCCACGCACATGGGCAATGTCATCGGCAAGGTCGGCGACGTCGGCCTCGTCACTGTCACCACGAAGGGCAAGAAGCTCGAGACGGACGTCGGCACGCCTGTTTTCCTCGCCCCGGAGGTCATCGGCGGAAGGAACCGCAAGACGGCCGTCTACGGGACCAAGACCGATGTGTACTCCTTCGGCGTCATGCTCTGGTTCGTGGCCACCGACTTCCGCAACGACCTGCCCTACGGCGACCGCAACACGCTCTCCATGCTGCACGCCGTGGCCAAGGGCGAAAGGCCGGCCATCCCTCCCACATGCCCCGCCTGGCTCGCCGACCTCATTGAGCGCTCGTGGGATGTCAACCCCGACGTACGGCCGACGATGAAGGTGGTAATGGAGACGATCAGCAAGGCCCTGGCCAAGCCCGACACCCACCCCGTGTGGGCGCCCATCAGCTCCAAGCCCGTCAATAACCGCCAGTAAGGATGTGTCTAGCTGTGTTGGCCTGTACATAAAGAAGTTAGTCATGATGAATCTCCCCTAAATCGCAAAATTTGGCAGAGACTCGATATTGAAAGATCCCAGGTGTCAGCGGTCAGTTGTTCTCTCGGCCCACGGTCCCAGTCCTGGCCCGAAACTGTTCCCATGTCTTCTCCAGCACATCAAACTCCGCGGTCAACTCTGCCGTAGTCGTCTCCGCACCCTAGCCCGTCGCCGCATAGTTGTGGCGCGCAGGCAACAGCATCTGCAAGCATGCTTGTAGCATTTCTGATTCGTTTGTTGACTCGCGTTGACTTTGCCGCATTGCCACAAATTAGACGAAGAGAAACTCAAAGAAGCAATGGGCAATCGAGGATCTGGATTTGGCAGCGCATCAGGAGCTAGTTATAACTTCCCTGCTCCCGAGACAACGACTGATCAGAGCAACGTGGTTTCCACGGACAATCGCAAATTGCGCGGCGGCGGCTTTTAGTTGTTCTGCAGATAAACTCTAGATGATGGTTGTCTTTATAGCTTGCACTCTTCACGCGAAAGGCGTTATGAGTCTCCAGAATCTTCCAAATGGTGGTATCCAGGATCTAGGATGTAACGAATGTGCCGTTGCAGTTTGCCGCGCTCTTGCTGGTCCCCGACCACCTGTGGCCTGCATGTTGTGGCCCACCTGTCTTTAGGAAGTGTCAAGGCGTGTCGACGATCCCCTGACCCTCGTTGACTAAAGAGAGGTTGGCCCGGCATGCTGACAAATGTAATTTTTATGTGAAATGTATCGTGCTCTACACGAGAGCGTACTCCGGCTGGAACTCCTGGTTGCCAGGCCCGCGGAGCATGTTGAAGGTTTTGGCGGCATACACGTACTGCACAAGGATGATGAAACCGTACGTGATGATCTGGACGTAGCTGGTGAGCTGGTTGAGCAGCGAGAGTAGGACCACTATGCCGACGGAGATGAGGAGGGGCACAATGTTCGTGACGTTGGCCTTGACCGCGAGCGTGACGCATCTGATGATGGGCATCTGGGGCTGGGTTAGGAGGAGGAAGCCGAAGCAGGAGAAGAGGAGGAGCTCCATGGCGTATATGAAGGGGATTCCGACGATGGTGATGCCCAGGAGGAACTCGAAGACGATGAAGAAAACTGCCACGAAGGCGATGCGGCCCCAGTACTCGCGAAGGGGGACGAAGTAGTCTGTGAATGTGAGCCTGTCACCCTGCAGGGTGCGGATGACGCCCTGGCGGATGCCGAAGTCAAAGAAAGTCAGCAGGGGCGTGGGGATCAGGAGGACGATGGTGAGGGGGATGATGGAGATCAGGACGACGAGGATGAAGCCCAGTGTGAGCAGGGCGCCCGCAGCGGGGCTCGAGTTATTGGCGAGGGCCTCCTTAATAAAGGAAAGAGCAACGACGATGAAAGTGTAAACGGAGCTAATAGTCAAGCTCCACACCAACATGATGGCATTGATGCCAAACATAACGAGAGCGATGCCAATATACCGCATTGGCTCCTGCATCCAGATGTCAAGGACGAGCTGAAGGTCTGCAGACGTCAGCTTCATGTTCTGAGCAATGTCTGCCTCATCGACAATGGTTTTCTTGTCAATGCACACTACGTTAATGTTGCTTTGCATTTCTTGTCCCTTAGGATCCCGCACCCTACAGCCTGAATCCAAAAATCTCGTAAACCTCGCACATGAGATTTGATTGCCTGATCAGGAGAGTTGCCAAGGATCTCAGCAGCACGCTGCTAGTGCCAACCGTTCGAAGCCACAATCCCGCGCAGGAACTGCCGCGCCGTCGCCACTCGACCACGCTGTTCTCATCATTTACTGGACTATCGGTGTCTGGCTGCCCGGTGTCTCCGTGTCTCTCCCGCCGAACGTCTCCTGCGGTGTGAGATAGACCGTCTGGTCCGCCAGGGCGACCAGCTGGCTCATAGCCCTGGGGGTCTGGGAGGGCGACACGGACGCGGACACGGGCCGGGAGCCCTCGAGGATGCCGCTCAGCACGGCATCGTCGATGGCGCTGAGCTCGGGGTCGGCGAGGGCGGCGTCCGAGATGGCGAGGTGGAGCGCCTGGTCCCAGGCCTCCCTCTCCCCGGCAGTGTCGAAGGCCAGCACGCAGCCTGTGCCCGAGGGGTCGCTGACGCCGATGCACTCGCCCAGCCCGAATGGTCTGAGGTCCGTGATGGTCGCGTCGTGCAGGGGAATGGCCCTCGTAAACTCGAGACGGTCCTTCTTCTCGTCCGCCAGCACGAGCACGCCCGTCATCAGGGCCGCAGTAACGGCCGTCGTCCGGGCCTGCTGCAGCTTGCTCCGCTTGAGTCCGGCGCCCTGCTTGATCATACGGCGGCCGGGGGCACTCAGGAGCACGCCGTCGGGCAGACCCCGCACGCCCCGCTCGAACGTCTCCACGGCCTGGCGGGATTCCTCGGTGCGCTTGTTCTCGTTGATGAACTGCCCTATCCGTTTGAGTCCCTCGAACACCGCGTCGAGGTCGGCGTGGTCGGGGTGGCCCTCGGGCACGTCCTTCTTGATGTCCCGTATCAGCAGCTCGAGCCTAGGGATCCGCTGGACGGGCATGATGAGGTACGACGAGAGGTCCAGCCCGCCCGACGCCACGTCCCCCAGCCAGGCGTCCAGCTCGGGGCACTGCGCCTTGGCGTCGGTCAGAGCCTTCATCATACGGTCGAACCCGTTGATGTAGGGCGAGTAGACCTTGAGCCCCTCAATGAACGGCAGCATCGTGTCCCCGATGCTCGTGTACAGCCCGTAGCCGTGCGACAGACGCTGGGACAGCGCCGCACGGATCTTGGCGGATATCGCCAGGATCTGGTTGATCGCGTCGGTCGGGATGATGGCCTCGACCACGGCAGCGGGCAGCAGGTCTGCCGTGACGAGGGGCTTGTAGTACCGGTCGACCATCGTGCACAGGGCCGTGTGGAACCGCTCCTCGGTGTCCAACAGCTCCAGAACCACACGCTGTCTCTTGCGGTGCAGTTTTAGGGGCTGTTTCAGACTGTCCCGGACTACGTGGGCCCGCCACAGCGCCTGGAACCGGGTCAGCCCGGCATCGCACTGGGCACGCTCCTCGAGGGTCAGTCCGACGTAGCGCTTGTAGTCACGGACCGAGCCGACGCCGAGGGCGGCGATAGCCTTCTGTCTGGACTGCAGCTCGGCCTCGTACTGGCGGGCCTCTTCTGCCCGGGCCGCCTCGGCCGCCTCCGCCGCCTCGTCGATGCGTGGGGTGACGGGGATGGGCCTTTCTTCCCTGGGCGCGGGTATGCGCTCGGACATGACTGACGCGGAGCGGAGGCGGGGCTTGGCGATGCGGCTGGGTGTCTGCAGCGCCGTGCGGGGGCGAAGCTTCGGTGTGAAGCTGCTCAGCTGGGACTGGCGGAACTCGTTGGCCCTGTGCTTGGCGTCTATGTACGTTCTATCGCGGTCAGCGGGGGGAATAGCGTTCGGGCTCATCGCGGACATGTAACTGGGCCGCTCATAAACGCGGCGGGAAAGACGGGATGAAGATGAAGGGCGGTTAACCTTCTTCACTGGTTTGGCGCGTTGGCTCTTCGGGGCTGGTGTCTGAAGGTTCGTTTGGTCACTGTTCTCGATTTCTTTCTCGAGACGAAGAATATCAATAGATACATCGTTCAGGACGTCTTGTAGGAGCCCAAGCGGGTCCATGTAGGAATCTGAAGGCATGTGGTTTGTGTTTAGCGACGTCGAATCGAGCGCCGTGTCTGTCCGACCAATACATGGTATACATAATACGACCCTGTCCTTTATCGCAGATTAGTCGACCTGGATCTTGGAGTCGGCCACGAACTGGACGAACTCAGAGAACAGGATCATTCCGCCGCCGTTGGTATCGATCTCCTCGAACTTTGCGGCGGCCTCCTCGGGGCTGAGCTCAAGACCGCACTCGTCAGTGCCGGCAACGAACTCGTCGACGCTGACGCGGCGATCATCGTCAGTGTCAATCTCGTCAAAGACGCTCCAGAGCTTGTTGAAGTAGAAGATGTTGCGGAGGAGCTTCATAAACTCGTTCTTCTGGACATAGGCGTCCTCTCCCTGGGCCTTCTTGTACGCCTCCGTGTCCATACAGCCGACCGTGGTGAAGTAGAAGGCGCGGATAAGGGCGTCGGTGTTGTTGAGCTGGGTGAGTGCCGGGCTGGGGGACGAACGAGAGGGAACTCCTCGGTGATCTGCTTGTCGATCTCGGCAAGGGAAAGCTGGCCACTGCCGTTGTAGTCGAAGCGGTTCCAGAGCTCAAGAGCCTTGGCACGGCCACCTTCTGTGTGAGAATGAATGAACCCACGGAATTCCCAAAAATCGGCAAGCGCCGGAATCCCGGTGGCGGATACGGACCGTTGATCATCTCGCGGATCTGGTTCTCGAGCTCATCGAACTCAGCGGTTGAAATTACAGTCATAGCGGTACTTTTGTCAGCGTGGCAAGAAAAACTTCTTCGGTCCCATTTGTTCGTGCGGATCTCACTATCCGCGGACACGATCCCGGCGATCCATGCCTCGGGAAACAAGCTACAGCAGTTGAAGGTGAGGCACGTTGTCCCATGAGCACAGCGCGCACTTTTGCCGCCCCGCCACCCACCCAGTGGATGCGGATTCGACTTGGATTGCGTCTTTCTTCCACTCAAACGAGCTATTTTTAGACTTTGGTCAGAAAAGCGCTCGTGGTCGCCAGGGACAGTTGAACTCAGCCAGGCCCCTCGCCAAGGCCCTGACCCAGTGGGCTCTTTATGTAGATTAATTACACAGCGTTGTCGCCCTCGGCATCCGTGCTTGATCCGCTAACAGCAGCTATATCCTCGCTGGAGGCGTCGGCAGACGTCGGCGGGTCGACCTGCAGCCCACCCTCGAGCTCCGTGTGAGCGTCGTCTGTCCGACCAATACATGGTATACATAATACGACCCTGTCCTTTATCGCAGATTAGTCGACCTGGATCTTGGAGTCGGCCACGAACTGGACGAACTCAGAGAACAGGATCATTCCGCCGCCGTTGGTATCGATCTCCTCGAACTTTGCGGCGGCCTCCTCGGGGCTGAGCTCAAGACCGCACTCGTCAGTGCCGGCAACGAACTCGTCGACGCTGACGCGGCGATCATCGTCAGTGTCAATCTCGTCAAAGACGCTCCAGAGCTTGTTGAAGTAGAAGATGTTGCGGAGGAGCTTCATAAACTCGTTCTTCTGGACATAGGCGTCCTCTCCCTGGGCCTTCTTGTACGCCTCCGTGTCCATACAGCCGACCGTGGTGAAGTAGAAGGCGCGGATAAGGGCGTCGGTGTTGTTGAGCTGGGTGAGTGCCGGGCTGGGGGACGAACGAGAGGGAACTCCTCGGTGATCTGCTTGTCGATCTCGGCAAGGGAAAGCTGGCCACTGCCGTTGTAGTCGAAGCGGTTCCAGAGCTCAAGAGCCTTGGCACGGCCACCTTCTGTGTGAGAATGAATGAACCCACGGAATTCCCAAAAATCGGCAAGCGCCGGAATCCCGGTGGCGGATACGGACCGTTGATCATCTCGCGGATCTGGTTCTCGAGCTCATCGAACTCAGCGGTTGAAATTACAGTCATAGCGGTACTTTTGTCAGCGTGGCAAGAAAAACTTCTTCGGTCCCATTTGTTCGTGCGGATCTCACTATCCGCGGACACGATCCCGGCGATCCATGCCTCGGGAAACAAGCTACAGCAGTTGAAGGTGAGGCACGTTGTCCCATGAGCACAGCGCGCACTTTTGCCGCCCCGCCACCCACCCAGTGGATGCGGATTCGACTTGGATTGCGTCTTTCTTCCACTCAAACGAGCTATTTTTAGACTTTGGTCAGAAAAGCGCTCGTGGTCGCCAGGGACAGTTGAACTCAGCCAGGCCCCTCGCCAAGGCCCTGACCCAGTGGGCTCTTTATGTAGATTAATTACACAGCGTTGTCGCCCTCGGCATCCGTGCTTGATCCGCTAACAGCAGCTATATCCTCGCTGGAGGCGTCGGCAGACGTCGGCGGGTCGACCTGCAGCCCACCCTCGAGCTCCGTGTGAGCGTCGTCTGTCCGACCAATACATGGTATACATAATACGACCCTGTCCTTTATCGCAGATTAGTCGACCTGGATCTTGGAGTCGGCCACGAACTGGACGAACTCAGAGAACAGGATCATTCCGCCGCCGTTGGTATCGATCTCCTCGAACTTTGCGGCGGCCTCCTCGGGGCTGAGCTCAAGACCGCACTCGTCAGTGCCGGCAACGAACTCGTCGACGCTGACGCGGCGATCATCGTCAGTGTCAATCTCGTCAAAGACGCTCCAGAGCTTGTTGAAGTAGAAGATGTTGCGGAGGAGCTTCATAAACTCGTTCTTCTGGACATAGGCGTCCTCTCCCTGGGCCTTCTTGTACGCCTCCGTGTCCATACAGCCGACCGTGGTGAAGTAGAAGGCGCGGATAAGGGCGTCGGTGTTGTTGAGCTGGGTGAGTGCCGGGCTGGGGGACGAACGAGAGGGAACTCCTCGGTGATCTGCTTGTCGATCTCGGCAAGGGAAAGCTGGCCACTGCCGTTGTAGTCGAAGCGGTTCCAGAGCTCAAGAGCCTTGGCACGGCCACCTTCTGTGTGAGAATGAATGAACCCACGGAATTCCCAAAAATCGGCAAGCGCCGGAATCCCGGTGGCGGATACGGACCGTTGATCATCTCGCGGATCTGGTTCTCGAGCTCATCGAACTCAGCGGTTGAAATTACAGTCATAGCGGTACTTTTGTCAGCGTGGCAAGAAAAACTTCTTCGGTCCCATTTGTTCGTGCGGATCTCACTATCCGCGGACACGATCCCGGCGATCCATGCCTCGGGAAACAAGCTACAGCAGTTGAAGGTGAGGCACGTTGTCCCATGAGCACAGCGCGCACTTTTGCCGCCCCGCCACCCACCCAGTGGATGCGGATTCGACTTGGATTGCGTCTTTCTTCCACTCAAACGAGCTATTTTTAGACTTTGGTCAGAAAAGCGCTCGTGGTCGCCAGGGACAGTTGAACTCAGCCAGGCCCCTCGCCAAGGCCCTGACCCAGTGGGCTCTTTATGTAGATTAATTACACAGCGTTGTCGCCCTCGGCATCCGTGCTTGATCCGCTAACAGCAGCTATATCCTCGCTGGAGGCGTCGGCAGACGTCGGCGGGTCGACCTGCAGCCCACCCTCGAGCTCCGTGTGAGCGTCAGCCCCGGCCCCGGTTTCAGCCTTGTCGTCGCCATCCTTAAACTCGTCGTGCCTCGTGGCGGCGCGCTTCATTGCCTTCGCCTTCCACATGAGCCCGATGTGTCTGGCCTGGGTGATGCTCCCCATAGACAACGGGATCATCACCGGCTCCGTAACGAGCTTGGCCATGAAGGGGGCGAGTCGCTTGGTCTCTGCCTCCTCGTTGGCTCCCTTCTCCTCGTCGTCCCTGTCGCCCATGATCTTGGCCTTGAGGTGCTTGACCACAGTTGTCATCGGCACTTCGTTTGTCAGCACCGGCATGAGGAACCGATCGTCGAGCTTCTCCAGCAGCGACGGCCGGTGGTACCTCTCGTCTATCTCCTCGATGGTGCGGACATCGGCGAAGATGCCGATGGCCGTCAGGGTGCGGTTGATGAATGACGGGAGATGCTCGCTGAATGCTCTCTGAAGCAGCTTCTCGTGCGGCAACACGGTTAGCTTGTCGACCTTGAGCACCTTGAGCAGTGGGATCGTCCCAGTCCCGAACAGCGCGATGGTGGCGATGATCATGGCGAGCGTCGTGGTCATGAACAAGTCGGCCGACTCGCCTTCCATCGTCAGCACCAGGGCGAAGGCCACTGCACCCCTCAGCCCGCTGAACCACTGGACGATGGCGTAGTGATAGGGGATCGGGTATGATCTGAACCTATTGACGATGAACGTCAACGGGAAGACGTTGAGAAGGCGGCCGACGAGTGACAGGGCGAAGGTGAACACGGTGAACGTGACCTGATCCCGGTCGACGACGTGCTTGAACGAGAACAGCGAGGTTCCCAGGTAAAAGAACGTCGCCGACTCGGCTATGAAGCTCGCCGTGCGGAGGCCGGCCTTCACAGTCAGCCGTGACTCCTCTGACATGCTGGGCTGGGCGTAGTGGGACGCCAGGATGGCCACGGACAGCAGAGCCATGATACCGCTCAGATGCATCGCCTCGGCCGTAAAGTAGGAGATGCCCGAGCAGCACAGGATCACGGCGATCTCCATAGGCTTGGCGTGGCGCATGTCAAACGTGCGCAGGATGATCGCCGCGAGCAATGCGGTGATGGCACCCACTGCAACGGACCCCGCGGCAACTATGCAGAACTCAACTGGGATCATGAGGAGGGACTGGATGGTGTGGTCTGAGTCGAAGTCGGACATGGCCCGGAAGAGCACGACGGACACGGCGTCGTCTGTGTGAGAGGTTGTGGGGGGACTCACTGAGCACAGACTCCCCAAACACGATCATGTAGAGCAGCGGCGACACGTTGAGCTGAGAGAAGATGGCAAGCGTCGCCACGGGGTCTACTGCACTGATCAGTGACCCGAACGCGAAGGCGTCCGCCACGGTGGTCTCGGCGGTGAGGTTGACCTGACCGGCGCCCCACAGCCCGCCCCCGACGACGGCGACGCTGATGAGGGTGCCTATGAAGGCGTAGACGCATATTGTCCCCAGGTTCTTGATGAAGTGCACCTTGTCCATACTCCACGCGGACTCGAAGATGATCACTGTGTGAGGGGGGCGAGGAGGACGTACCTGGGAGGAGGATCAGGAAGAACACCTCCGGGGAGAAGGCCTGGAGGACATTGTACATGTCCTTGTGATCTACAAGTTCAAACACGCCTCCTACGATGGCACCGAATGCGATGAGGATCAAACTCTCGGGAATCCAGTGAACTCGAAGCAAATCGACGATGAAATAGATGCAGCATACCATGATCAGGAAGCCTAGGCAGAACAACGACACCAAGATGGACTCATTCTTCATGTCAGTTTGCGGCAAAAATTGATGTGCAGTTTATGTCACCACTTCCGATTTGGTGGTACACTGACTCCGTCAGTCAACATAGGTCCAGAAACACCATACCATCAAGATCCCGCAGTTTACTGCACCATAGCTCAGACGACAGCCAGCAGCTTCCCGATGGACTCCAGCATCTCCTTGTGGACGCTGTCGACAGTCGGGCAGACACGCTTCAAGGCCCCCACAACCGGCGCCTTCAGCTTCAAACCAGGGTCGACCACGGTGCCCTTCTTACCGACCGTCTCTGCGGCTGGTTGGATCGCCCAGAGAGCCACGGCGAGGACGGGGAGGCAGAAGATCGTATCAAAGAATGTAAGGGACTCGGGGACCGCCGGCAACGGCTCCTTGGTCCGCTTAGCACATTGGTTGAGTGACTCAACGAGCCAGTCCGGGATCTGCATAAGATCGGATCCGGACAGGTCCTCGATCTTGAGATCATCGGGTGTCTCGCCTAGCACCACCCTGCACACGAACTCAGCAACCCTCAACATGCCCTGCCCGGCCCCGTATAGATCCGCGGTCACGGCTGGCGGCGGGTCTCTCGCAGCGGCCAGCACGGCGGGGGCGGCGTCGTCTCTCCCGGAGAGGGCCGGCCTCTTCTCCCTGCCGTCCCACGGCCCGGGGCGGCAGAGCTGCCACTGGTCCTCGTCGATGCATCCGTCCGTGTTATCGAGGGCCCTGGCCGTTGTCCCGGCCCGCATGGTCCTCACGAGACCCAGCATCGTGTGCATGGCGAAACGGCGGTCCGCATCGTCCCCGGGGGCGAGGAACATGCGGGGGAGGGCGAGCGGCAGCGCGAGGGCGAGGTGGCCGCTGCCGACGATCCGCTCCCGCATCCAGGCGAACTGGAGAGCGGAGTAGACGTTCGTCTCGGACAGGGCGGCCATCAGCTCGCGGCCCCACTCGGCGAGGTATTCCTGGAAGAAGGACGCCGCCTCATCGACCGCCCACGCGACACCGGCGTAGTCTCCGGCGTCCAGGCTAGGCATCAGGACGTATCTGGGGCTGACAGACTCGTGCTGGATGTGGTGCAGGGATAGGGACTCGACCAGGTCCAGGTCAACCGCGTGCAGCCGGGCGTTGTGGGCAAGCAGAGAGGCCTTCACCGCCCCGCTGTCGGCCGCGGCGTTCTGGGCAGTGAGAGTGTCAGATGCTGCAGTGTGGTCGCCTGCTATGCGGTAGACGGCGGCCAGGACGATTGCACCCAGCTCGGTCTCTTGTGTCGGCGGCGTCACCTCCTCCCTAAGCTGCTCGAGGAGTCCGACCACGGCGTCCTGCCCGACGAAGCCGTGTGCATGTCCGACCACGGCAACCTTTGCCTTGAACACGGCTGTGGGACTGTGCTCCATGAGGACTGCGAAGACAACCCTGGGGTCGGGGCTCCGCGTCGCCTCGACCAGGATGGGGTCGATGTCCACCAGGAGCGACGCGCGGGCCGGGGCGTGCTCCCGCAGCAGCAGGCTGTAGAGCTCGGCCATCTGGGGGGACCCTGTACGGACGGCGATGACTGTGCGTAGGATGAGGGCCGTGGACGTGGTCCGGGTCTCGATGGCCGCGTCGATCGCGGCGGGGTCGGTGTCTGTGTGTTGCAGGAGCTCGCAGACCGCCTTCCACTCCTCCTGGGGCGCGTCGGGGTCGGCGAGTGCGGCGGAGTACACCGCGGCGCCGTTGTCGGTGCTGATGTGTGCCTTGAGGTCGTCCAGGAGCTCCCTATCGACCAAGTCACCGTGGGCATCGAGTAGAGACGCCGCGGCCGCCTTGTCGTCGAGGACGTCGCACATGGCCAGGCCGAACAGCAGCTTCTCCTGGGTGACATCCTTATCCCGTTGGACCAGGGTCAGCGCCATGCGGGCCGCCTTGGATGCCGCGGCTGGCTCAGTGGCGGCGATCGCCTGAAGGGTGACGCACTTGAGGACGGTGGCGGGGTCCTTCTCGACGAGGAAGAGGCGCTTGAGCGTCTTCTGGGCAGAGTCGGCGTCGTTGGCGGTAATGTATGCCCCAGCGAGTGCGGTGAGGACTGCGCTCTTGTCCTTGTCCGTCTGCGCGGCCTTGGACGCCCGCTCGAGGAGGGGGATGATTTCGACGACGCGCTGGATACTCTGGGCAGCGCTCATGATCGTAGCGGTAACGATCGCGCAGTCATCGGTCAGAGAATTCAGTGTTTCCATCGCCATGTGCTCCTGACCGAGCCTGGCGTGTGCAAGGGCTTTCAGACTGCGTACGATGTTCGGGTCGAGGTTGGTGCGGTCCTTCGTTAACAAAGTGTTGCATATCTTCACGGTTTGCTTGAAATTACCACTGTTGATGTGGCGATAAGCCTCCTGGAGCTTGTTCATTGCTTCAGTCGTCAAAAATGAAGTCGTCACTCGTCAACTGATGACGGGTTGAGTCGGGGAAGGCAAGGATAGTGGTATGGACGAGGCGGCCAAGTACCAACCGGATGCTCTGTTGATGCCATGGGCTGGTTGATCGTGACAACGACATAACTGGTGCCCTGATCAAAGCAGCGGCCGACTCCATCAGACTATTGCCATGGTTCAACCCCCGCATTGGTCTTGACTGATGACTCGGCCATCCGTCGGTGCCAGTCACGCGTTCGCCCCAAGACGACGAACAAGCTGAACATGATCAAAACAGCCCTAATTCAGAACAATATCACAGCTAGCAAGGCAGAAAACCTGTCCCACGTCAAGGATATGATCTCAGACGCTGTGAGGCAAGGAGCGCGGTTCGTCGTCCTCCCCGAGTGCTTCCAGCAAGAGTACGCCGTCAAGAAGTTCGCCGACAATGCTGAAGAGCTCTCCAAACCCGGCATGAGTCCCACGTTCGATATGCTCCAGGCCTCTTCGAAGGGCATCACCCTCGTCGGCGGGAGCTTCATCGAGCGGGGGCCAGACAGCCAGCTCTTCAACACGTCGTGCACCTTCGAAGACGGCCAACTCCTTGGCGTGCACCGCAAGGTCCATCTCTTCGACGTCGACATTCCCGGCGGCATCCGCTTCAAGGAGAGCTCCGTCCTGGCACCAGGAAAGGAGGCAACGGTGGTCAACAGTGAGCTCCTCGGCATGAAGATCGGCGTGGGCGTGTGCTTCGACGTCCGGTTCGCCAACTACGCCGAGCACCTGCGTTCATCCGGGGCGAAGGCGCTGGTCTACCCCGGTGCGTTCAACCTCACAACCGGTCCGGCTCATTGGACGCTGCTCGCCAGAGCCCGGGCCCTAGACAACCAGGCGTACACGATGCTCTGCTCTCCCGCCCGGTCCCCCACTGCGGCGTACCAGGCGTACGGCCACACCATAGCCGTCGACCCGTACGGCGTCGTCATCGGGGAGCTCGACGACAAGGAGGGCGTCCTGATGTTCGACATGGATCCCGCGTACGTCGACAAGGTGCGGGCTATGATCCCGCTAGAGGAGAAGCGCCGCGTCTGGTGAGATCTGACTCGACCCAAGCTAGTAAACTTCTCGGCACTTTAATGCTGGAGTGATCCGATATAGCACATGCTCAGCCGATGGCCGCCCATGACCCGCCCTTCATGGCGGGCACAGCTTCCGTCTGCATCGCCAGTCGCGCCGCCCTCATCAAGTCGTGGCTTTGCGACTCATTCAAATATTTCTTAGAGGTCTCCCTAAACTGCGCTTCCCCGAGCTCCGTGTGGAGGACCATGAGACATGCCCTGCCGTGGGTCCTGGTGGCCGAGCTCTGGTCCGTGACGAGCGAGTAGACGCCCTTCACGATGTCCCCGAGCTGGTAGGACGCCGGCACCGACGGCAGCCGGGGAATCGTCTGGCCGAGCGCCTCCGCCACGTGGGCGCGGTACGACGCGTTCCGGTTGCGGACCCCGGCGAGGAGCCCGCTGATGACGAGATCGGGCCGGGCGGACGATGCGACTGCGAGCAGGCACTCGTGAGCCCGGTCTGTGAGGAAGGCGTTGGAGACGCACGCCCGCTTGAGGGCGACGTTGAGGGTGGAGACAATGGTGTTCTTGTCCCTAACAAAGAGACTCGACCGTCCCTGGCCTCCACTGCACGCGACATAGATGTCCCGGAGCGTCTCGAGGGCGACCTTGGCGACACCGGACCGCAGAGAGTCGACCGTGGCCAGGATGAGCTTGAATAGGCGGGGCAGTTCGGGGAACTCGAGCAGCACGCCAATCGAGTGCTGGGCCGCCCGCTGCACCGTGACCAGGGCGTCCTTCTGAACCTCCCAGCCGTCCGCCTCCAGCCCCGCCAACGCTGTCTTGAGGTCCCGGGCGGGAGTCAGCAGGGGCGAGTCGACCCGCTCCTCCACCACCGCGGCCCGGGACGGCGTGCGGCGTGCGGTTGGCCTGTGCGTCTTGGGTGTCGAGGGTAGGTCCGTGCCGATGCTGACCCTGGCTGGCTCCCGCTGGGTCGCCGGCCGGGCATCGAGGTCCAGGGCCGTCGGGGTGGCGTTCGAGTGGACCACCTTCCGGGGCTGCTGCATGGCCCGGGACGCCGAGGGCGGGCTGATCGTGCTGACCTCGGCTCTCATTGGCTGGACGGGCGGGGCCGTCATCGTCAGCAGCGTGTGCTTGGCGGAGACGGGTTTGCGGGTGTCTGACCGTAGCTCGGGCATTGTGCTTCTCATTTCCCCTGGTACTGTGCCGTTTCCGTCGTCTGGCGTCGAGCTGACGGTGACTCGCTGAACCACAGGGGAGGTCGGCGCAGAGATCGGCGCTTTCGAGTTGCTTCGAAGCATGGAGAGAATCTCATTCCTCCTGCTTGCACTTGATGTGGCCGATGCGCTCATAGACTGTCGACGGCCCGATGCCAGCAAACTAACGCTCGTTCTCCGCTGTCTCAGCGTTTGGGCTGAAAATAACCTGTCCTGCGGAGTATGTTGTTCCGTTTGTGATTGAAATGGCTGCGACCCGCCTCGATTACTTCCAGGCGGCGTCTCCATCCAATCGAGATGTTCGTTTTGTCGAAAACTGCACCTCCAATCACGTGCCCCAGATGCACTACGGCATGCAGACACCGCCCCATGGCTCGTGGTAATGGATGGCACCAACAGGTTTTTCCAACAGGGCCTGAGTTTTTCCAGGGCCTGACCAGCACGATGATGATCTCCGCTGGGCCATTGGCTGCCACGGGATCAGCGGCACGGGTGTCTGCTGTCTATGGATGTCGCATCGGTCCCGTGTATTCAGTATAAAATACTGGGCATTTGGTCAGAATTTTTAGTCAGAAGACCGGCTACAGCGAGGCAGGGAAGGGAGAGACGGCCTTCGAAAAATGACCGACGGTTTCTACCGCATCGTGAGCTACATCGCAACCGTTCATATGTCTGCCATGCTCCGTGGTCGACATATGGCATAAACTGCACCAGTGAGAATTTCTAACGGACAGAAAACGTGCTAGAATGGACGTTGCTGAGGCTATGGCACCGGGAAATGAAGAGATGGAGCTGAATGCTATCCATGACTTCTGCATCATCCTCACCGAGCACCAACAGCAGTGCGAGCGTGAAGGGAACTACGTAGAGGCTGAGATGGCCCGCAAGCGGCTCCAAGAACTTAAAACCCAGGAAGAGAAGCGCCGTCGCATAGAACTGAAGCGTCGGCACCGTGGGGAGCGGGAGGAGCTGGAGGGGTCGTACGAGGCTGAGCTCCAGCGCTTCCAGGACGCTTGGAACGAGCGGCTCGAAGAGTACGATACTCAGGCAACAGAGTTAGACCGCGCCATGCGTGAGCGGCACGAGGTTGAGATCCAGGAGATGCGGAACAAGCTCTTTGGGTCGAGCGCCATACGGAAGCCCAAGTTCTCGAGCCAACTGCTCAACATGCGCAAGATCGAGCAGACCCTGGCACATCAGAAGAAGTACCACGAGGCGCATCAGCTCAAAGTCAGGGCGGACGCCCTCGAGCGGTGGGAGCTCGAGAAGCTGCGGGCCGAGAACGAGCAGACATGCCTCAACAAGGAGGCCGGGTTCCGGCAGAAGCAGGCGCAGGAGCTGACGGCGCTGAGGAAGCGGATCCGGGCAGGGCGGGAGGAGCTGCTGAAGACGAGGCAGAGCGACGTCGACCGCCTCACTCGCCGCTTCAACAACCTGCAACGCGAGCTCGACACTCACCAGCACCTGGAGAAGAACAAGACCAAGAAGAACCCGGTCGGGAGGCGGCCGGCCCAGCCCCGGCGGAAGATGAGCCGCACTGCCAGCCGCCGCAGCTCAGTGTCGGATGCGTATCGTGCGTCTCCGTACTCCATGATGTGAGCTTCGACCCGCTGTACAATAGACCCGCCCTGGACTGTAAACGGCCTGGTTACATGATTTACACTACTCCTGCTCGGCCCCCATTGCCTCTGCCGCCCTCTGCTCCTCGCGCTTCTCGAGCACCCGCTTCTCGTTCAGCACCTGCATCCACTGGCTGTAGACCTTGTGATACGTGGTGCTAAGTGAGCCGAACCCACACCACATATAGCCCTTGCCGCCCTCAGACGCGGCCACGACGTTCTCGCCCTGCATCATCAGCTGCTGGACATCCGCGAGTGCGACGGTGACCCTGACGTGCGACTGGGTGCCGACGCCCTTGAAGAGGACGTGCGAGCTAGTGAGGATGAAGACCCCGCCGATCGTGTTCTCGTGCACCAGGCTGCACGTCCACTCACCGAGGATGGCGTCGATCCGGGGGAGGCGGAAGTCCAGGGCCATCTCGTGGCGGTACGAGAGCGAGTTCGACTTCGTGCCCATGTGGCGGGTGTCGAAGATCAGCTGGGACGTCAGGCGGTTGATGGATGTGAACGCCTTGGTCGTGCGCTGCATGGAGGCCTTGGCGACGATGTCAACCTGGCTGCGGAGCTCGGAGATCGTCTCTGAGACCTTCCCGGGCTGCGACTTCGTGGATGTCTCGGAAGCTGGTTCAGAGGCGGGCTTATCTACATTATCAAGGAGTCCTTCCCCTGATACTTGCTCCTCGGCGGGAGTTTCGGGCGTTTCACCGACTTCTGCGGACTGAAGCTCGTCGCGAACAACATCGACAGTGACAACGGGTTCTTCGGTTTCAATATGTTCAGGGGCGCCTTCAGGGACGCTCACTTCTGGAATAACTTCGTTATCAGCCATACAAGTGTCTTGCAAAACCCGCCAGATCGCCCGATCTGGATTCCACCCGAGAGCATGGGGCGACGGGAACGGGATGGAGGTGTGTCTGGGGCGTGTGCGCCGATATGCTGATTGGCCAACTAAGTCGAAAATAGCGCGACACCCAACTAGAGCACAAGTGTGAAATCCAGCTTCCGGCATCATTTACAGAGCTCCTCGACCCGGCCTACTAGCCCCCTCAGCCGGGTGTGCCGTAGCTTCCCTCGACGACGATGCCCTTGTGGATGACCTGGCCCAGCGTGTAGTCATCCACCAGCTCGCTGATCGGGCCCATCTTCCCGAACATCGCCGCCATGGCCCGACCAACCTGCTTCCCCTGTTGCAGCTGGGGGAACAGGATCACGTGCAGGTCGCTGAGGAGTGTCTGGCGGAGCAGGTCGGGGTGGACAGCGGTCCCCGTGAACTTGGCCGTCAGGGGTGCGGCAACCTCGATGACGGCGGCACGGATAGGGGACCGGAGGGTGAAGGTCCTGTCCCCCACGGACGCCTCGAGGAGGACGTCGCCGGGCTTCACGTGGACGGCGCCACGTTTCCTCTTGCCCGAGATGTCGTCGGACACGGAGACGAGCTTGGTGATGGTGAGCTCGTCCAGATTCTCGGGGAGGTCATTCTCCTCGAACGGTGCTGAGACGAGACAAATGCGGTTGTTGTTGAAGCAAAGGCGACATTTGGTCGCCTGCTGTGCTTCATCGGGGATACTCAGCATATAAGTAGTGTAATACTTCCTGGCGTCCTCCTGCGGGCTGAACTGCATTGCACTGTTTTCGTTCCAATGAAGGTGCTACGTGAAACCTTTAACTCGACCCAAGATACGTAAATGGCACCAGTCCCAACTAAACCAGGTCCTCCAGCTCACAGCTCCACCAGCTTCTTGACGTACGGCCTCAGCGCCCCGATGCCTATCGTCCCGTCAAACACCCGGCACACTAGCCGCCCCATCTCCACCGCCCGGCGGGTATC
Source organism: Carpediemonas membranifera (assembly GCA_019828565.1). Classification (NCBI taxonomy): domain Eukaryota; phylum Fornicata; genus Carpediemonas; species Carpediemonas membranifera. The sequence goes on along the minus strand of JAHDYR010000038.1, from coordinate 850,010 downwards.
CGTCTCGGCCACCCCCACCCTGCCCTCAGCGGCCAGGGTCAGCTGGTCCAGGGCTAACACGCCTCGCTCGGCCGTCCAGTCGAGGGCGGTGGGCATGTCGACGTCCAGCTCCTCGGATAGGAGTGTGAACAGCTCCCGGATGGCAGGGATGAAGGCGGGGGGCGCGACGAGAGCAGTGCCAGTCGCTGAGGACTGGATGAGGTCGGCATATGCTGCCCTGTTGTCCTTGAGAGTGGATAGGATGGAGTTGAAGGTCTTGACAGCACGCAGGAACGAATAAACGCCAGCAGAGGACGTTGGGAGCCCGTCTCGTTCAGTTTCTTGGAGTATATGCTTGAAACGAACGTCTGAAGACGATTTGTATGCCTCAACATAGTCAATTACGTGTTGAATGCTTTGTTTCTCCTTCTCAGCGTCGGGTTTCACACTCAACCTGTCGAGAAGCGCCTGCATTACAATTGTGTTGTTTTGATGACTTTCCACGAGTCGTCCGCCCAGTGTATGGGTCTTCGGCATGGTACAGCTGGACAGATGACGCAGGTCGCCCTGCTCTGGTGACTGGCGATGATCATAACTGTGGCTGAGTCGAGACCTGACGATGGTATGATTCCCCAGCCAATTGTTCAGGATGTGAGGGCTTTACTGCGCCTATTCGCATCAAAAGAGGATCTTTCATTTGCTGCATTCAGAAATTCGTGGGGTGAACTCCTCTTCAGCCGCCTTTTCACCGTCACCGTCTCCCCTCAGCATCACAGGATCGCTACATCCTGCGCCATCATCGACACCGCGGTATCCATCCTTGTTTCCGAGGAAGCCGCCACTGTGGACCGCATAGGAGCGCTGTACACCATCTACTCTGTCGTCTCCGTCGTCCCGTCCACCTTCGCCCAACTGAGTCCGCAGGAGCTGGAGAACGTCACTGCCCTGGTTGAGGACCTGATCAAGGTGCCCACAAACTCCCCCTCGCGGGTCCTGCATGGCCTCCGAGCCGAAAAGCGGCTGGCCGTCACGATGGACCTGCGGCCGCCGGGCCACACACTGCCCCCGCAGTTCAAGCCTGTCGAGATTACCAAGGGCTTCATCCGGGAGCCGCTGGAGACTCTACTGGAGGGGACTCATGCGCAGTGCCGCCGTGTTGTCGAGCAACTGGTGACCCTGGGCGTCGAGTTCCCGCCAGGGCCCCTAGAAGAGCTGCTGGACGAGCTCGAGCTTGAGTGAAGGGCCTCTGTGTGAGATAATTTAAGCTATTTATCGATTAAATTTGAAGTATCATAGAGTGCACAGTGCGTCTCTCCACTTCAATTAGCTTGCCCGGAGGCGAAGACTAGCGGCTGGTTAGCCGTAATTGGTGTATTGGGGTTATAGTTGGGAAGACGGGCTGGATTTCTGAAAGCACTGGCTTGATACTGTGCATCCGTCATGAGGCCGCAATCCAAGATGTTCTGTGCAGCAGTCTTGTCTCTGTGGGAGAGATTGAGCCAAGTGGTGGTAGGATCGGAATTGAGGCGTTGCTGTCTGTACCATGGAGCACCTTGACAATTCGGGTTGTGGCATCGCATCGTGCGCCTCGTGTAGCGAGTTCTACGGAACCTCGCGCGGCAGAAGGGGCAGACGAGTGAGGTTCGGAACTCGTTAGTCATCCGCACTTCAGCAGTGATGTTGAAAGCTCTCATGATGTGTGCTAGTAAGGTAGCAAAGCGACCATGCGGCGCGCATGGATGCACCCGACGGGGCGTCTTGAATCTAGCGCTTCCGTAGAAGACAACCAGCCTGGTGGGGGCTGCCCGGGGAGGAGCAATACCGCGAGGGAGTCGCCGAGGAGTCCATCCTAGGGTGCGAGCAAGCTGCTCCCCAGCTCTGTGGAAGTGCTTTTGACGCAAGATGTGGTTCGTCAGGCGCACTCTGCGGAAGCTCTTGACCATCCCAGCGTCGAATATTTCCTGCTCGTGGAGGAGCACAAACCTAACCGAGTTTTGTAGACTATCTAGATTTGTACTTTTGAATGACGCAGGAGTCATATCGAACGCGAAGCTGGGGGTCTTGGTGTACCCACACTTCGGGACCACACCGGAGGTGATGCCATCTGGGTGGCGGATGAAGAATCCACCCAGAGCCCGAGCACCCGGGTCGAACCCATGAGGTGGGCATCGGGGTCTGGCGCGGGGCGAGCATCCGCGTCATCCACACCAGACGCTCCCGAGCCTTTCGCTTCATCGTCGGGTTGCCACTGGCACGTCTGCTGACGTATGGCAGAGCACCAACTTGGACCGTGAGGTCCACGGCGACCCCATCTGTCTTGACAGACAGCACCCGACGGATGTTCGGAGGAAGAGCCTCCAGCTGCTCTCGCGTCATGCGCTCAGTGGCGTGATGCTCCGGGTCGACCCCAAGTTGGGCAAGCCAAGCCGGGTTCAGCACGTTGAGAGAACAGGGAACGTGCATGAACCCGGGGCGGATCGGAGCCATCGGGACAAGCGGAACAAGCTTGGGGCCAGCCAGCGGCTTGTCACCCGGAAGAGGTGGATGGGCGGTGTTGAATGCCGCAACCATATCCGTGAGCTCTCCCAGAGCCGCGGAGATCCGCCAGACGCAGGGCAGCGTGAGTAGAACGCCCTCGTCGACTCGTCCCGGAGTTGAGATCTTTGCCTTCGTGAACGAGCAGAGCTTGTTCTCCAATCCGGCGTAGAAGTCCGCGATGAAAGGAATCACGTTTCTACGGTTATGGAGAATGGAGGATATGGAGAACTTGACCGTATAGATGCTGGTCATGTGAAGCTCTGCGTTTTGCGGTGAATGAACCGATCACTAACAACACACATCAAAGACGACAGACGTTTAATGAACGAGACTATGCAGTGATAATGGCGAGAATTAGAAGAACTGAAGTGTTTTATCTTCAGGCAGCGGCATAGAAGAGCCCGCTGTGCGATGGAAGGCCATGGTGATGATTGCAAAGACGTCATGATCAAGACCCCGAAATCCGACAAGCAGAAGAGAGCGGATGGAAGTAAGATGGGGTAGACGAAAGGTGGGAAGCTAGTTGCTTGGCGAGAGGACTGGAGAAGCACTGATTGATGACCCCGACCGACTATCGAAGTATCACTCTCAAGAAGAAGGAAGGGAGAGCGGGAAGGGGTAATGAAGTATCATAGGGTGCACAGTGCAAGCAGCTAAACAGACTCTTGTTGTATCGAGACCTCAAAATTTTGTTTCGCAGTTTTTGTCATGTTGATCTTCTGTCGCTCAAGCTCGCTCAATCGGAGAGCTCATGGTATTACGGTCCCCGCTAAAGCCACCGAAATCTCCGTATTTGCGTGAGCATAGTTCTTCCGATTTCCTCTTTGAGCAGAACGAGCAATTCCGCCAAATTGCCCCACGCAGGGGAGGTACATGGCTTGCAAGCATCCGCGTTCAATTACTTACCTTCTTATGTCTCCTGCTCTGCCTGTTTGCTACTATGTGGCGCTGCTCCATGCCGCTGGTCGCACTGGTCCTGGCCGCCATGCTCCTCTCGCAGCAGGTCCTGACGACGCTCCTGCCTCTCCTCCACCTCAGCCTGCTGCACCATTTGACGACAGTGCCCGTGGGCCTCTGTCTAGCCCTGGCGTACCGATGGACGACCAACCCGCAGCTCGCCCCCCTGATATTCGCATTCATGGCCCACACGGGCACCGCGTACATACAGCGGTCGCCCTACCCCGTCATCTCCCTCGCCGTCGGGGCTGTAGAGGCTGCTGTGCTCTTCACGGTCGTCCTCGTGGACCCGAGCTCCCCTGTGACCACCACCGTCCCTTTCATCGCCCTCCTCGGCGTCATATACTGCTTGTACGCCCTGGACGCCCTGTCTCTCATCTACCCGAACCATCTACTGTGCAACTCCCCGATCAAGGCGGCCCGCTACACGGAGCTCGAGACCGAGACGTTGCAGCGGGTTGAGCGGGCTGCCCGGTTCTCCAGGCCGACGGGCGACTCGCTGTTCATCAACCTGCAACGCATCCACGACGCCATCACGGATCCCCATTCGCGACACGCGCTGAAGGGCGCGATCCGGTCTCTCAGCGGTCACGAGGTGTTCGTGCTCCCGACCGCAATGGACAAGGTTCCACGCGAGACACTCAAATTCATAGACACGTTCGCTGCCAGCCGGCGGTCGTCCTTCATCAGACAGGATGACCTGCCCACCAGCGCCACAATGGTCGCGATGACCGACCGAAGCTTCAGGGGCCGGACCCCCAGGGCGGCGGGACTTGAGTCAGACCTATACGGGGACGTCGTGCTGACCGTGTCCCGATCGGCCGGCCGGTGGGGGTTCAACGCCTTCACCCTCGCCCAGGCCCACCCCAGGTTCAAGCTTGTGGGGGCGGCCCTCTACTGCATGGACGCGTTCGACCTCGTCAACCTGCTCGACCTCGACCGGGCCAAGCTAGAGATGGTGCTGGTGGCGGTGGAGGCGGGGTACTACGACAACGAGTACCACAGCGCCATCCATGCCACGGACGTGGTCCAGGGCGTGTATTGGCTGCTCTCTGACAACGGCGGGAAGTTTGGTGAGTTGCTGACAGACTTGGAGAAGTTCGCACTGATATTCTCTGCGGCAATCCACGATTACGGACACTACGGCGTCAATAACGCCTTCATATCCAACTGCGAGAGCCCGCTATCTATCAGATACAGTGACCGCTCGAACCTAGAGGCCTTTTCTATCGCGTGTGTGTTCCAGATCATGGCCCAGCCAGAGTACCGCCTCATAGAGGACAAGGCGACCCGCATGGCGTTCCGGGAGATGGTCATCAGCACTGTCCTGGCGACCGACATGGCCCGACACGGCGAGGAGGTCAGCTGCATCAAGGAGAAGCTCGCGTCGGGGGCCTTCGTGCCACCCATCACCGATGCCGAGGACCGCCTGCTGCTCATGAATCTCATCATCAAGGCTGCCGACGTCTCGAACCCCGCCCGCCCACGCCCCGTCTACCTCGCCTGGACTGAGCGAGTTGTGACAGAGTTCTTCGTACAGGGGGACGCGGAGAGGCACTTGAACCAGCCAGTCGGGCCGAACAACGACAGGGACGCCCTGGTGCTGCGGGACAGCCAGCAGGGCTTCATCGACTTCGTCACCCGCCCGCTGTTCAGCCTCGTCTGCCAGGTTGCCCCCACCCCCAACGGGCTGGGCGAGGTCTTCGAGCACATGGCGGCCAACCACGCCTACTGGTCGAAACCCGAGTCCGAGCAGTACGCCGCGCAGATTAAGGGGAGGTCGGTGTTCAAGACGACCATGGATGACGCCATACGCCGGACCCGGAAGCCGCTTGAGTCCATGCATGTCGCGAGGGTGCTGCAGCCCGGCGGGGGTACGCCGATGCTGTCACTGTCGACGCCCAGCTCTGTGCTGCTCCTTGGACGACAAAAGCAGCACGAGGCGCAGCGGCGGGCACTGCAGATGCTCAGCCAGAACAAGCAGATGGCGAAGCTCGTGCTATCGTAGGATGTATATTAGGCGTTGAGGACTGGACATAAACGTGTTACTCTTTGCGGTGAGGTCGCCGTGTTGACGGACATCGTCGGGATGGAAAGGGCAGCTGCTGGGGTATCCCTTGCCCAGTGCCCGACACATTGTACCGCTCACTACTTAACACGACTGCCGTGCTCGAGCAGTTTATGGCACTCGCTCGTGTGCTATTGAAGGGTCCAACAATGTGTTTATACTGCGCAACACTGCCCTGTCTCCCTCCTACTCACGTCTTAAGTCGGTAGGGAGATCGTCTTCTCCTGGGCTTCCACAAAGCGTCTTCTTCGTGGACGTCAGCACAGCTGCAAACATCACAATCGCTCACACGTCGTCTCATTGTCTTCTATTCCACATTAAATTCACTTCTACACTTGTATAGGCTGGTAATGGTGTTCATCGTCGGCTCGTATATGTCATCTTCATCTATGATCAGCTGCAACAAGATGGAGATATATACGATCAAAGCCTCCATCAAGCAAGCTTTCAGACAGAACTACACCGAAGAACTGAGAGTGGGGGATTACGCCGCAGCAAAATATCTCTACTCATGCCTGCTGGCCCGGCTCGCGGTTGAATGCTATGCGCAGCGCCGGGAACTCCCCCTACATGACGCCGACTTCCACAACGGACTGCTCACACATGTACGCGGCGGTCAGCCGGGTCAGGCCTACGCGGCCATCGTGCAGTCGCTCGACACTCTGCCGATGTGGCGGGAGACTACCACGCAGGATCTGGTCGCGCAGCTCGAAGGTCGTGCGGAGTCGCATGGAGTGAGTCCCAGTCTCCGGAAGTGGTTCACCCGATACGCCAACTCTGTGAAGCTGTGGCTCGCCCGCACGGTGACGACGTACCGTGACAGGCTACAGGGCACCCTCGCCCGACTCGAAGAAGCTCTCGCAGGTGTTGGCTCTCCGGCCTTCTTCCAGCAGGAGTTGGCCGGCGTTCACGCCATCCTCAACATGGTCAACCCTGAGATCCTTGCGTGTCTCCCCTCGCTGTTCTGGGCGACTCACATGGGTGAGAACGACGGACTCCCAGTCTCCCAGGCTGCCCCACGCATTCTCTCTTGCGTCTGGGCAATTGCTGACGGAGTGGAGACGTTGAGTGGCCTCATCAGCCACTTCAACGGGGAGTACTCGATGTCGCTCCGCCAGCCTCGCCTTGTGCCGATCGTGCCCATGGCCCCCGTCCGACCGGGCTTCATGGCCTACGGTGAAACGATGGGCCTACTGAACGAGAACTTCTGTCATCGTGTGGGAATTGTTCCCACGCTCCCACACGCCACCGCCGTCTGCTCAGCCTGAGCACCGATGGGGTCTGTGTGGCGGTGACGGTTAAGCGAGGCGGCCACTATCGGCCACAACATGATGCGAGCATGCCTGTTCGAAAGCGAGCGAGGGGGTGGGAGAAAGAGCGCCCCCGACTCGGGACCAATAATGCCGAGGCTCCGCCCGCGCCGGATCCTGATGCCCACCTCATGGGGTTCGACCCGGGCGCGAGGTCCATCGGAGGGTATTACATCAGGCACCCCGATGGCACCACCAGCTCCGGCGTCCTTCCAAAGTGCGGATACACTAAGACGCCAAGTTTCGGCTTTGATATGACGGCCGCGTCGTTCAAGAGCACAAGACTAGTGAGTATCAACAACTCTATTAGGTTTGTGCTGGACAACGCGAACGACATTTTCGAGGCTGGAATGCGTAAGTCTTTCCGCCGAGTGCGCTTTGCGAACCACATCCTTCGCCAGAAGCACTTCGCCCGCTGCGGCCAACAGTTGGCTCGGGAGTTCGGTCGCCACCATCCCATCGCCACCCCCATTCGCCTGAAAGTCTTCTACGGGAGCTCGGGATTCACCACGCCTGCTGGTATGTTCATTCCTTGCGCGCCATATCGAAAGTTCGCGAGAGAGATAGTTCCCCTTCTCAAGGGGTATAACATTGTCGTCGATCTTAACATGGTTAACGAGGATCGCACCACCGTCGTCTGCCCTCACTGCCACGCCCCCTACAAGCGAGTTCGTCCGCGTGATGACCAGCACGTTCACCCACATCGTGTGATGCTCTGCGAAAATCCACAGTGCCGTGGTGCTCAGTGGCGCGCAACAGTTCCTGATGCTCTGAATGTTGATCATCGGGACAAGAGTGCTGCAGAGAACATCCTGTGGCGTTCTCTTGCCACGGAAGATGAGCTCAGTGGCTCTCCGTTCAGTCGCACATTGATCCCGCGCCTTCCAACATCATTCCAGTATCATCAATTGGCTAACCGCCAACATTCGTCTACGGACGGATGATGTTGTACAGTTTGGCACTTTGATCGTTCCTTTCAGGCCCTGTCTGGAGGTTCGAAAAATGTGTTTATTCTGCGCAACAGCTCGCCTGCAGCCAGAAAGTAGAATACAAGACAAAATGGTCAACACCGAGATCCCCACTGTGGAGGAGGCCAAGCCCCTCATGGAATCCTATCGTGAGGAGATGCTGAGCTACCTCCGCGAAGATCCCCTCACCGACACCAATACTCGCTGGAAGAAGCAGTACACGAAGAAGAACGTCCTCGTTACCAAGTGGCTTCCCGAAGGAAGCAAGTTCGGTATGTTTCACACCATCCTCTCCTCACGCAGACTTCTTCCGCGGCGACGCTGTCGTCGACCTCACCATGGACGAGATCTGGGAGTACGCCGTCGATGACTCCAAGCGCTACGACTGGGACCGCACCAACACGAAGGACATCCACACCGTCGAAGAGTTCAAGCCCGAGGGCGAGCCCTACGGCCTTGACGTCATTTACCTCCGCTTCCGATCCCCCACCGCCTTCATCTCCCCTCGGGACTCGCTCATGCTGAGAACCCTCGGCAAGAGCGACGACGACAGTGAGCGCTGGGCCGTTCTGACCTCGGTGAAGGTCGACTCGCACCCCCCAGTCAAGGGCGTCGTCAGGGGCGTCGTCATGAAGTCCGCCCTTATGTTCAAGAAGATGGCCGACGGCAAGGTCCGCATCACGTACATCTTCATGTCCGACCCCGTCGGGTCTGTCCCGTATGCCCTCGCCAAGATGAAGCTCGGCGAGCAGGCCGAATGTGTCGGCGCCATCCGTGACGCCGCCGTGAAGCAATTTAAGAAGTAAAGGAGAATGTTTATTGGCATGGGCATCAAGGGGCCCGACGCTGTCAGCCGAGGACGTGGTCCGGTTCGAGCGGCTGGCGTCGGCCCGGCTGGTCGCCGCCCTGCCGACGGACGTCAGGGGGCTGATCCAGACTCGGCTCGAGCACGTCGACTACCAGACGCTGGTGGAGGTCTTCAAGGCGGGGCTCGACTCTGTGACTCGGGGGCAGACCGCCAAGACAGGGGCCAACGAGGCATACGCTGGTGAGCTAGAGCCGACCGAGCCCAAATCCGAGAGTCGGTGCGAGTCGAAGCTGATCGAGGACTCCGGGTTCGGGACGGACGTCGACGAGGACGCCCTGGACCCAGACCTGCCTGTCTTGAGGTCGGGCAGGTTCGAGTTCGAGCCGCTGCCCTCGGAGATCGCCCAGAAGCCGCTCGGGCCGAGGAAGCCGCCGCTGCCGGCCCGGGGGCGGGGGCTTAGGGGGGCTGTGGTGTCGCTCGACCACGCCGACTGAGATGTACATGATGGCACTAACACGTAAATCCCATGGCCTGGCTTGACCATCGCATTTATCATTCCGACTCTTGGTCGATTGGTTGGTGCTCCGGTTGGTCTGCCCGACCCTCGGCACAGCGACGGCGCCAACGTCGACCAGTTCGCCTTCCTTGCTGGAGTGGATCACCCATCACCAGTTCTGAAAGTGCAGTTTATCACGGCTGGCGTCTCCCACCACCCCAATTCTCAATAATAACAACACGCAACATCATCTCATCCCCCGAGCTCGGCCTGCACCTCCCCCCGCAGCCCCAGGTCGTGGAGCTGGGCCAGGGTCCGGCCCAGGGCCTCCACATCAGCCGCACACCGCTCCCTCAGCAGGTGGAGGGGCGGGGTGGCGGCGTCGTGGCGGAAGCTGGGGGCGCTGACGGCGAGGAGGAAGAGGCCCTCGACTGTGACGACAGCCTTGTCGACGTAAAGGCGGTTGGTCCCCCCGAGGTGGGCTATCTGTGGCCGGGGTCGGCGTCTGGTTGTGAACGACAGCTCCAGGGTGATGGCCCCGGTGCTGAGGCCGACGAGACTCGCCGCCGTCTTCATCACGGCCGCGGTCAGGACGGCGGGGGTGTATCTGTCGTACCCCAGGGACGTCAGCACGGTGAGACTCAGCCCGCCCTCCCGCATGCCGCGCTTGGTCAGGGGTGCCGGGCGGGGGTGTGGGGCCTCAGCCTCCTCGGGCAGGTCAGGCGGGGCTAGCCGCACCGGGGCGTGACCGTCCGACTCAAGCAGGGCGGCCTTGACGTCGGGGACGGGGTATGCGAGGCCGGAGTCGGGCAGCAGGGCGGCCACAACCCACTCGGTGTTGAACCCCTTGACCAGCTTCCGGCAGAGGTGGTTGGCGTAGTGGGTGAGGATGGCCGGCTCCTCGTCCCACTGGGCGAACCGCTTGAGCGCCTTTTGCTTGACAAGGTGGTCGCCGAACGCAGTGCAGAACGATGACGTGAGCTTCTCCAAGAGGAACCGGGAGCTCTCCGTGTCGGTGTCCGTGGCCAGCACAGTCAGGATCCGATGCTGCTCGTTGACGAGGAACTCGATGCGGTGGCCGTGGAAGCTCAGCGAGAGGTAGCACGGGTTCTCGTGGCTGGTGGCGTCAACCATATTCTCTTTGGGCGTCATGCGCTTACTATTGAGGAAAATGGCCCATAGAACGCTCGCCACGCGGCTTAGATCGGCCATACTCGACATCTGCTCCTCGTTCAGGCCAAAGCACGGGCGGTACACGCTGTGGTGCATCAACAGGCCATTATTCAGACCAACAATCAGGAATCCATTGTATGCCATCGTTCCCGTCGTCTCTTTGCCTTGGACACCCTCCTCGTTGTCGTTGTGCGTTGAGCTCGTCAAATCTCTCGCCACCCAGCCTGGTCGACACGGGGAGTGATGACACCGCCATCGCTGCCTCGGCCTGGTCGAAGATTGAGTCGAATCTAATTGTATCTTCCGTAGATATCGTCCACTGTCAGCTCGAACCACTTGTTGTCACGCTTGTTGTCATGAGTCCGGACCGTGATACCTGTTATACCCAGCACAGAAGGTAGTCTTATCCTGCACCAGGCAGTTTAGGGCATTTACGGCGGTCTCTCGGTCGGGCCAGTCTGGTGTAATGCACAACATAACACTGCCCTGTCACCCTCCCCCTCTGTTCTCTTGTCGGCTGCGAGATCGACTTACCTGGCAACCTACAGCCGTCTAATTCTGTCCGAAAGATTCAATACAACTCTAATGTCCTCATCAGACCGTACAACCGAAATACATGAACATAGTGATGCTGGAAGCGATGAATTAGTTTCCTTTGAGGAGGTTTCGGACCGAGATTTGACCGCAGAGCCCAGCGATCAACCATCCGGGCAAGAAACGAGCAGCGCAGAGAGCGAAGGCACCCTATCTGCTCCGGAAGACTCAGAAATGCCCACCGTCCCGCCAAACGTCCCCTTGTCACTGCCTGGGCTGAAAGAAAAGCGCCCGCGGCAGATAGGCCGGTCGGTTGTCTCCACCCTCGCGTTCTCCTCGTACGACGTCGGGAACAGCGGGTACGCCACCTCCATCATGTCGACACTCTTCCCCATCTACTACAGCTCATACTTCCTGCCCGAGTCCATGGACAGATACGACCAGCTCACCCTTGGGCTGGCCAACTCCCTGCCCGCCATCGTGGTGTCCATCAGTGCGCCCTTCTTAGGCGCCCTGGCCGACAACTCCAGGTCCAGGAAACCCTTCCTCGCCTTCTTCTGTGCCATCGGCGTGCTCGGCTGCCTAGCCCTAGCCGCCGTACCCGCGGACTGGTGGTGGTTGGCCCTGCTCTGTTACATGGTCAGCATCGTAGGGTTCTCCGGCAGCAACGTCTTCTACGATTCTCTCCTCCCCTCGGCGTCGCGGTACTGCCCATCCATGGTTGACGTCGTCTCCAGCAGCGGCTATGCCTTTGGTTACGTCGGCGGCGGTGTCCTCCTCGTCATCCAGATCGTGATGATCTTCGCCTCCCCCTCCAGCCTCGGGTCTATCCCCATGCGGCTGGCCTTCGCATCGACCGCTGTGTGGTGGTCCGCCTTCACCTTACCCACGCTCCTCTTCGTCCGGGAGCTGCCCCCTGCCAACAGTCTTCCAATCGGCCAGGCCCTGGCCCGCGTCCCCAGGGACGTTTACGAGACAGTCAAGTCCTTCGGCCACTACCGCCAGCTCGCCCTCTTCCTCGCCAGCTACTGGCTATACATTGTAAGTCCCCGATGATGATCTCACACAGGACGGGGTCGATACCACCATCCGCCTAGGTACGCCACCCCCGCCCCGTCTCACACAGCCGCCTCTATGGGCGCAGAGCTCGGTATATCCGACCTGAATCTGATGCTGGCGCTTCTGATGGTCCAGTTCTGCGCTTTTCCGGCGGCCCTCGGTTACGGTGTGCTGGGCAAGCTGATCGGCCCCAAGCCTGCCATCATGATCGCCCTGGTCATCTTCACGGTTGGGTCAGTCGTGGCGGCCATCTTCATGTCCAACGCGCTCCACTTCTTCATGCTTTCCTTCGTGACGGCCCTTGTCATGGGCGGTACCCAGGCCCTGTCGCGGTCACTGTTCGCACGGATGATCCCACCTGAGCGAGAGACCCAGTTCTTCGGCTTCTTCAACATGCTGGGCAAGTTCTCAGTGTTCATGGGCCCCATACTCGTCGGGGTGACCTCGACCGTGCTCAACGTCAGGTGGGGGCTGGCCTCCCTCAGCCTGCTGTTCTTCGGCGGACTCGTGCTGCTGATCCTGGTGTCCCCCAAGAAGGCGATGAAGGCGGCACGCGCTGCACCCAAGTCCGTTGAGCAGGCCGAGTTATTCAACGGGATGGTAGGTAGCGATGAGCCTAGTTACCCTGTGACTGGGGCTGACGTGTAACATAAACAGGACCGCGGTGGGGGAAGATCCTGGCAGTATTTGGTCACGTGAAGCAGAGTCGGTCGAGTCGGTGGCGGAAAACGACAACGCCGGATGGGCATAAAGGGACTGCTACAGACATTTAAGAGCATCACAGAAGATCATACTCACATATCAAAGTTCGCAGGGAAGCGAGCAGCCATCGATGGCTATTGCTGGCTCCATCGCTTTGCCGTTGCCTGCGCAGAGGATCTATGCCAGGGGAAACCGTGCAACGCATGGATTAACGGCTTCATAGGTCGTGTTCGCATGCTGCAAGACGCGAATATTACCCCCATTATCGTATTTGACGGCGGCCCCCTGCCGTCGAAGTCTGGGACAGAGGAGGACCGCGCCCAACGCCGCCAAGAAGCACTGGATGCCGCCAAGACTATGGACGCTGCAGAAGCCTACCGGGAGTACATGAAGGCGATCGACGTCAACGCCGAGATGGCGGCCCGGGTGCAGCGCATCTTGGTCGCTATGGGCGTGCAGGTGATCGTAGCACCATACGAGGCCGACCCACAGCTTGCCTACCTCTACCGCGAGGGCCTGGTCGACCTTGTCATCACCGAGGACAGCGATATGATCCCATTCGGGGTCAAGCACATGCTACTGAAGCTCCAAAATGACGGAACCGGCGCCTATCTGGACCTCACCAAGATCGGGGACACCGCCGCCATGGACTTCCGCAGGGTGACCGACGACGCCATCCTGGACGCCTGCATCCTCTCGGGGTGCGACTACCTCCCGTCAGTGCCCCGGGTAGGGCTCAAGACGGCGTTCAAGCTGGTGAAGGAGACGGGGTCGGGGGAGCGGGCCATCCTCCAGCTCGCACTCTCCGGCAAATACCAGGTGCCGGCCGACTACTCTGCGAACTACACAAAGGCCAGACTCTGTTTCCGGCACCAACGGGTATTTGACCCGAGAACTCGCACTTTAGTGCACTTGACTCCACTCACAGTCGCCCCGGCCGACACCGCCTTCCTCGGCCCTGCCCTGGACGACGCCGTGGCCCGTGGTGTGGCGGACGGCCAGCTCCACCCGACCACCCGCCTGCCCTTCAACAGAAAGGGGCGGCTGTACCGACTTCATCTGTCCGATAAGGTCCGCTCGGACGACGCGAGCCAGTTCATGCGGCAGTCCTCGCAGCCAGCCCCAACACGGCGGCCTCTTACTTCGAGGGCCGAAGCCGGGCTCCGTCAGTCCAGCTGCTCGCCCCCCACGGTCACTAGGGTCCACCGACGCTGGAACCCGGCCCCAGGCCGCCCCGTCCCCGCCCCCGCAGAGGATGGCGGGTCGCAGCTGCTCGAGATGCTGGGGTCGACGACGATGTCGTTATTCAAGCCTGTGCGGCGGGACGGCGTGAAGCGGGCCGGGGGTGCTGTGGCGCCGGTCTTTGACTGACGGAGTAAACGACTCGCAGCGACTGGGAGTGGAGGGGAGAACGATGCAAGGTGCGGCGATACTACCACCGGAGCTTTTCAGCTACACGCCGGATCCAGATATCATGGTTTCTCTCATTCCAACGCGAATGAACATCAATTCATTGCATATGATCACTAAAATGGCCCCCGGCCGTGCCCGCATCGTCATCGTGTACCACAGGCCGCTCCCACCGGGCCTGTATGACGAACACGGTCCCTATGGGCCGATCTACGCCATGTCCAGTGAGCTTGGGCTCCTTCCACCCATCGAGCAGACGCTCACAGATGTCCCACTGAGCGCCACCGGGCCGTACGACAACCTATCGCCCCCAGAGTCTGTCATGGATGTCACTGATGGTAAGATCATACGCCAGCGACTGCTTGAGCTCCTCGACGGGACCGGAACCCGTCTTATCGTCTGTCAGACCCGGACAATCCTGGCCCTGCTGCAGGCCATCATCGCGGAGTCCAGGGGCGGGTGTATCGACGACATCGAGGACCTGTATGAGCGTCTGACGGGCCGGCTTCCCGACGACCTGTTCTACTCTGTCGTTGGGACCTGATCGACAGGGGTCTGCACTCGGGTCTATGGAGAACGCGGTCGGTATAGCCACTGTAAACTAACGCATGCAAGGCGCATTGGACATGCTTTGTGCCGAAATTTTGGGACCAATTTTTCGAGGCCGTTTTGAGCCACAAAATTTCGTCAGATAGCGCGTTGAAATTTTGTCAGGAAAGCGGCGGTGCTGGTTCGGGGTGGGGAGTGTGACATGGCTACAGTACTGTAGTGGCCGGGTGCGATCTTGAGATTTGGAATTTGACGAGCTCAGCGAGCGATGAGTCAAGCACCCGAAGCTTATTCCTCGATGCTGCCCTACCTCCTCCGTCTGATTGCTCACGTAATCATTGCCACATTCAAGGGGCCAGCGTCATTGTCGTCCGTCTTCACGACGCGCGAGTACGCTGGTTGGTTCGATGTTGATAATTCCCTCCGTCTGAGCCAAGCCGGGATCCTGAGGATGTTC
Organism: Carpediemonas membranifera; assembly: GCA_019828565.1. Lineage (NCBI taxonomy): Eukaryota > Fornicata > Carpediemonas > Carpediemonas membranifera. The sequence goes on along the minus strand of JAHDYR010000038.1, from coordinate 835,002 downwards.
GAATATGCTAGAGCTGAGCTCTTAGTCCGGTTCGGCCTCCTTAAGACCGCCTTTAACGGCACCGGCTTCGTCGTTGCATCAGCCCAGCTCTCGCTCTCGGACCACCCGCTGCCCCGCATGTACCGACCCTTCAGCATCCGGACCATGGTCACGGACGTCGATGATTCCGGTCTCTACCTGATCCAGCAGATCGAGTACGGCGGCAAGGTCGCGGCGACGTTCTACGTCAAGATCGCAGTCGTCGGCATGAACCCCGAGACCAAGCGCCTCGGCCGCATCCCCATCGACCCAGTTCTCATCAAGACTGCCAACAATCACCGCCCGGGCAGTGTCGCTGCTGATGGCAAGTTTGCCGACGACGACCTGCTCGATGAGCTCAAGGCCCACTTCGACACCGTAGGCGCCCTCCCGCCGAGCCACGTCACCTTCCACGAGCACATTGAGGTCCTTCGCAAGACCGAGGGGCAGGTGAACATCGACGGGCTCGTTCGTAGCCGGGACCGGGCGGCGACTGTGGCTGGAGTCACACAGCGAGTCAACGCCGCCGACCAGGCCGTCCACGTCGCCAGGTTCGCCTGAGTTGTTTGTTAAATCAGTTTTGAGTGCTGGCTCAATACAGCCTTAGCCCGAGATCGTATCGATGCAGTCATCCCTCGCCATCGTAGGATCATAGGGGGTGAGGGATGGCCCCTGAGTCAGGGCGCGGGCCGAGCCACAACGGGGTTCGCTGATGGTTTGTCAGGTGGAACCGGGTCTTGATCGAGCTCAGCGTCAAACACATAGCGATTCATTCTTTTGGTCGACCCCGACTGGCAGTATCATAGCCGGCAGAAGAGTGCCATAGTTTGACTCAGGCCAAGTCAACCCTGCGGCCAAGTCCTATGACTTCACAAGACGATACAGCCATCGGTACCCTGTGACAGGGAAGGGTCCTCCTTGACGCATTCAGACCCGTGCCGGGGACCCAAGCTTGGTAGAGGAGAACCAATAGGACAGCCCACCATGACGTTTATAGCGATCGGCGGGAGTATGCAGGCGTTGACCCGTTGAATACCGGGTCCCTTTTGGCTCAGTGGTTTGACATCACAGACCACTTGCTTCGAGTCTATCCCGGCATCTGGCCAAGGGGGCGTCGGGGCCAGGCCATGGGGTCAGGACAGACATCATGAGCGGTATAAAGCCCTCGACTGGGCGGCCGTCCGAGTTGTGGAGTCGCAATGGACCTCGACGCCGAGCTCAAGAGAGCCAGCAGCATTGAATGGAAGTTTAATGACGCCATCTTTGCGAAACACATGAGTGCAATCGGTTCAATGGTAGATAAGGTCGTAGCTCCCGTTGAATCGCTGATTTCAGTCCAAATCATCGAGCTCGCCGCATCTCTGGCAACGTCTGTCCCAAAGCTGCTCCCAATGACCTCAGCGCAGGCAGTACCCACTGATCTCCCGGCCCGATCGGCCTCCATCGGCATGTCATTCCACACTGCTCACTGCCAGGCCCTCGCCGACGCCACCCGCCGCCACGTGCCACACTCGGCCGTACTCTCGCCACAGTACACCAGGGAGTCTGTATACAGCACCATGGCGACCGCTCTCGGCCTCGACGGCCGCCAGTGCGAGTCGCCCGCCCACCTCCACGCCCTCGTCAAGGGCAGGCAGGCCGTGCGGCCCGGGGCATGGTTCAGCGACCAGGATGCCGCTAGTAGGATGGACCCGCTCGCTGTGGTCGTTGTGGTCGACCCGCATGTCGCGTCCTTGGAGCTTTACTACGATGTCATCAAGACCCTGCCGCTGAGAGTGGTCACGGTCGTCCCAGAGCATCTCAGGACACAGCAGAGGCCGAGCTGGGTCATCCAGTGCTGCATACCATCCCCAGTCGTTTCTTCCTCAGCCCTGGGCGATCTCTTGGCCAATCTGAGCCCATACGCTAAGGTCTCACACCGCCAGGTCACCGAGCTCGTCAAGCTGTACGAGCAGGGCGCCCCCATCATCAGCAAGCTCCGCCGTCTGCTTACCTTCAGCCTGATCCGCCGCCTGGACGTCGTCTTCAGCTTCCAGGCCCCGCCGTCATTCGACGCCGAGCCTGCCCCGTATACCGACCGTGACCACGGGCAGGGTCTGCAGGCCGGGTGCCCGTGTGCCAAGGCGGAGGTCGAGTCCAGTGTTGGCCGACTGAGGAACGCGGGCCGACTGGTCGGCCTACTCAGACCCGTCGTGTCGGGCGTCCTCAGAGCCTACCCCCGCCTCAAGGAGAAGTGTGACGCCCCAGACATCTTCTACTACCTCCTGTCGGACCCAGCAGGGGACGTGGGGGCACTCGTGTCCGGGTCTGCCGGCATGGTCCCCGTTGATGATCTCAGGGCGACCGTGGCCGAGTTCTACCAGGACGCACGGCTGCTCCTGCCTCACACAGTGCAGAGCAAGGTCGAGGCGGTGCTCAGCGGCGATTCCGATGGTCGCGCCTCCCGGAAGCACCTTGCCGAGTGTCTGACCCCCATCCTGCGGCATGCCACCACTGTCGCCCGGCTGCTGCTCCTGCCCGCCCCGCCTGTTACCGACGGGCTGCCCACAGAGAGCGTCGTGGCCGAGCTCTACGCCCCCGCCGGCCGTAGGTCCGAGGTGCCCGGCGTCCTCGGCTTCCGTCAGTTCCCCTGCGTCGCCACGGCCTGGCATTGCCTCACCCTGGGCGGGGTCAAGGACAGGGATACTGCCCTGCCCCTCATAGCCCGCATGACTGAGAACGGCGTGCCCCAGGACCAAATTTACGAGTCCCTGGCCGAGCTGGGCCGGCTGGGACTGGTGCGGGTGCGGGAGTCGGCCAACAGGGACCGGGACTCGTACGAGGTGATGGCAGCGTCGGTAGGACTGTGCGACCAGAGCTGAGTGTCGTAGTGGTACATATGGCCATGTATACGATAAACCGGGACCGGAGCAATGGACGGAACCTTTTTAGAGGACGATGATCTGGACGTGCTGGACTTATCGGACGATCTAGACATCTCGAATCGCGTACTGGATGATAACAGTACCGATATAACGCCGATGCCTGCATGCATGCCGATGCCCGTGGATCAGCTCGTTCTCACGCCAATCATCCCCCCAATTGTTGACCCGGACACGTCCACGGGAGAGTCGTCCAGCAGCTCCCTTACTACGAGACCGAAGCAGCTTTCGACCAGCACGTCGAAGTCCCGCGACTCCCTCGGCCAGCTGGAGCCGCTGTTCCCCTTTCCCCCGGGCCGCAAGTGTCTGGTGCTCGACCTGGACGAGACGCTCATCCAGGGATCATACGAGAATAAGAAGAAGGCAGACATCGTCTCTCACGTTCTGAACGAGGGCACTACGACGACAGTCTATGCCATGAAGAGGCCGGGGCTGGACGACTTCCTCTTCAACATGGCCCGGCACTACACACTCGTGCTGTTCACAGCGTCCAAGGCCGAGTACGCGGACCCGATCCTGGACAAGCTCGACGTACACAGGGTCCTGACCCGACGGCTGTACCGCGAGTCGTGTACGAACTCCATATCGGGGCTGACCAAGGACATCACCATGCTAGCCAGGGGCGGGCTGACCATGCGGGACGTGGTGCTGCTGGACAACAGCCAGTACTGCACGCGGAGGTTCGAGCAGAACAGCCTGCTCGTCGACTCGTGGTACGGCGACCAGGCGGACACGGCCCTGTACGACATCACGCCCTTCCTCATCCAGCTGTCGTGGGCAGCGGACGTCCGGGTCCACCTGGGTCGATTCTAGGGTGGGGATCACTGGACGGAAGGGGACGGGCGGCGGGGTGCGAGGGAAGAGTCGGTACCCTCAATCATGCCACGTCACGCCATTTATGGTGAACATAAATGCGACACGACAACAAAGAACGAAACCATGGGATCCCTTGTGCGGAAGTCTTTGGACTACGGAAACACGGGAGTGAAGCTCTTGATGATTGGAACATCTGCCCTGATGTTCTGGGCCATGTTGAAGGTCGTTACCGACACGGAAAGCCCCATTGTTGTCGTCCTGACCGGCTCGATGGAGCCAGGCTTCTGGCGTGGCGACCTCCTCTTCCTATGGCACCAACATGACCGCCCCTACGAGATCGGGGACATCGTTGTGTACAAACTGCCCGGCCAACCCATCCCCATCGTCCACCGGGTCCATCAGATCCACCACGGGTACGCACCCCCCGCAGCACTCACACAGAGACGACGGCGAGCCGCTGTACCTTACCAAGGGCGACAACAACCCCGAGGCGGACACGCTGCTCTACCAGCGGACTGACCGGCGCATGGAGTATCTCACGGACGAGCAGATCATCGGGCGGGTCGTCGGGTACTTCCCCAAGCTAGGTTATGCGACCATCGCGCTCAATGACTATCCCTGGCTCAAGTACGTGATGTTCGGGGCATTCGGGCTCATGGCCCTCACTGGAAACGACTGAGGAGTTTAGATTGGTAAAGAGGGTTTGGGGGCGGGGTATGGAGTGGGACTGGGTCAGCGGGGGCGACCAATCAGAAATTTTTGATCGGCTTTAACGATCTTCGTCGCCATGAATCTGCCTTCCCACGTTGTTTCGTTGAAAGCTTCCTACACAAAGCAGGTCAGAGAGTTCGTATGCCTCCCATCACTCACCTAGATTGACCGATATGAATTACAAGCTCACAAACGCGAACGAAGCACTCGAAAGGAAGGTTCTAGAGCTGCAATTGAAGTGCCAAAAGGTTCAACAGCAAGCAGATCTCTCTGAACGCCTTCTACAGATGGCAGAGAAGAGTCAGGCGCAAGGTCTCACTCAGTCCCAGCGCCTTCGTCAGACGAGCGAGCTCGATCGGAAGGAAGCCAAGATCGCCAAGCTGACCGAGGAGAACGCCCGCCTCGTCCAGGAGGCAGAGGACATGAACCAAATCATGGAGCAGCTTTACTCCGGCGGGGTCGACGACGACACAGCCCAGCTCCGCGCCGAGCTCGAGAGCACCAGAGTCGAGCTGGGGCGGGCACAGGACAAGATCACGGCCCTGGAGGAGGCTTTGGCGGCCAGCGAGGAGGCCAAGGAGGATTCAGCCAGTCGGGCAGAGGGTGTCGAGGCCGTCCTGGAGAGCACGCTGGGCGAGTACGAGACGAGGATGGGGGCCATGCGGGCCGAGTTCGACGCCGAGCTCAGCGACAGCAGGGGCCAGGTCGAGGCCCTGCACGAGACGATCGCAGGCCTCGAGGAGCGGGTCAGCCGGGACATGACCGACCGGGAGGCCGCGGTAGACGAGGCCGCGAGGCTGAGGGTGGAGATAGAGGGCTTCAGGAAGGAGTGCCTACACCGAACTTCGTACACGGACCAGCTCGAGGAGATCCAGGCCGAGCTGCTCGCCTCGCTCTCCAGGGCACAGGGCCAGGTCGACGCCCTGGAGGAGGACGCCATGGCGCTGCAGGAGGAGCGCGACCAGGCCGTGAACAAGGCCGCGCAGGCGGAGCAGGCGCTGCAGAGGGCCCGGGATGAGTTCGAGGGCAGGCTCGAGGCGACCAGGCGGGGCGCTGAGACGGACAAGGCGGACACTACCGCGCAGCTCATGACCCTCAGGAACACCGTAGCCGGGCTCGAGAAGCGGCTGGAGCGGGAGACGACGATGCGGGAGCGGGCGGAGGACGAGCTCGTCACCTGGCGGCATCGACTCGAGGATGCCTCTGCTGCGGCGGACACGAAGGCCGGACAGCTCGGTAGTAAGATCGAGGAGGTCACCAAGGCGTTGGAGGAGGCCAAGCAGGAGATCGCCCGGCACCAGGAGGCCGACGGCGATGCCCGGGAGCAGATCGAGGCCGAGACCCGTCGGGCCAACCGTATTGCTGCAGACTCCGCAGATAAGGTCGCAGAGGTCACCCGCCGCGCGGAGAAGGCCGAGAACGACCTGGCCGGAGCCCTGGTGCAGGTCAGAATCCTGACCGAAGACCAGCAGAGCCTGCGGAAGCGGATAGAGTCAGAGCGCCGGGTCCACGAGGGCCACGTCACCGCCCTTGTCGAGGAGATCGCGGGTCTGCGGTCAGGGGGCGTTGAACGGAGCCCGGCAAGGAAGCCCGACGTGTGCCAGGCCCGTAGCAGGGTGCTGGAGGCCCTGGAGAGGTCCCAGGCATACGACTCCGACGGGACCAAGACTACGGAGAACGCCGAGGCCGGGGACAATGTATGACTAGGAGTGTATGATTAAACTCGTTTGACCAGGCGGATTGGTGACGGCGCTGGCGTCGGATGGGTCGACTATCGGGTGGAAAAGGCGAATAACACTGTTTGTGAGCGTGATGGAAGAGTTTCACCACCTTGCCGACCTCGAGGACAGCATATTTAAGGGACATTATTTTTTCATGCAAGACGAGGCGTCGGTTTGTCGAACGAAGAACATATGGCCGGTGCAGACTACTATTCCATCCTAGAAGTCGGAAGGGACGCTTCTGAGTCCGAGATCAAGAAGGCATACCGCAAGCTTGCTGCGAAATTCCATCCCGACAGAAACAAGGAGCCTGGAGCTGAAGACATGTTCAAGAAGGTGTCCGAGGCGTACCAGGTCTTGTCAGACCCAGAGAAGAAGAAGATTTACGACAAATACGGCGAAGAGGGCCTGAAGAGCGACTTGCCATCCGGCCAGCCCTTCAATGCGAATTTCCGAGACCCCCGCGACCTGTTCTCCATGTTCTTCGGCGGGCTCGGTGGAGATGACAGCGGGTTTGGCGGTATGGGTGGTTTTGGAGGCCCTGATCCGTTTAACTTTGGCGGCTTCGGTGGCGGGTTCAGACGGCCCCGTCAGGCTGAGAAGCAGCCCCCCATCATGCAGAGCCTCCCCTGCACCCTCGAAGAGCTCTTCCACGGCACCCAGAAGCGCTTCAAGATCACCCGCAAGCGGTTTACCCCCAACCGGTCGGCCCTCACCAACGAGGAGACCATCCTGACGATCGACGTCAAGCCCGGCTGGAAGGCCGGCACGAAGATCACCTTTGCCAACGAGGGCGACGAAGGACCCGGCATCCTGCCCGCGGACATGGTGTTTACGATCGTCGAGAAGCCCCACGCCACGTTCAAGAGGGAGAAGAACGACCTCGTATACCGCCTCGACGTGCCCCTCGTCAACGCGCTGTGCGGCTGCAAGATCACCGTGGAGACGCTCGACGGCCGCCAGCTCAAGGTCCCCGTCACGACCGTGATCCCGCCCGGCTACCGCTACCACGTCCCCGGCGAGGGAATGCCCGTGTCCCGGAGCCCCGGCATGAGGGGAGATCTCATCCTCGAGTTCGCGGTGATTTTCCCTGAGTCGGTCACGCCGGACCAGAAGCAGGCTCTCCAGGCTGTGTTTAAGCGTCAATGAAATCATTAAATTGTATTTACAGGGAAGGTAGTGCTGGTGTGCTGGAGAGAAAGTTGTTCTCCGCAAATGTTTGACCATCGTTGACCAAACATCATCCCGGAAACCACATCATCATCAGGACGCTATGACACACCGACATGCGTCTCAGCCCAGCCCCTCTCATCGCCCCCTCTCCTCTCGATGGAATCAAATCTCAGTAGATCTTATTTGATGGCCTTGTGACAGTCAATCACACCGTGCCCACCGCATCCCCCAGCGGACCTGCGTCCGACAGCAGGGAGGGCTGGGGCTCCATGGCCTCTATAACGGGTCTCACGGCCACTCATGATTCGAATCATCGTTGCGAAGACTCCCAATAATGGCCAAGGATCCACCAAACGGACTTAGACCAAACCCAGAGCCTTCAATACGCAATATATTCAGCTTTCTGACGTTCGCGCACGTCGATCCGATGATATTCCGCGCCTGGAGGAACGTTCGTGCCCTACCACCCCAACTCACCATAGCCACTCCAAGAGAGCGATGCATTCAAGCTCCAGGACAAATACGAAGCCCAATATGTGACAGATAGGTTCGAGAAGGCCTGGAACTCTCAAAAGGGCAGGAAAAGCATCTCCCTCGCCCTCGCCCGGTCGTTCATGCTGCCCTGGCTGCTCGCCTTCTTCCCCAAGCTCGTCCACGACACGGCCTACTTCATCCCCGCCCTCCTACTGCCCTTGTGGACGGACTACATCGCCGAGCTGGCCGAGCAGTCATGGACAACAAAGCTCGTGCTCCAGTGCATGGCCATAGCGACCGGGCTGTGGCTCGTATACATCACCCAGGCAATCACACTCGGCCTCTACTTCTGGACGGTGGCCCGAGTGGGCATGCAGGGCAGGGTGGCCCTAGGCCACGCCGTCTTCCGAAAGACACTCCGCCTGCCGGACGCCATCCGCACCCAATCGTCGTCCGGCCGCATGCTGAACCTTATGTTCACAGACTCGCAGTCCATTGAGCGTCTGATGACGTTCCTCCACATCGCATGGTCCGCCCCGTACCAGCTCACCGTCGCCGTTGGAATGCTGGTGTACAAGCTCGGGCCGGCGGGTCTGATTGGGCTGGCCATCCTGTTCTGCTTGCTCCCTGTGAACTCCGTCATCGCCAACATCCTGACCAAGCAGAGGAGGGCATTGAGCACATTTATGGACGCCCGCGTGCAGGCGACGAACGAGACGCTCACTGGCATGCGGGTCATCAAGCTGTTCGGGTTTGAGATGAAGCAGGAGACGTCCATCAACAAGCGCCGGCTCAAGGAGATCAAGATGCTCCTCCAGATCGCCTTCGTCAAGGCCATCAACTGGTTCAGCGTGTGGTCGTCTCCACTCGCAGTCACCATCGCCACATTCGCCATGTTTGCCATCCTCGGCAACGAGCTGACAACGGGCACGACGTTCTCGGCGCTGTACCTGCTGCAGATGATCCAGTTTCCCGTCGCCTTCCTGCCGACCCTGATCACCATGCTGTCTTCGACTAAGGTCAGTTTTGAGCGCCTAGAGCACTTCCTGAATCTCCCCGAAATCAGCACGGATATCACAGTCGATCCGGAGTCAGACGATGCCATCCGGATTTCCGGAAAACCCGACTTCGCGTACGAGCTCCCCGATGACTCTGTGGCGGTCGGGTCCCTCCTCCAGGACATCAGCACGGCCGGCATGTCGCCCACCAAGCGGCTGCTGCACTGGCGCAAGCTGCGGGCGGCCCGCAAGGAGGCCATGGTGCCTAAGGCGACGAAGGTCATCCTCCACGACGTGGACCTCGCCATCCCTCGGGGCAAGCTGACCATGGTCGTCGGGGCCGTCGGGGCCGGCAAGACGTCGCTGCTGTCCGCTATGCTGGGGGAGATGCGGCTGATCGAGTCGCCCGACGCCGAGGAGCCCGCCACGGTCACCGTGACCGGGCCCATGGCGGTCGCCACGCAGTCGGCCTGGATCGCTAACAAGACGCTCAGGGACAACATCATCTTCGGACGGCCTTACGACGAGGCGCTCTACCGCAAGGTGCTGTGGGCCTCGTGCCTTGTCGACGATCTCAAGCAGTTCGAGGCTGGCGACCTCGTCGAGATCGGCGAGAAGGGCATCACCCTCTCTGGCGGGCAGAAGCAGCGCGTGGCCATCGCCCGGGCTCTATACTCCCTCCAGGACCGCGACATCTTCGTATTCGACGACCCCCTCGCCGCCGTTGACGCCCACGTCGCCAAGTCTCTATTTGCCCGTGCGTTCGACACGATGCTCAAGGGCAAGACCATCGTCCTCGTCACCCATCAGGTGCAGTACCTCACCAGGGCTGACTTCCTCGTGGCCCTGGAGGACGGCACAGTTGCCCGGACGGGTTGGGTCGCCGACCTCAAGGCTCAGGGAGAGCTGCGGAAGTACGCGGCCGACTGCTGCAAGCCTGGGGACGAGCTGGAGCCCGAATCACTCCAGATGTCCGGAGACACCACGCCGGAGCCGGACGGTGACCTCGACGCGGCCGACCTCGACTCCATCCAGCTCTCGGTCAGCGGAGAGAAGGGCAAGACGATCACCAAGGAGACCCGTGCCAAGGGCGCCGTGTCGCTCGTCCTGTACGGCCGCTACCTCGTGCTGATGGGGGGGCCACTGGGCCTCGTCGCCATCCTCGCCATGTTCGTAGTAGCCCAGGGCGCCACTGCCCTGACGTCGTTCGTGCTGACGTGGTGGTCCGACGGGGGCCTTACCCGCAACACCGCCCTCGCCCTCTACATCTCACTAGGCGTCTTCGCACTCTTCGCCAACCTCTTCAGGAACTTCTCCATCAGCTTCCTGGCCGTGCGGGCCGGCTGGCAGATCCACCGCAAGGCCCTCAAGCGGATGCTCAAGGCCCCGATGTCGTACTTCGAGACGACCCCCACGGGCCGAATCCTCAACCGCTTCAGCAAGGACCTGGAGGGCGTCGACACGACCCTGCCGGCGACCCTGCTGAGCATGATGCAGCTGCTCATGCGGCTGATATTCAACCTGCTGTCGATCGTCGTCGTCAACCCCGTCTTCCTCCCCCTGCTCCTGCCGGTCATGGCGTTCTACCTCTTCATCCGTCACATCTACCAGGCCACCGCCAGGGAGCTCAAGCGGATGATCTCCGTATCCAGGTCCCCGATCTTCGCCCAGTTCGAGGAGGCTGTCTCGGGGCTTCCCACGCTCAGGGCCTTCGGTGTCGGGCAGCGCTACATCAAGGAGAACGCCGCCAGTACGGACGCCAACATGCGCTTCTACTACTACAGCGTCATGATCTCTCGCTGGCTGGGCGTGCGTCTCGAGACGCTGGGCGGGCTCATCGTGTTCCTCATCTGCGTGTCGTCCATCGTCATTGCCCCGTCCGGCCTCATCTCCACGGCGTTCCTCTCACTCGCACTGACCATCTCGCTGAACAGCACCAGCATGCTCGCCATGCTCATACGGCAGACGTCCATGATGGAGGCTGAGATGAACGCCATCGAGCGGATGACGGAGCTGTACAAGCTGCCCCAGGAGAAGCCGTTCAGGTCCAGCGTCAGCAAGGAGCTCAAGGCCTCCCAGTGGCCGCAGACGGGCTCCATCGTCTTCAGGGACCTTAAAGTGCGGTATCGACCAGAGCTGCCCGTCGTGCTCAGCATCGCGGACCTGATCATCGCAGACGGCCAGAAGGTCGGCGTGGTTGGGCGTACCGGGAGCGGCAAGTCGACGCTGTTCAACGTGCTCTTCAGGATCATCGAGGCCGACGAGGGTTCCTCTGTCACCGTAGACAACCGCTGCATCCAGGACCTCGGCCTCCACGACGTCCGGCACGCCCTGGCGATCATCCCGCAGGACCCCGTGCTCTTCAACGCGACGCTGCGGTACAATCTGGACCCCTACGACGAGTTCACGGACGACGAGATCTGGGAGAAGCTGGAGCTCGTCAGCATGAGGCACGTCTTCACGACACTCGCAGACCCCATCCGGGAGGGCGGCGCCAACCTCTCCCAGGGCCAGAGACAACTGCTGTGCATCGCCAGGGCCGTACTCAGGAACTCCAGGGTCATATGCCTGGACGAGGCCACCGCCAGCGTCGACATGGAGACGGACACCGTCATACAGACCATGATAAGGGAGCAGTTTAAGGACAAGACCGTGCTGACTGTCGCCCACAGACTCAACACAGTCATAGACTCCGACAGGATCCTCGTGCTCGACCAGGGCGCCGTAGCTGAGTTCGGCACCCCCGCGGACCTGGTCCAGGCGGGCGGCATCTTTGAGAGCCTCGTCGTCGAGAGCGGCCACGAAGATGACCTCAGGCAGCAGGCCTTGGCTGCGGGCGGCCTGGAGTAGGCGCCATGTGAATAAAGTTGTACGGCTGAGTTGACATCTGAGTGATTCTGTGATTGCCCCGACCGCCAGATCGGGATCTGATTAGGTGCAGTTTATGTCAAGAATGACGGAGGCGAAACCGGAACGAGGAGTGAAGAAGCTGGTCCGTAATCTGTATATATTCCTGGTTAAGCGACCGAATTTTGTCATGGTGGCCGTGTATCTCTTCCTTTGGCTCGCATCTTGTGTAACGGCATACTTCCTTTTCTTCCGGCCCTGGAAAGCGCCCCTATTCCAAGGTGACCGCATATACCTCGTAGAACAACCACCACACATCCGTAGCTTTGGGCCAGAGACGATCCCCACGGTCAATGACCTCAGCCCGCCCCGGTACGCTGCCTGGAACCGGCCCCTGTGTACCATGGGGTACGCTGCGTCCCTCGCACTCTTCCTCATCCTCGTCTGCTCGGATCCCGGCTACACAGACCGGCTGAGCAAGGACGAGCAGCGCCTCCTGTCCCAGTTCCCTGCCGATAACCAGCTGTACCACGACCGCGAATGCTCTACATGCAAACGGACGAAGCCAGCACGGTCCAAGCACTGCAAGTACTGCAACACCTGCGTCCTTCGGTTCGACCACCACTGTGTATGGCTCAACAACGACATCGGCCTCTTCAACCACGGCTGGTTCCTCCTCTTCGTCGCACTGCACATGGCCGGCCTCATCTATCTCTCAGTAGCCCAGGTGCGCATCTTTGCGTCCATCATGGCGCCCGTGCTCTCCGACTGGGCTAACCCGGTGCTGCTGCTCAACGTCGGCATCTACCTGACCGTTCATATGATCCCGTTCGGCATTTTCCTGATGTTCCACTCGTCATTCGCCATCACCATGACGCTATTTACCGTGTTACATGTTTACTTGATATGTGCCGACGTTACCACAAACGAGATGGGCAAACGCAACGCCATCAAGCTCGACCTCAAGGGCGGCCACAGGGCTTACTTGCTGTGGGATAAGTCTGCAGCTGTCAGCCAGGTCGCTAGGCTGGCAGGCACGCAGTCGTCCCCCCTGTGGGACCTGCTGCCGGAGCAGTACGCCGAGCCCGAGCACGGGGAGCTGGCACCGAAGTACTTTGACATCACCGCGGAGGAGGCGAAGAGGGCCTTCTTGTTCAAGCCGTACACGCTGGGTCCGGCCAAGAACTTCGCGAGGGTGGTGCGGTCGACCCGGCTGCGGTTTGACGTCAGGCGGGCCGTGAGGCGACTTGTGGCAGTCCAGCACGTGCCGTTTGACGGGGGAAGGTGAAGGAGGGCAGGAAGAGTAAACGGAGACGGCAATATGGAGAACGAGCTGGCAGGGTCAAGCTGCTCCGAGCATCCATCGCACTGCTACAACAGACCTTTACTCATTCCACGTATGGCCGCACCTGCACCTCATGTGCTGGCACCCGCCGTCCTTGTAGTAGCGCACGCCGCACCCGGGGCAGCGGCGATAGCCCAGTCGGTTCGCCAGCATCTCGTCGTAGTGCTCGCAGCTGCCGTCGTGGATGACGGGGTCGTCGTGGCCGAGGCAGACTGTGTTCCCGCACCCGCGGCACGCAAGCTGCCTCCGGTTCGCGCTGACCATGGCCGAGCGATGGCAGTGGGGGCACGCGAACGTGCGCAGCCTGGCGACGCCCTCGGGCAGGTCGACTGTCTGGCGCGGCGCCATCTCGCACTCGCCGCCGTAGTGGGCCATGTGCTCTTCCTGGCTGGCCACGCAGAGCAGGCACTTGTGGCAGAAGTCCTGGCCGCACCGGCACGCCGACATCTTGCAGCTGTCCAGGTCGCCCTCGCGCGTTGTCAGCTCGCCGCACGCCGGGCAGCGGCGGTAGACGGGGACGTCCACGGCGGCGCCTCTGCCGAGCGTGACCAGGCGGCACGTCTGGAGGATATCGTTCTGCTCGACCAGGGTGTTGATCTCGGCCCGCGAGTAGGGCACGCGGCGCGGGATGACGTAGAAGTCGGCGGCCGCGACTGCTGTGGCAGGGGCCGAGTCGAGCACCGCCTGGCGCATCTGGCCGGCGTCCTCCAGGCGAGGGAGGCGGGCGCCGCCCGCGCAGTCGGAGTACACGCGGTGGTCGTCGTGGAGGGTCACGTCGACGGAGCCGGGCTGGGGGAGCTGGCCGCCGAACACGTGGAAGGCGAAGCGGCGGCGCGTCTCGTCGTCCTCGAGCACGGCGCGGAGGGCGTCCTGCACGCCCTGGCTGTCCGCGGGGAAGCGCAGCGGGGCGAGCACAGCGTCGACCGTGAGCGGGTTGGGGCGCACAAGCAGGGCCCGCAGCTGGGCGGCCGTCAGCGCGAGGACCTTGGCGCTGAAGCGCGTCTTCGCGGCCATGCCGTTGCGGACGATCTGCATGCGCTCGGCGAAGCGGCGTCTCACCTCGTCGTCGCGCGCCTTGAGGTCGCCCTCGAAGCCCTCGAGCGGGCACGCGGCCGCAGCCTCCGCAACAGACCGCTGCAGCGCCCGGGCGACGATGGGCATCAGCGCTCCCAGGTCGACGCGGCCGCCCGTGAGCGCGACGAGCCAGGCGTCGCTGACCATGTCCGCGGGCAGGGTGATGCCGTCGAGCAGCATGAGCTGCAGCACGCGGCCGAGCCCCAGCAGGACCGGGCGCAGGTCGTCGAGCGGCATGTCAGGCCCCTTCTGTCCAGACAACGGCTCCAGCTGAAGTACTCTCCGCTGATACCGGCTGGCAGGAATACTGGGTCGGTAAACACGTCGTACGCCTGGTGTTGTGGCAGCAGGCTCGAGCCAGTCCCTCCTCCTCGACCCCCTTCTCCGTCCGTTGGAGGTCGGGATCGGAGCCTGCACCAGGATAGCCCCCACAGCGCCCTGGAGGCAGCGTGTAGACAAGGGTCGGGAGGTCCTCACCCCAGGAGACTGAGTGGAGCGGGGGCAAAGCGGATGCTGGAGAGGAGGGCGCGGAGGACGTCCAGTGATGGCACGACGCCCCGTGTAATTTCACTGGTACTAAGCTTTGCTGAGACAATTGTGCTATGATATCGCCTCCTGAATGCAGTGGCGATGAGGCCGGGGATGTCCCCGGGGATCGGCCGCTGTGACAAGCGAGAGACGGTAAGCCGCAAGCAACAATCGTCGGGGACATTCGGTGCTGAACTCAGCAACATCCATGCAGCTTCACTCCAATGTTCGACAGCTTCGACATGAGCTGATGATTGCTGTCACTTAAACAGAAAGTCTGATTACCTCACCTGCATGGCGTCAGTCAGGGTCGAGCCCCGGCCTGCCCCAGCAGCCCTACACCACCATACCCGTGTTCCACTGCCACTCGGCCCAGTCACCCAGCCATCGAGATCCACATCATCCCTTAGCCTCGACAGCATTCGACTCAATCCTGCCTCTCTACTCCATTTACATGCCTTATGTATAATACGTCAGGTTGCTCTTCTTCTTCGCCGTGACCTCCCGGATGCCGTCCACGAAGTCCTGGTGCCGCACCTCCACCGCATCCCGACGCAGTGCCAGCATGCCGGCCTCCACGCACGTTGCCTTAAGCTGCGCGCCGTTGAAATCGTCCGTGGACCTAGCGAGCTGGTCGAAGTCGACGTCGTTAGACAGCGCCATTTTCCGCGAGTGGATGGCGAGGATCTGGCGCCTCGCCGCCTCGTTGGGGAGCTGGAACTCGATCTTGCGGTCGAATCTCCCCGATCTGAGAAGCGCAGGGTCGAGGATGTCGACCCGGTTGGTGGCAGCGATCACCTTGACGTCGTCGGCCGATGAGAACCCGTCCATCTGATTCAGCAGCTCCAGCATCGTCCGCTGAACCTCGCGGTCACCGTTGGTCTCGGAGTCGAAGCGCTTGGTACCAATGGCGTCGAGCTCGTCGATGAAGATGATAGCAGGAGCCTTGTCCTTGGCGAGACGGAACGCGTCTCTGATCATGCGGGAGCCGACACCGATGTACTTCTGCACCAGCTGGGGCCCGGCGAGCTTGAGGAACGTCGCGTTGGTCTGGGCAGCACATGCACGGGCCATCATCGTCTTCTGTGTGAATGTGGGGGGTGGTACGAACACCGGTGCCGGGGGGGCCGAAGAGGAGGACGCCCTTGGGGGGCTGGATGCCGATGGACTGGAAGAGATGCTTCTTCGTCATCGGGAGCACGACTGCCTCGACGAGCTCCTCGATCTGGGTGCTGAGTCCGCCAATGTCGGCGTAGTCGTCAGTCGGCTTCTCGATCACCTCCATGGCCTTGACCGTGGTATCGTAGTCGGACGGCAGCTTCTCCAGGATGAGGTGGGAGTCCTTGTTCGTGCCCACCATGTCGCCCGGCTCAATGTCATCGGGGTCTACGAGCCCGACAACGGGGAGGAAGACGTGCTGGCGCATGGACGTCTTGAGGACAACTCCCTTCTTCGATAAGCCGTGCGCATCGACGTTTGTGGCGTCCTCCTCGGCGTCTTCGGCATCCTCGAGGTCAAGCACCTCCACAATGTTGCCGACAAGGTACGGGAGATCCTTGTTAAGCTTAATCTTCTTTGCATTCTCGTCAATAAGCATCTTCATGTTCTTTTTCTCATGGTGGAGCTGTGTTAGAGGGTCGTTTGGTGCAAACTTGCTGAAACTGTGATTTCAAGCCTCTCGCTTCCGCCGAAATGGCCATTGTGCGTTGTTTAAGCTCAATATCGCTGAGCTGTGCGATTTCCGGGTCCATTTCAGGGATTTCGTCGTTTGTCATGACGTCGTCGTGAGTGAGGATCAATCCATGACACGCTGCCCTAAAGAGCAGGGGGACAGCACAGTGGGTAGGATGGCCGTGCTCTTGGCGGGGATGAGGATGGATGTCTGGTTGTTCTTCTCATCATCCGTGGTCAAATCCGACAAATAACGAGCTGAACACGGCCTATGAGCACCGAGGATATCGATGCGGTGGATTTCCCGAAGCTATGCAAGGAATGCATGGGAAAGGGCCATGTGAAGGCCGTGAAGACGGAATGGGGCGGCAACTGCTGCCTCTGCACGCGCCCCTTCCATTCGTTCCGCGTGAAGAGCGCTGGAAGCACCTGGCAGACGACAGACATCTGTCATGTGTGCGCCACCGTCCACAACTGCTGCCAGGTGTGCCTCAAAGACTTCGACCTCGGCGTCTCCGTCGTGCTCCGGGGCCAGACGGCCACATCCAGCCTGGGAATGAACAAGATCGGACGCAGCACGATAGCCCGCCGCTATGCCACGGCCGTGGAGAGGAAGAAGTACAAAGAGATCCTGGAGTCGAAGAGCACGACGGCCATCCAGGCCCAGGTCGTCAAGATGATCGAGGGCGCAAAGCCTATGGTGGCAGCGCCGGTGAAACAGGCCGAGGCCGTGGTAGAGGCCAGCGGAGAGAAGCAGATGCCTGCAGATGACACTGGGCCGGCAGTCCCAGTCGAGCGGGCTCGGAAGGTCAGCCGTACGGACAAGGGGGTGACAGGCCGAGCCAAGCCCAAGAGGAAGCAGCTCATGGCCCCTCCTTGAGTCCGTCATGGTCTATGAGATATACAACTCTGCCACACGGGAACAAAGAATTTTAAACGGATTCTAGTACGACCTCATGGCTCTATACACAGCCAGCTGCTGCTCTCTCGTGCCCTTCCCCCCCAAGAATTGCCCGACTCGTCATCGGAGTTCAAACGAATATGCTGCCGCAAGGCTTGTCCTCGGAGGCCGAACATGAGCTACGGACACGCCTCGAGCAACGTATCGCCGAGGACCGTGTTATTGCGCAGGAGATGTACTATGCTAAGGTGAAATCGCTGCAGGAGGCCTCGGAGCGGGAAATTCAGAGCAGGGAGAGGATCATCAACGAAACCGCGCGGAAGAGAGAGCTAAGGAGGCTGGATGAGCTTGCCCAGTTGCAAGAGGAGGTCGAAGAGCAGCGCACGATGAAGCTGCGCGAGCTCGATCGGCAACGTACCGAAGCCATGGATCTTATGCGGCAAAAGGTGCAAAAGGACGCCAACGAGCGTGCCCGGAAGACGCTAGAAGAGCTTGAGCGGGCGAAGGAGGGCCACCGCGACAAGGCGGGCCTGGGCTACTCTATACTGGGTGACCTGGCCAGCCTAGAGGTGCAGGACTTCAAGGTCATGCGGCCGCCCCGGAAACACATCACAGAGGCAAAGTTTGACTTCGAGGTGAAGCTACCGGCTGACATGGAGGCCGCGATGACTGCTGAGGCGGAGGCGGAGTCCGAGGAGGAGGAGCTCGGGCCAGTCGACCGGAAGGATTACAATGAGATGCTGGGCCAGAAGACTGAGCTCGAGTCGAAGCTGACCAAGGTCAAGGAGCGTGAGGCCGAGCTACAGTCCGAGGTGAAGCAGACCCGACTTGACATAGAGTCGCAGCGGACCCTGCTCAAGGACCTCAAGCAGCACCAGAAGAGGCTGACCGAGGAAGGTGACGAGCGGGCAGCCCGGCAGCTGAAACTGGACACGAGCAGGGACGAGCTCAAGAGGGCAATGCTCGAGGAGGACAAGAAGTTCAAGGACAGGGCGAGGGAGCAGAAGGCCAACCAGAACGAGCTGCTGAAGCGGACGACCTCAGCCAAGGACACGACCGAGGAGCTGAAGGCGAAGATCGAGGCTGAGATGGAGCAGGTGCGGGCTGAGACCAAAGCAGAGGCGGATCAGATCAAAGCGGCCATCAGGGAGGCCAAGAAGGTGGCCAACGAGAAGCGGGGCCAGGTCCGAGCGATGGAGGCCCGCCGCAAAACCCGGGAGACGGACGCCGCAGTGGTGGCCGCTCTCAACGCCGTGCTGGTGGAGGTCGAGCGGTGTGTGGGGTGAGCTGTACGATAGATCATGGAAGATGTGCCTTGCTTAAATCGCTTGAATCCGATGACTTTATGACACTGGCTTGCGTCAGCAGAGGGTATATGATGACGCGGAGCATCTATATGAGAACAGCAGTCCTTGTACTCGTCATGTGCTGTCTTCTTACTGCCCTGACACGCACCATACGGCCTATAGCGTCACAGTCGATCGAGTTCCAATTCCAGGAAGCACCTGCTGGTCATCACCGCACCATGGCTTCTGCAGTGATTCAGGCGCTCCGGGACAACAATATTAGCACCGTTGTGTTCGATATCGACTATACCGCGACGCGCGTGCACTCACAAGGCATATGTCTCAATGATCTGGACCCCGAGGCCGTGGAGGAGTACGAGCGCGTTGCTCACAGGCTTCCCTTCATCCCTGGTCGTGTTAGCGCGTGGCTAGATTCAATTTCGCCTGATTTCGTTGAACTCGTGCCGCAACTTGTGCACGAGGGCTTCAACGTCGCCATCGCCACATTCGGCGACGACGACTACAACAAAGACCTTCTCATGCGCCATTGGTCCATCTGCGGCATGAAAATGCTCAACACACTCTTCAGCCGCCACCTCCCTGCCGACGTCGTCGAGCAGCTCTACGTCGTCGCCTTCGCCCCGTTCCTCCACGGTTCCAACGCCATGAACAAGAACTACCACCTAGACAAGATCATGGCCCACTTCGACGTCAGCAGCCGCGGGTCTGTTATCCTGATCGACGACTCCATGCCCAACATCACAAACGCCCAGGCCAACGGGTTCCGGGCCCACTTTGTGGACAATAGCGTGGCCTTCACTATGGCCCCCTTCCTTGCGGCTCTTAGGTAGCCTGCTCACTCGTCGTATTCGTCGCCGGCGGAAATATAAAATGTCACTATGCGGGCAGTGTAGCGATGGGGCCTGGAATAGTGTCGCAGGCCGGCTGAGAGGCTCTCCTGGTCGACACCGCAGGTTTGCCCAGCAACCTCGAAACTTGGTCCTGCACGCACGCATATCAAAACAAATGAACTTGTTCTGGGCCGAAGAAATTGAGAACGCGCACATGAAGCAGCAATCGACGCTCATGGACGTCCGAGACATGGAGAGCTCCCTCTTTGAGGACCGGTTCCTCGTCCGCACCGCAGAGGCCATACAAGTGGAAGAGAACAGATATCCATCAGCAAAGGAGCTCACAAGACTGTATATGCAACGTAGAAATGCAGCTAGCGGCGACGAGAAGGTTCTTTTCCGCCGCCACCGGAAAGTTTCCGATGTCCTTCGCCGCCTGCAGACGCTCAGGGGCCAACGCCCCGAGTGCGCCTTCCTAGACGCCGACGGCATAGAGGTTGAGGACCCCGGCGAGCCAGACATCCTCCCCCGCGAGCCGCCCCTGCTGTACCGCCTCCTCGCAGCGGACGACGGCCCAGCACCGCCAGAGGTGGTCCCGGAGGTCCATGATAAGAACGCCCTGAAGGCAGAGATCAAGCAGTTCGGCAGTGAGAAGCTGAGCGTGGAGCTGAATGGGGAGGGCGGCCGTACCACCCTCGTGACCCGGTCTCGGCCGGCCATCGCCGAGTCCAAGTTCCTGGAGATGCACGCAGCTGCCTGGGACACCCATGAGAAGGGGCAGCAGACGATCGTGCTGGACGAGGCGCTGTTCTCCCGGTGCCAGCACCCTGACATGCCGCACTTCACACGCGAGAGCGTAGAGCGGTTCCTGCTGTTCTGCAGACACCCTAACATCATCGCAGACACGCAGGGGCTGAAGGACGACCTGCAAAAGGAAGAGCAGAAGCGGAAGCAGTACGCCGAGCAGCTCCAGAAGGAGCTCAGCAAGAGGAGGACCCGCCGTCTCGCCTACCTGCAACGGAAGAAGACGCAGGAGCTCGAGAACCTCGACTCCCGGGTCCGCGCGGCCATGGCGCTCGAGATGGAGCGGATCCGGCAGAAGTACGCGGCCATCAGGCAGCTGGAGTCGGCGACGGTCAACAGACGGTACGACCAGGTGCTCAAGGAGACGAAAACGTTCTTCGAGGATGAGTCCGCCGAGCTGTCCGGCCTGGTGACGCGTGTGACCGACGTCCCCATCGCCGCGGCCCGACGCAGTTTAGAGTCGAGTCGACAGGTGCTGCAGACGGTGTTCGAGCCGACGATCCTGCCCACGCTGCTGCTCACGGCGGAGGCGCTGCAGGCGGAGAGGTTCAGGGAGGGCACGATCAAGTTCCTGGCCGAGAACTACCGACTCCACCGGCAGAGCGGCGTGTTCGGGTCCTGCCAGCTGATCAGCCCCGCCACCGTGCGGCAGTTCGTGACGTCACTCAACGACACCATCCTGAGTGAGATGGCGAACGACGACTCGACCCTCATCGCCAAGCCCATCCTCGAGAGAGAGGTCCATTACCGCCGGTGCGTCCTCGAGGAAACATTCCAGTCATGGCCAAACGAGAAGATCACGGCCGCCATCAACGCCCCCGGTCAGCCCCACAAGGACCTGCTCCTCGCCGTACTCAAGAAGCGGCGGGCACCCGCTGTGGCACCGACGGGCGGCACCCACATGGTCGCCGTGACCGGCGTCGAGGTCGTCGCCCGGCACGTGAGGACGGGCGATGCGGCCCGGAGACGGTATGTTACGGTCACCGCCAGTCGGGGACGGACCCAGCGTCACCTGGAGCCCGTGTACTTCGGTGCGTTGGTCCGAAAACTGCACCAGTTCGGGACCCTCGCCATCGGTGTCAGCGACCCGGCCGACGAGGGGAAGCGGCTCATGTGGCAGCAGGACGGCATCCTGCTGGGTGATGGGACACGCGTGGAGACTGGCCTGACGTTCAAGCAGGGCGACACGGTCGGCCTCTCCCTCGACCCCGGGCAGCGGCAGCTCACCTTCTACCTCAACGGGCAGGTCGCTGAGGGGTCGATCACCCTGCAGCAGACCATGCCGGCCATGTCCGCGGTCACCCCGACGTGTCTGCTGTACGACCCGACGAAACCTGGTGAGGGGCCGGGGATCGACGTCGAGTTCCAGTTCGACTTCCCCATGAGGTTCCCGCCGCCTGGGGGACACTTCACATGGGACGATGAGACGTCGTGGGCGTAGATTCTGCCCATCATAGCCAGGAACCAAATCTAGGATGATGCGACATAAACTGCACTTTAGACACGAAAACTTGGGCAAATTCCTGAATGAGTGGCGTGAGTTGCTTACTCTACGGCGCTGCAAATAGCCCATTCTTATCAGTTTCGCCAGATAATCAAGTTGTTTTCCACACTGAGGACTCTGATGAGCAGTACCAGTTCGACCATATCCTTTCAGTGGATTCCCAGTCCTCATTCTACCAGACGGCCGTATATCCTGTAATTAAGAACATAAGCAACGGCACCAGCGGCGCCATTTTCTTCGCCGGCATTCCTGATGTTCCCGTCGACGAGCTCATCCTCGGCGACACGGCCGTATCCGCGCCCCAGGGGATCCTTCGCCGGGCAATCAACCAGCTGCTCGGGGCCGGCATCAATTTTGAGAAGTCCAACCCCGGTGTCCGGGTGACGGTCGCTGTGTCGGCCGTCGTGGTGTCAGAGCAGGCCGTGCACGACCTGCTGGTACCCGAGGCCTCTCCGCTGCGGATTTCCGACTCAGAGCGTGGGGTGGTAATGAACGCGTCGACTACTAGAGTCAAGAACGATCTCCAGCTGACGAAGGTCATCGAGAGGTTCAACGTAGTCCGCGAGCTCGAGGCCAGCCACACGAAACTCGTCGACACGCACATCATTTGGACGGTGTCGTACAAGATGGAGAACGACACCGCCCAGCAGGAGACGCGCCTCTTCCTCGTCCAGCTAGCCCGGTGGACGGCCGCGTCAGGGCTCGAGGCCGAGAGCAAGGACGCCCCCACTGGCTTTGCTGCCGTCACCGCGTGCATCCAGGGCATCAGCAGGAACAAGGCCGGCCACAGCGCCAGGAATGGTCGCCGTGCGGCCCTCGAGAAGCAGCTTGTCGCCTCACCCATCCTGCCCCACCTCGCGGGGACCTCCAAGCCCGGTGCGGTCCCGTATCACGTGCCGTTCAGGGACTCCAAGCTCACGCTCCTCATCAAGGACGGCCTGGAGAACCTCAACGTCGCCTTCGTCGTCGTATCGCACAACGGGGCCACGTCCGGCGGGGCTGGGATGAACGTGCCCCGGCAGATCGCCGCACAGATCGCGGAGAAGCGGCAGTTTGAGCAAACCCGCCGCACACACGCGTTGCTGCGGTACGCCTGCCGCCTGAGGACCGCTTGGCTCTCAGGTGCGGCCCAGGAAACCTCGAGACCCGCGCCCCGGTCACCCGGCGCCAGGAGCATGCCCGCACAGAGCCCCAGGCCCAGGACAGGGCAGCAGGGCTCATTCACCCAGACCTCTGCCCCGTCCTCGCCGATCGCCCAATCGGCCCAGACACGGGCCCTGACGCCCTCCCGCCTCACCATTCAGACCGGCCCGGGATCGCCCAAGCCGGCCTCCCCCCACCCCGCCACAGTGGCCATGGTCAACGCCCTCACACAGAGCCCGGTCCAATCGCCCAAGCCGCAGAGTAAGGTGCAGTTTAGGACAGAGGAGGAGAAGGCCCACCTGGAGGCCGCGAAACAGTTCGTCCGGCAGACCAAGTCTCGCCTGGGACAGTCCTCCGCATCGAGGTCTGAGAATAACTCGACCGCCCACCAGACGTACGTGGTCCCGCTGTCCCAGATCCCATCCATGGACTACGCCCGCATCGAGGAGGAGGCAGAGCTCAGGGCACAGTCGGCAGGGACGGCGCAGAGACGGCCCCAGCCACCCCAGCCCGCCCGGCCACTGATGGAGGTGAAGAGCGAAGACAGCGTCATTCATAAGAAGATCGATTCACTGGAGATGAAGGTGTCAGATCTCGACAAGATCGTCTCGACCGGCCGGTCGACCCAGCCTGACATTGCGGTTGATGACACGATCGACACTCTCACACGCGAGAACATCGCGCTCAGGGCCAAGCTGGCTGACGTCGAGCATCACGAAGCCGAGCTTGAGGGCGTGGCGGAGGACCTCGAGGCCGCCAGGAAGAGGATCTGCGGGCTCGAGTCAGAACTGGCCGACGCGACCCACGCTGCCGAACAGGAGCATGCCAAGGCGACCCAGGCGAGTGCTGTGGGCGCGAAGCTTCAGGACGACATTGTCGCGCTCTCCGAGGACCTTGAGGCGATCAAGCGGTCCGACGCCAACGGCAGGGAGGAGCTGCAGACCCTTCGACTCGACAAGGGCATGCTGGAGACCAAGCTGGGCAAGACGGAGGCCGAGCTAGCCGAGATGGTCGACAAGCTCGCTGCCAAGACCACCGCTGAAACCCAGCTGTCGAAGGACGTCGCGGGCCTCACGGAGAGACTTATGGAGGCCGACACCCACAACAACCACCTCGCCGCGGCCAACCAGGACCTGCAGGAGCAGTGCGAGCAGCTGGACAACGCCAGGCTCGACCTGCAGCACAGGCTGGACGACACCTCGGCCGAGCTGAAGCGGGCACAGTCAGCTGTCAGCAGACTCGACGAGACGTGCAAGAAGCTCAGTGGCAGCAACGAGGCCCTGGCCGAGGACCGCGACCAGGTCGAGGTCAACCTCGCCGCCGAGACGCAGCTGCGGCAGAAGCTTGCAGCCGAGCTCGAGGACGTGAAGTCATCCTTGTCCCGGTCGAACGAAGAGGTTCGGGCGCTGACTCAGGCCAAGGACGAGGTCACACGGGCCCTACAGCAGCAGAGAGGGCTTGCAAAGGACGCGGCCAGCAGGGTTGACGTGCTGGAGGCCGCCCTCAAGAAGGAGACGCGGCGGGCTGGCAAACTCGACCGGCTGCTGACCGAGAGCAAGACCGACAACGAGGCCCTGATGGCGGAGACGGAGGCACTGAAGGCCAAGGTTGCCGAGCTCCAGGAGGCCAACGGCGAGCTCGACCGTGCGAACCAGGGGCTGCAGTCCAGGGTCCAGCAGTTGACACGGCAGGGCAAGGACGCCGCTGACAGGGCCACAAGGAGCAGCCGCACCATCGAGGAGCTCGGGCAGAGGGTCGCCCAGCAGCAGGCCGACCTGCTCGACGCGGCCCGGGACATCAGGCGGTTCAGGGACACGGCGGAGGATCTTTCCACGAAGCTCGGCGCCAAGGAGGTCGCCCTGACAAACTCGAAGCAGAGGCAGCGGGATCTAGAGCAGGAGCTCGAGCTGACCAGGACCGAGAGGTCCGCGCTGAGCCGGAGAGTGTCCGAGACCCCCCGGGAGACCGGGACCCAGCCTTACCAGGAGTCGGCCCGGGCCACGCGGTGGGGGCAAGGGCAGAGCACCTATGTGCCCAGGCCGCTGCGGGTGACCGATATGGGACCGTCCTTCAAGGCCAGCGAGACCCCGCTGTCGTCCCAGTACGACCCCGCCCGCCGCTTCTACACGGACCCGAGTACCCAGCCCTACACCCAGACAGCCGCCCCCATGACCCGGCGGGACCTGGACAGCGGTAAGACAGCGTACTACGGGCAGGCGTCAACGGGGGCTGGGCTGACCAGTGTGAACGTCGTGCGGACGGTGAGTCCGGGGCGGAGGGAGGTCCAGCTCACGATGAGCGAGCCCATGTGAGGCTGGGGCGGGCGTTGTAAAGTAGCATGGTGGTGGTCTGAGCAGGTCATGGAGTTGTTCGTGGTGGCAATGTGGAAATGGAATCATTGTTTGATGCTCCTGCTACTGTTAATCGTGCTTGTATATGCGTCTAACCCACTCTTGCAAGAGATCGAGTCCCCGCTCGACGCCTCTGCATCCTTCGGCACGTCTATTTCTATTGCCGACGGCACGATGGTTGTGGGAAGCCCAGACTTCTCTGAATCGTACTCCAATGGCGGTATAGCCTCGATATACTCCTGGGATGGCTCGAAATGGACCTTTTTGCACAGTGTTGATGCTGAAGACGCCGCTGCCAACTTTGTCTATTTCTCTCTGGTCAGCACTGTGCAAGGGTCCACGATGGCCTTGTCCGCCTTCGACAGGGAAGCTGACAACGGCTCTGTCTTCATCTTCGTCCAGGCGGGCTCCACGTGGACGCTCAGCCAGGTCATCCCCGAGGAGGCCAGCAAGTTCGGTGGGGCGCTTGCCCTGTGCGGCACTACCCTCGCTGTCGGGGCATATGATGCCAACCAGCACGGCGCGGTCCACATCTTCACCAGGGCCGACGCCGCCAACCCCTTCGTGCACCAGGTGACCCTGGTCGACCCGGCACCAGCGACGGGTGCCCAGTTCGGCACACATGTGGCGCTGTACGACAACACTGCGGTGGTCTCCACCACCACTGGCCGCGTGGTCACGTTCACAAGGGCGGGGTCGGCATGGTCAGCCGGCCAGGTGCTGACGTCCCCCTTCATGGAGACAGAGCCGCAGTTCGGGGCAGCCATAGCGCTGACTGAGTCGTATCTCGCCGTATCTGCCCCTGGATCGGGCACTGTGGCGGTGTACACGCGGTACAATGGCGTGTGGGCAATCCAGGGCGTCCTGGCGCCGGATACTCTCCCCGACTCCTCTGAATTCGGGGCAGATATCGCGATGGTCCAGAGTGCCGGCCAAGCTGCGACCCTAGCTGTGCTGGATTCAAGCGACGGACGGGCTTTCGTGTTCGTATTCGACGGCCGCTGGGTGCTACAGGGTGCTGCCAGGCCCAAGAACTCGAAGGCGACTGCGGTGAGTTTGAGTGACACTGTGTTGGTCATGGGCATGCCGGAATGTGACTCTGTCGCAGTTTATGACCTATCCAGCGTCACAGAGGTCGATACGGCGGCCGCGAGCACGTTTATGACCATCATGCACTTCGTCTGGATGGTTTTCCTCATATTCGTTGCCACCGCATTCATTGGCGGCGTCGTCCTGCTGATCACGTTCGTCGCCATCGGGGCGGGCATCCTCTGCCTCGGGGTCTTCGGCATCAACACCGCCCACCCAAAGCTCGATGACGAGGGCGTGTTCCACCTCATCGAGGAGACCGAGGATACCGTCGAGACGTTTATTGACGACGACGAGGACGGCCTGGGGCCTGATGACGACCTGCCGTCAGATGAGACGGAGCCGGCCACGACGGACAGGTGTGCCAGTATGGTCTGAGATAGTTTGTACTACTAGTTTAAACGGAGATGAGCGGCGATGCATCGGTGGATATCATCATATCTAGCTGAGATCCGATCAACTTCTCAGCCACACAATTTTGTAGGACAATGGACATGCAAGAAACGACGGAGACGACAATTGATTATCGTGGTACATCAAGTGGGACGATGAGGAACATTGGTTATAAGAGTGGGAGGGGCGAGCCCACCTACAAGGTCCAGTTGCTCTAAACACGCCGTTTTAGTAAAACAGCTGCACGATCTGAGCCAGAAATGAATGTTTGTGCGTTATGGATAGTTTGCTGGTGCGATACAACCGCTGCAGTATCACTTTGGTGTGGAATATTGGGCACACGCTCGTCTCGCTTTCGTGTCCCAGCCGGGTTGAGGGCCGGCACAGCCTCCTGTGTCACAAATATCGCGCGGTCAAGTTGAGACTTGGGTATCGAGCAGACACGCCTGCTTTGGGCATGACGGTCTTCCGCAACAGCAGTCAAATCGAGTTCCTGTGGTCTACGCTACTACGTCCACGCTGATAAACGCCAGGGCAGACCGAAGCCTACCGCATTAGCACCACGGTGCCGACCCACGGGCCTCTCGTTACGTCGCATGAATTGTCAGAATAGACCAAGTTGGCAGATCGATGGAGGTCTCAAAGACTATCCTCTCTCTAAATAATAACAGTGGTGCTGGAAGCTTTCCTGGTTTGTATAACCTCTTTCCCGTCTTACCAAGTGTTCCACGCCCTCAGGGGTGCCGAATCTCCCCTTATACTCTTCGTCCACGGGCTCTGCTGCAGCACGACCATATTTGACGACGCCTTCACATCCCCGTCTCTTACACCCGACTTCTCCATCGCTTCCCTTGACCTGCCGGGCTTTGGCCAGAGCGAGCACCTCCCCGACCCGACCATGGCCGCCCTTGCCGGGGCCTGCGAGACCGCCATCCGTCATCTCAAGCAGCATTCCAGCCGCATCCATCTAGTGGCCCACTCCATGGGCGGTGCGGTCGTGCTGAAGCTCCCCGAGGCTCTGCTCGAGGACAGGGCGACCATCGGATCCCTCCTCATCGCTGAGGGCAACCTCGTCGCGGAAGACTGCTCGCTCTTCAGTAGGGGCATCGCGGCCAGGCCTGAGGCCGACTTCATCGCGGCCTACCCCCGCTTTGCCCCCAAGCTTGCGGCTGTCCCCTACTTGGACGTTGCCCCGCTGACACCAAGGACGGTGTACAGGGCCGCGAAGGACCTCGTGGCGTGCAGCGATGCCTCGCCGTCGCTGCTGGACACCCTCCATCGACTCAGAGTGCCTGCCGGATACGTATACGGCGAGGAGAACGGCGACATGCCCGTCCTGGACCGGCTGGGCGATATCCCGCAGTTTATGGTGTGTCGGTCGGGCCATGCGATGATGAGGGACAACCCCGCGGAGTTCTACGACATCGTGGGGAATTGGTGCCGGGCCCACCAGGATTGATGGCCTCTTGGCAGTGACATGTGGAGTGGATATGCGATGTAATGTGCCTATGGTGCCAGTTTCTGCTCAGAGTCGGTTTGGAGTCATCGGATATGATGACATGCACCAGAGTACAGACGAAAAGAACCGATGATTGGCCATTTAGAGCGGTTAGAGTTCTTCACTGAGATTACCAAGTGGCCACATCAGCATCTGACGAACGCCCTCGCCGTGTTCTTCATCCTTGGCTCCACCAGTGTCTGTTCCTCCATGCCCGCCTCACACAGCTCACAATCTTCTTCGGCTTTGCGTGGGAAACCTTAGAGGCCATCTCCTATATAGCAACGTCCTCCTACTTCATCGTTTTCCCGCGTGTATCCGCGGAGCCCTATCTCGACTCCCTCGTAGGCGACCCCATACAGGCCATATTCGCCGCACTGCTCGGCATAGCAACCATGAGGGCATTCCACATGCGACCTCTGCTCCGCGTGCCCGCAACCCGACAGGAGAACGAGCTCCGCCCACCCCGCATGGGTCCCGGGCTCCTGGCCAAGCAGGTCAGCGGCCACCCCCGGTCCCACACCACGTGGAACATCGTCAGGGCGGTGATCCTGGGCATAATATGGACCCTGACAGCCGTGCCTGACTGGGTGTTCGGCGGCGACATCGGCTTCATCCTAGGGGCTGCTACCAGTGCTAT
Organism: Carpediemonas membranifera; assembly: GCA_019828565.1. Taxonomy (NCBI): domain Eukaryota; phylum Fornicata; genus Carpediemonas; species Carpediemonas membranifera. Next base: position 806,245 of record JAHDYR010000038.1, on the reverse strand, counting down.
CGCCATCGTAATTGGCGGCCTTATGTTCATCCGAGACCGGCAGACGTACCCCCGCATCTCGGAGTGGGCGACCTTCTTCGGCGTCTGGTCGTTCCTCGTCGTCCTGCTCGCCGTCCCCACGGCATTCCCGATGTTTGCCTATGTCGGGGTAAACTGCACAGCCCTGCTCTGGGTCGCGGTCTGCCTGACGCTGCTCCGCTGTGAGAGCAACAGCTGGGCCAAGGTCGAGGAGGCCCCGCCCATCTGCCTCCCCGTCGCCATTGATCCTGGGGCACTGCAGGAGGTGTGCTCGCCCGTGACCCGCACATCGTGAGGGCCGTTGTGTCGGTAAACGCATGTGGCGGGCAGACTGGCGGCGTTCGTTTGATGGCCACACGGACCCGGCTACTAAGGCTATTGCGGACATTCGTACGAACCCTTTCTGCGGGGTGTCTTACAATACACTGTAACTCCCCAAAGTTTTTTACAACCATGTCATGGACCTGTAGTGCCAGCTCCCACTCGCGCCTCGTGCAAAACCTGCGAAATACAGCGCTAATACGAACAGACGAGGTCTTCGAGGCCTTCCTCCAGACGGACCGGCGGTTCTACTGCCCTGACAGCCCATACCAGGACGCACCCCAGTACATCGGGTTCGGGGCGACAATCAGTGCCCCCCACATGCACGCCATCATGCTCGAGTACATCTCTGAGAACGTCGGGAGGGACTTCGACAGTGGCCCGACGGGTCTGGCGGACTCTGAGGAGAGTCGGCCAGTGAGGGTGCTCGACGTCGGCTCGGGCTCAGGTTGGACCGTTGCAGCCATCGCCAACCTCCTCGCCTGCCATGGTCTCGCGGCCTGTGTCGTCGGCATCGACCACTGCGGGCCCCTCGTCGACCAGGCCCGGGACAACATCATGGCCGACCCAGTGGCGTACAAGTACCTCGAGGACGGCACCATCGAGTTGAGGGTCGGGGACGGCAGACATGGGGCACCGGACCTTGCACCGTTCGATATCATCCACGTCGGCGCCACCGCCCAGAGCATCCCGCAGCCCCTGCTCAGCCAGCTAAGGGTCGGCGGCATCATGCTGATCCCCCTGCAGGACCAGGGACAGTATCTGTGGCTCGTGAAGAAGACTCCGACCCGCGTCGAGAAGCACAGGCTCATGGGTGTCAGCTTCGTGCCTCTGTGCGACATCTCCCAGCAGCTTGGACACGGCAGCGCTATTGCCTGATAAATGCCTGAAGAAACGAAGCCTGGTTGTTTGCAGTGTGCACTTTAGGCCGAGAGGTCAGACGATGAACTCTCCTGCAGATGATCGGCAGGGCCGCATAAAAACACGCCAATGTGCCTTGCAAGTGTTTTTGAGACTCGATCGTGCGATCTCCTAACTGGGACATCCATCGGATACTCAAAAAAATGAATGAATGAGAGACCGGGGCATACAGATCCTATCGGGGATTGGAGCCTGTATAGCCCCATTTCTTCGTTTGTTTTTTTGCGCATCTCAATAATCTCGATAATCTCCGACTTGACGAGCACAGGTAGTTTTTGACCGGTTGCGCATTAATCCAATTCCAAGAAGACTAGAATGGCTCTTAAACACAATACCAGTCCCACCCCCGCCGTTTCAGCCCTTGACTGTCTCAGCCGAAGGCATGACTGATCGACCGACTCGGCGGGCGAGTCGACGACACTGTGTCAACGCTGCGCGCGGATCGGGCAACGAAACGCTGCACGCCATGGTTACTGGTAGTATTAGACATAGAAAAGCATTAGGTCATACCGTAGAAGAAGAGAAAGAATGCTCAGATATTGTGCAGAAACGCGCGATTTTGATGCTTAACACGGGAATCAGCGTCTCTGACGTCTGTAGGATCTTGGAAATAGATAGAAAGACCATCAAGGCCTACATGAAGGAGGCTCATATCCCCAAAACACGCAAGCCCGTCAAGAAGCTCCATCCCCTCTCTGCCTCGACGACCTCTCTCACGAACCCCGCCCTCGAGAACTACTACAGCCGCCGTAGACGGGTGTACAAGGCAGGACTAGACGATAGTATGCCGGTGAACTGTGCCCCCTGGGTGGATCTCGTGCGGCGGGTGACGATCATACTCACGGCCAGTTGGAGCTATGACACCGCCTAGGCGCGGTGATCCGGCTGTGTACATAGACCAACCATAAGTTTGATGCATAAAATAGACTTTGAACACTTGTATTGGCCCGAATTTTTCGCGCCATTTTCCCAGCGGTTGAATATTCTCCGGTTGTCAAACAAGGAAATGGGCATTCTACGGCACGATTGGGTGGTGTTACCGCATAGTACGTCCATGACTCACATCAGCCCTTGGCCGAGGGTTCTGGATGAAATGCCTCAACTCGTCAGCCAGATGTCAAGTGGGTAGCAACGGGAAGAACTAGCTGGACATGTCGGGAGATACTTTCTATGCTCTGGGGGCAACTCGGCCATGGTCGACTGGGAGTGACTCCGTTGAAGTCGTGACGCCGGAAAGACCAAGAGAGGGAATGGAGCAATCTTCGGCGCATACAGACGTAATTGTACGGCCGCCAAGCCAGTATTATCTACCGGAAGACACAATATCCTCTATAAGGGCTGAGCAGATCGCAAAGTCCGTAATTGCAGACATCCTGGACAGTATTCTATCCAGCCTGTCATCTGAAGCGCCAAAATCAATCCAGCACCAGCAACATGTTGATACTGACGATTGCGATCCACCATTGGCCGATCTCCTTGATCCAATTTCCCAAATGATCGGCGAGCAGCCCCGGTTCACCCCTGACAGCCCTCCCGAGGAGCAGATCGTCGTCCGGGAGGCAGTGCCGCATACCGAGCCAACCGCGCCCATCCCCGAGGAGCCGCTCACTCGAATGGCCGCAGACGAGGTGGTCATCCCACTCAGCGACGCCGCCCGGGCCCTTGACGTCTACCCAAGCATTCGCATGAAGCAGAAGTACGCTGTCCTCCTCAGGGCGAAGAAGACGGTGACCCTGCCCGAGTCCGTAGCCCGTGCACAGATCCGGTCCCGGGCCACTAGGACTGGGCCCGAGCTGACGTCGTTCACCATCGACGACCCGCCGTTTGAGGGCGACGGGGAGCCTGTGAAGCGGCAGGCGGAGTGGCGGAGCCGGGCCACCGGGCTGTCGTACTCGAACTGGCGGGTCAAGCGGGTGCCCGAGGAGTCCGATTAAAGGCGGGGTTCCAGTCGAATGTGTGAATGTGCATGTTGGATGAGCGATATGCTGCTCATTTCTGGTCAGAGCGCGGGGTGCCGCGGCAGGATTTTCAACGACTGTCAGGGCCCACAAATCACAACGAAGACAACGTCTCGCCAGATACTGACAAATCATGTCTCTTGCTGTCTCTCGTGGCCTGAACGTTGCAGTTCCTCTTCTGTTCGTCCTTTCCCGGTTCCATTATCCGTGAGATTCTCGGATCCTTCAAGCAGCATCTCACACAGCTTTGAATCATCCCTCCCCGGCCTCTGCGGCACGCGTAGTGCACCCCATCGCTTTGATGAGGCGGCATACGACGGCAGATTAGGCGGCCTCCACCGCTGCGACACGATTGGCCTACCCGAACTATCTGAGCCGCAAGTGATGCGCCACTTCGTGACCCTCTCAGCCAAGAACTACTGCATCGACACCGGCATATACCCTCTCGGCAGCTGCAGGTTGGTCCCACCCCCCGCCGTTACACAGCATGAAGTACAACCCCCGTGTCAACGAGAAGGTCGCCCGTCTCGACGGCCTTGCCAACATCCACCCCAACCAGCCCGAGGGCACCGTCCAGGGCATTCTCCAGATCATGTACGAGCTCGGTGAGGCACTCAAGGCCATCACGGGCATGGCTGACATCACCCTGACCCCCGCCGCCGGTGCCCACGGCGAGTTGACGGGACTGATGGCAATCAAGAAGGCCCTCTCGGAGCGGGAGGAGCGCGGCCGCAACATCATCATCGTGCCCGAGTCCGCTCACGGCACGAACCCCGCCTCCGCTGTGATGTGCGGCTTCAAGGTCGTCTCGGTGCAGGCTAACAAGGAGGGCACCGTCGACATGGACGTGTTCAAGGCCATCCTCGAGAAGTACGAGGGCAAGGTCGCCGGCATGATGCTGACCAACCCCAACACCCTCGGCATCTTTGAGGGCGAGATCAAGAACATGGCGGACCTCATCCACGAGCAGGGCGGCTACTTCTACATGGACGGCGCCAACCTCAACGCCCTCATGGGCAACGCTCTTGTCGACGACTTCGGCGTCGACGCCATGCACATCAACATCCACAAGACGTTCTCCACGCCCCACGGCGGCGGAGGCCCTGGCGGCGGCCCCGTCGTCTTCTCCGAGCTCCTCGCGCCATACTGCCCCATCCCCAAGGTCGTCAAGAACCCCGACGGCTCGTACCACCTCATGGATGAGGCCGACGCGCCCGACACTACTCTGGGGAGGGTCAAGGGCTTTGCAGGACAGGTCGGCCTTATGGTGCGGGCATTGGCGTACATCAAAGCGATGGGCGCGGAGGGCCTCACCCAGGCCAGCAGAGACGCCATTCTCAACGCCAACTACCTGCAGCACGAGCTGACCGAGGGCGGCCTGACCGCGCCGTTCGAGGGACCGAACATGCACGAGTTCGTGCTCAGCGACCACTACCTCAAGGGCACGTCTGTCACGACGATGGACATGGCCAAGGGCCTCCTCGACGCCGGACACCACCCCCCGACGGTCTACTTCCCCCTCGTCGTCTCGGGCGCCATGCTCATCGAACCTACCGAGAGCGAGCCGTTGACTTCTCTGGACCGTTTTGCCGGAGACTTGATCGGTCTGGCTGACAAGGCCCACGGTTGTCAGGACGACACGTGCGAGATGAAGAGCAGCCCGACGCTGACGCCGGTTCGACGGTGCGACGAGGTGGGGGCCGCCAAGAACCCTGTGCTGAGGTGGGTCAAGCCTCGTGGGGTTGACTTGTAAATGATGCGCTAATGGTTATGTTTGAGGTCCACCAATGATGGCTGGAAAATGGAAGCCGTCCAGCTAGCAGAGGTCAGGATCGCCTGTCAGATGCGTGCGTGATTGATCTCAGCAGTAGCGCTCAATAAGAGCACTGACGAAAATGTTTGCAAAAACGAGTGGCGGAAATTGGCCGCTAAACACACTGACTGAATAGAACTTCCGATTCTGGGTCGACGAGCAATGCGGCCTCATTTTGGACCCAAGCACGACCATGGTCTGTGTTGTACATAAACTACGACAACCATGGCCGGCCAGATCTCCGAAAGTGGAGATTCTAGCGGAGTCGACTGTGGAGTCAACATTGCATGCCGAGAATTTTCCTCCTAGCCCTAATTGTGGCATGTGTTCACGCTTATTCCTTTTACACGTACGCCCCTGGCGTCGTTGGCCTGAACCAAGATGCTACCGTCTGCATGAAGAGCATGAACGGCGGAAAGTTGTTTGATCTGGCCAGCTCGACGTCGTACTACGTCGGCTGCTCCACTAACGAGTCCCAGAAGTGGATTATGAGCTATAACAGCACCACCAAGATGGTCTGCGGCACCGCGTCCTGCAGTGCTCCCGGTAAGCACCAGTTCATCGTCTACCACGGCACCGCCATCCGGGGCCGCGCCACGACGTACGTCACCCCTGGCACAGCTGTTTCGTCCAAGCACTCGATCGCTGTCTTCGGCGACAACACGAACCACCAGCTGGGCGTGGCTGCGACGACAGTGCAGACCCCCACCAACCTCCTCGTCTCGGCACTCACCGACGGCGAGACCGTCACCAAGATCGCTAGCAACGGCCTTACTACGTTCATGCTGACGGACTTTGGCCGCGTCCTGGCGATGGGGAAGAACCCCGCGTCCATCTCCACCACCCTCAGCGGGATCGTGGACTACACACCCACGGGGTACCACATGATGGACATCTCGTCGGGCAACTACGGCACCCTCATGGCGGACTCGACGGGCCATCTCTGGCAGTTCCTCGGCACCAGCGGCACGCTGACTAAGATCGAGAACACCAACTACGACGATGAGTGGGTCACCCAGGTGTGCGCGGGCTACGACCACGCACTCATGCTCGACGACGACAACGACGTTCTCGCCATTGGCAAGAACGACTACAACCAGGCCCTCGGCAAGGCCGCGTCTGCCCTGACGAGTTGGACCGACATCAGCGAGGACGGCGGGTCCGAGATCGTCGGCGAGGACATCATCGCCATCTACTGCGGCAAGCACATTTCCTTCCTGATCGAGCACGGCTACGACGACGGCTACGTCTTCGGCCATAACCTGGAGGGCCGCGGTGGCGCTGACACCGACCACTACAACCTTGCGGCCCAGGAGGTCGACAACATCGACCCCACTAAGGTCGCCTCTGGTCTCGACTTCACGGCATTCATCGCACGCGGCGCCCTGTATACTGCGGGCAACGAGAACGACGGCAAGAGCGCCCGGGGCACTTGCAAGGACGACAGCACGAACGACCCTGAGGCCACGGGCATCTCTGTCAAGGACATCGCCGCTGGCGACAACCACGGCCTCTACGTGACCTCGACGAACGAGGTGTACTCCTTCGGTATGTCCGACAACTACCAGACGGGCACGGGCACCACCGCCCAGTCCTGCGTCAACACCAGGGTCGCCTACGGGTCCGCCGTCTTCGCACAGGGCGACTCCAGCCTCGTCGTTAACCCACACAAGGTTAGCGTTGGGTCGACCGGCGAGCTGCAGGCCGTCCCCGCGTTCCCCGGGTCCCCCACGATCCAGCTCGAGACGTCGGCCGGGTCTGCTCTCGGCACCTTCTCCAAGGCCCACTCGGGCGCCGTGTACCGATACCGCGGGGCCAACTTCACGATGCCCGCCGGGGACTACAGCCTGAAGCTCATCTACGGCACCGCGGAGTACTGGATGCCGATGGCGTTCACCACTGGCTTCACCGTCAGCCCGCCTGCGGTCAACACGCGCGACTCTTACTTCGCCCTGCTTGGTGACGATGGGAGGAGCGCCACCAAGGTTGTCACGAACGCCAACTACACATTCAACCTCTGCCTCAAGAACTTCGACAACAACAAGGCCGCCCACACCCTCAGCGGCGACTACAACGTGACGCTGCACCTCTCCGGCTCCTCTTTCGCGGACGTCACCACGACGTGGCCTCTATCTACCATGACGGTGAACGGCACCGGGCTGCAGTGCCGCAAGTTCAACTCCAGCTCGCTGTTTGCCGTTGGCAGCTCCGGGTCCGTCACAGTCGTTCCCGTGCTGACGAAGGCGGATGAGACGGTCTTCATGGACGCGATGACGCTCAAGTACGACGACATCTACATCCGCAAGGACGCCGCTGACATGCCCCGCCTGGCTGTGCTCGCAGTCGTGTCCCTGCTGGCGCTCCTACTTTAATAAACAGAAGGAACTTCTCTTCAGGATAAAGGCTCCTTCCCATCTGCCTTGATAGAGTCCCGCGTGCCTCTCGCGGTCGAGTCGTATCCACGGCACTGCGAGTATCATCCCCTGGTCGAGGTTGACAGGCAAGGGTATCGACCGAACGCCCTGGGGCACCGGGAATCCGCAGATAAACGATGAGTGCGGTGCTTGGCCTTCTTGAACCAGGCGTGCACGCTGGGTCCAGGAACCTCGCGAGGGTGGTGCGGTCGACCCGGCTGCGGTTTGACGAGGAAGGAGGGCAGGGAGAGTAAACGGAGACGGCGACATGGAGAACGAGCTGGCAGGGTCAAGCTGCTCCGAGCATCCATCGCACTGCTACAACAGACCTTTACTCATTCCACGTCTGGCCGCACCTGCACCTCATGTGCTGGCACCCGCCGTCCTTGTAGTAGCGCACGCCGCACCCGGGGCAGCGGCGATAGCCCAGTCGGTTCGCCAGCATCTCGTCGTAGTGCTCGCAGCTGCCGTCGTGGATGACGGGGTCGTCGTGGCCGAGGCAGACTGTGTTCCCGCACCCGCGGCACGCAAGCTGCCTCCGGTTCGCGCTGACCGTGGCCGAGCGATGGCAGTGGGGGCATGCGAACGTGCGCAGCCTGGCGACGCCCTCGGGCAGGTCGACTGTCTGGCGCGGCGCCATCTCGCACTCGCCGCCGTAGTGGGCCATGTGCTCTTCCTGGCTGGCCACGCAGAGCAGGCACTTGTGGCAGAAGTCCTGGCCGCACCGGCACGCCGACATCTTGCAGCTGTCCAGGTCGCCCTCGCGTGTTGTCAGCTCACCGCATGTGGGGCAGCGGCGGTAGACGGGGACGTCCACGGCGGCGCCTCTGCCGAGCGTGACCAGACGGCACGTCTGGAGGATGTCGTTCTGCTCGGCCAGGGTGTTGATCTCGGCCCGCGAGTAGGGCACGCGGCGCGGGATGACGTAGAAGTCGGCGGCCGCGACTGCTGTAGCAGGGGCCGAGTCGAGCACCGCCTGGCGCATCTGGCCGGCGTCCTCCAGACGAGGGAGGCGGGCGCCCCCCGCGCAGTCGGAGTACACGCGGTGGTCGTCGTGGAGGGTCACGTCGACGGAGCCGGGCTGGGGGAGCTGGCCGCCGAACACGTGGAAGGCGAAGCGGCGGCGCGTCTCGTCGTCGCGCGCCTTGAGGTCGCCCTCGAAGCCCTCGAGCGGGCACGCGGCCGCAGCCTCCGCAACAGACCGCTGCAGCGCCCGGGCGACGATGGGCATCAGCGCTCCCAGGTCGACGCGGCCGCCCGTGAGCGCGACGAGCCAGGCGTCGCTAACCATGTCCGCGGGCAGGGTGATGCCGTCGAGCAGCATGAGCTGCAGCACGCGGCCGAGCCCCAGCAGGACCGGGCGCAGGTCGTCGAGCGGCATGTCGAGGGCATCGGGCGAGAGGACCAGCGTGCACTCGCGGAAGATGGGCACAGCGAACTCCATGCCCCCGACGGCCTGGCGGACGGCCACGCGCGGCAGCTCGACGACCAGGTCGGGCAGGGCCTTCGCGGAGTCGTCGCCCGAGAGCGTCGCGGGGATGGCGAACAGGTCCTCCTCGCACGCAGCGATGCTGGCCAGGCTCGCCGAAACGTCGTCAGCGAGGGCGATGTCGATCGGCTCCTCGCGGAACATCTGCAGGCGCGCGCGGTCGATGTCGTCGACGAAGGCGTGGGCGCTCGCGAACCTGCTGCTCGCCGCGTTGAGGTCGACCTCGGGGTCCAGCTCGTTGGCCGAGGCGGTGAAGAGGCCGTCGGCCAGGGCGCGGCGGACGGACCAGCGGGCCTCGGGGTGGGTCGACCCGTCCGGCGACACGGCAACGGCGTACACATAGCATCCATGCGTCATGGTCCTGATACACTGACCATTGGCCGAGTCCCACTGTTTGACGGTGCCATCAGGTGACGCAGTGACGATGGTGCCGTCGGGGGAGGTGGCGACACCAAGCACCTGATTGCCATGCCCTGTCAGTGTCTTAATGCACACACCAGCATCCATAGGCTCTGTGGACCGCGTGTTCCACGCTTCGAGCGCGAGCTCAACCGAGCCATCTTCATGGTCGGCCTCGAGTCTGCCATCCACCATCGTGACGGTAACGGCGGGCTCAGTGAGCTCCATCGTCAGCGTATCAGGTTCTATGCCCGCGCTGAGCAGGTACTGGACGACCTGCTCGAGGTCCTGGACGGTGATCGGCGTCTCGCCTCGCTTGCGGACCTGGATGCCCTCGGGGCCGGGGCGCTCGGAGATTGCGGTGCGGATCTGAGCGTCTACTGCTCTGCAGTCGTCGCTGCGTGAGAATACGGCCTCGATACGTACCACTGGCTGTGTAATCATGGAATTTGCGGATCAAACGCGTCAGGCGTGCTGTGAGAGAGAATCGCGCTGCAGCCGTGTTGCTGCTGTTGTAACGCACCATCTGTGTGAGAATAGCTCCGTGATAACGTACTTTCGGCAGCTTCGCGTTATCGAGAGTTTGTGTGTTGCTCGAATGTCGCGTGACGAAAATGGTCTAAACTCCGCTGCCTGCGCAACACCCCGCGCCGTCAGCATTTACCTGCGCCCGGGCGTCCTCCCCCTCATCAGGTCCCCGGCCGTGACCTTGGTCGACTTCAGCACGCTCAGCGGCACCCTCCGCCCCGTAGTCCATCGCCAGCACAATGCTAGGTTTACAGCGCTCACTCGAGCAGACTGATGCGGCAGACCTTGCGGCCCACGAACCAGTCCCGGACAACGTGGGGCCGACCATGTTTAGATAGATGAAGGTCCCTGACCATTGCACGCGATACCACTCCCCAGCCTCGCTGCAGTAGTGGCCGTGATCCAGGCCACAGCACTGCGTCGCTTCGAACGGCGCGATTTTCGGATGTAAACTGCTCGCGACCGACATGGCACGGCCCCTGATCTCACAGAGGACACAGAGGGCAAGGTCTGCCTTATTACCATTATTAAGCAATTTTATCACCTATCAGCACAGCTCTGTGGCGGCATCGTCCACCCATGCCACCCGCCCCGTCATCACGGCCGCCCCCACCCCCGCGGGCACCGAGGGCTTTAGAAGACGGAACGGGGCATCGGCCACAAACCCGGATTTGAGTAAATCAAAGCTCTTCCACATGGAGCCGATGCAGACGACGTCCACGCGGTCTGCTTCCCTGGTACCCGCGCTGGAGGGCAACACGGCCATGACCATGTCACACAGATCCCTGCCAGCCTTCTCGAACAGCTCTATCGCCACCATGTTGCCCGACCGGGCGAGGGGCGCGAGACGGGAGGTCAGCGAGGCGATGTGCGCCTTATTGAAGTTGTCGTACAGCTGGGGCAGGATGTCGTCACGGTGCTCGAGTCCGAAATGTGCCGCCACCGCGTCCACGAGGACCTGGTCGGAGAGGGGGATGGGCTCGACCCCGTCCTCGTGGTCATACACCCGCTGCAGTGCCCCTATCGCCACAGCGAAGCCGGACCCCCTATCCCCCAGCAGATGCCCCCAGCCGCCGGCCCTCTTGAACGACCGGTCGGGCGCCACCATCCGGACAGCCGAACCCGTGCCCGCTATGCAGACAACGGCGCCGCGGTTGGACAGTACAAAGGCGGAGGCGATGGCATCGTTGTCTATCACGACGTGCTGGACGCCTGTGTGGGCCGTGAGGGCGGCGGTGAGGGCGGTGATGCGGGCGGTGTCGGTGACCTCGATGCCGGACATTCCGCAGCCAATGGCGATAATATGGTGCTCACTGGAGGTAATAAGATCGTCAATGACGGTTTTCATGCCGTCAACTACCTCATCTATGGTGTTAAGCTGTGTGAGCTGGCTAGTATCAACATACGAAGGTGTTGGAAGGCTTCTCTACACAAACAGAGCCTATTATGGTGCCATCAGTCGTCATAGCAACACCTTTAGTGCTGGACCCACCACCCTCGAGGCCAATTACCACGCCGATCATTGTTGACGCTAGATACGCAGGTCAACGACGGTCCTCTCGGGGCTCAGTGCGGGCATGAGGATGTGTATGTGGCTTTCAGCACTCCCTGTGGTCGGGACAGGACCAAACGTTCGACATCGTCCACACCAGTCTTCATCCTGAGATAAATTTATAGTACTGGGCCCGTCCCAAGGGAAGACCGCCTAGAATTCATCGAAGTCCGTCTTCGTGATGTTCGCTGCGATGAGCTGGCACGCCTGCTCCATTTTCTCGCGGATGGCGTCGGCCCCACCGAGCTCATGGAATCGTTTGAGGGACGTGATCAGCATCTCGGCCTCTGCGGGAGAATGAGGCAGCAGTGTGAGGATCTGGGCGATCTCGAGGGGATGGAGCTGCATCATGTCGTCCTCGGTCATCGTCAGGCTGCTGGGTGAGAACGAAAAGGCGGACATACTTCCGAACGGCTTCAAAGTCGCCGAGATGAGGCAAGCGATCAAGCCAGTCATAGCACTTAGCGATTGATGATGTGATTTCAGAGTTGTTGCTCTCTGCGTCGCGCTTTGCGTCCATGAGGAGGGCAAGAGCTTCATCCGTGCCCACAGGGATGGCTCTGTCGAATAGATTGCTCTCAACAGCTTGGTTGATATCCACCCTGAGAAGGTTAGTCTCACGAGGTGCGTTCATCGTCAATCGGCCGCACACTATCACTAAAACTGCGTTTTCGAATGGCTGCATACCAAGCTGGCTCTCGTCAGCACTGCCCGGCCAGCGCGCTCCTACTGTATACAGCCAATACCGTGGTGCTCGCAGTTTTTGTGGCTTTCACGTCGGTCGTTCATCAATCCGAATTCGACCACCACAAGCACACATCCAGAGCCCCACTTGCCCTGCCGAGCTATTAGCGTGCCATATAAGTGACATTTTATTCGTCTAAATCAAGCAGCCTAGCAGCCGCAACCGCCCTCCTCCGGGGGTGCGACCTGAGGGGCCGACCCCAGTTTGATGCCGCTACTCTCGCTGTTGAGATCAAGCTTGCCGTCCTGAATCTTCTTGTAAATTGACTCGGCGGACTTTTCAAACGCCTCGCGCACGTTCTCGGCGGTCTTTGAGGAGGTCTCCATGAACTCGAGACCGTGGTCGTCGGCAAACTTCTGGCCCTCCTCGGTTGACACAGCGCGCCTATGCTTGAGGTCGGACTTGTTTCCAATGAGCATGATGGTCATGTTAGTGCTCGAATGCTGGCGGGCATCCGTCAGCCAGGCAGCAAGGTGCTCAAACGTCTCACGGCGCGTGATATCGTAAACTAGAAGGGCACCGGCGGCGCCACGGTAATATGCGCGGGTGATGGACCTGAAGGCCTCCTGCCCGGCCGTGTCCCAAATCTGGAGCTTGACCTGACGCTTGTCGACGGTGATCATCTTAGCGCCGAACTCGACACCGATGGTAAGATCGTGGATGGGCTGGAAACTGTGTGAATGGCTCGTGAAAGACGTACCGGCTGTCTGTAAATTGGAGAAGAAGGCAACTCTTGCCAACGCCTGCGTAAAACGAAGTGAAACAATACATACCGGTGTCACCGATAATGATGTACTTGAAAAGATACTCGTAGCCGGACATGGTGCGTTCTGTAGGGCTATTCGGTTCTTTTCCTGCTGTGTCTTCGACAGGTGCAAGAAAAAAAGTTGGAGCCAAAAAGAGCGACCCAAGCATAAGGGAGGGGCCAACTGGGCTAGAAACGCCATAGAACGATGGCTTAGCCTGGCCTTGATGGTTGAGCTAGGGTTAGAACTTTGAGAAAATTCTTTGGAGACGCGCGAAAGCCGACAATGGGCAGTAACGAGTTTGAAGCGCTAGAAGCGCTCATATCACGTCTAGATGTTGGTGACAGCATGCTTGCGAAGACAAAAGTGATTTCCGCCACCGTTATCCAAGGCGGCGAAGCATTGCTCGAACTGAAGGACAATGTGGCTGAAGCGTGCAATAACTTTGCAACTGGTATGTTATATTACTGTTTCTCACACAGAAATGACGACTGGCGATGCCGAAATCGTCCAGGCTCTTGATGATGGCGAGGATGCCCTGTACGAAGCTGAAGAGAGGCGCGACGACGTCAACAACGAGAGCCAGCAGCGCACCACCGAGCTAGTGACCATGTTCAACATGTATCAGAACGAGAAGACCACGATTGAGTCGTTGGCAGAGCGTTGCGACGCCCTCGCTTCCGAAATCAAGTCTCTCAAGCAGCAGAACACCATCATCGAGCAAATTAGCGACATGTACGAGCTGTATGAGAGCGGCAAGGACTGAGCACCGCCACCCCTGTACCCATACCCCCAACCCAGCTCAGGTCAAGACATAAAGATGCATGCTTCACCGCTGTGTCGTGGGAGTGGAGGCGCGAGACTGTATGTGTACCTTGCCGATGCCTCTGGCTGAGCCACCCCTTTGCTTGGATCAGTCAGCGGTGACCATGGCTGGGTCAGTGTATAATGCCCAACCAGTGCCTCATACGACATGCCACATATGGAACATCGGCTAAGCATCATCTAGTGCTGACATCCCGAGCTATCCCCCAAACCGAGCTTGAATTTCTCAGCCGTTGGGTTATCCTGCTACTCGACGATGCAAAAGTACTGTATCAAGGCACCAGACGTCTTTATTGGCGTTACTATCATGTATGATTCAGCAAAGTTCGTCCATCGTTCACGTTTCATTACCCAGGAGTGGACATGCACTCGATGCGGAGGGCCTTTCGTACCACATCGCCAGCATGCTTCGTGAGCTGTATGGCAGCGAATCCAGTCACGAATTCAGCGTTTTCAAGTTCGATTCCTCTTGCACTCCAGCAAAAGCAACCATCCGCGTCGCCTCACAGTATGTCCACCCCTCCCAGCTCCTCACACAGGGACTACGCCCACGTCCAGCACGCCATCGCGTCCATAGTACAGCTTGCAGGCACCGACATCGCCATCATCCCCTTTGCCGAGAGCCCTAACCCGCTCCGGGCCGTATGAATGAAGTCGTGGGCGGAGAGGGAAATCAAAGGCGGAGCGATGCCATTCGCCGGATAAATACGTGCAGCGCGAGCTGTGATGCCTTGTCGGGGCATATCAACTTCTGGGTCAACCGGGTCAGTTTGTCCGGAAGACGAAGATTGGTGAAACACGAGCATGGGCGCAGAAGAGAAGAGCACGCGTGGCCATATGGATCTTATTGGGCATATACAGAAGCTCCAAGACAGTATCGAGCATGATGAGAAAGAATTCGGCGAGGTTAACAACCGTCTCCGTATTCTGAAGTCCTCGGCCCTTTGTAGTTCGTTCAATCACTCATTCACTAACACATAGGACTATAGGATCACGCATATGCAGGCTAAGCTACAAAAGATCTCCTCTGACAGCGAGTTCCTGAAGTACCAAGCGCTCAACCGGAAGATGTACGAGACCAAGATGATGAGAGGTTCGCCGACCCACCCCAGCTCACACAGACATCCCGCGACTCAAGACAGAACTTTTGTTCTGGAAGCAGAAGACGGCACATGCGAAGAAGCGCGAGGCCCACCTCGAAGAAATGTTCAAGCAGCACCAGAAGAACATGGCAGCGATCATCGAGAAGGCAGAGGGCGACCTCAAGGCCCACCCCGAGTGGCAGGCATTCGAGCGGCTCAGCAGACAGCGCTCCCAGCTTCAGTCCGAGGTCGAGACCGTAGCGGCGGACCTCGACGTTGCCACAGACTCCTTGGAGACAGTCGACCTCAACAGGGGCCAGCTCGAGGCACAGATACAGTCAGTGGGCCAGTCCATCGCCAGCTGCCAGGTTTCCCTCCGTGGTCTGGCGGAGGAGCAACAGCGGCTGGCCCTCGTCCTGCAGAGTTCGCCCAGAGTCGACATCGCAGAGATGGAGCGGGAGATTGGGATGCTGGAGCAGCGTCTGGCTGAGCTTCGGGGCGTCCCAGGCCCGACGTAAAGACGATGGCGCAGTTTATTTTTTCTTGCCAGCTTTTCGCGATAAAAGTTGCGCAAAGTTGCGACGGCCGTTTCTCGCCGAATAATACGCCCTCATGGTCTCTGCATTGACGGCTGATGAACTGAACTATGCTGTATATAGATATCTGGAAGAGGCTGGCTTCTCGCACTCTGGTTTCACATTTTCACACGAAGCCGGGATATTCGAGGCTAATATCAACCACGAAGAAGTTCCAGTGGGCCTTCTCGTGAAGTTGGTACAAAAGGGACTCCAATACCTTGAGATTGAGGCCCATCTCGAGAAGGATGGCACTCTTCGGAAGTGTGACGAGAAGTTCTCTCTCCTGGACGCCGAGCACACATGCAAAGAGCAGTCACTCTCTTGAGACCTTTTTGTTCCCTTTTGCCTGTCTAAGCTGCGATGCCATATGATATAAACGCCTCCCGCAGTTTTTACGATGAGTTGAGTGTGCATCCGGCATCGCACCGGCAAGTTGCTTTGGCCAGTGATCGCTATTGATCCAATACCGCCAAGCCCGTGCCTTTTTGTTCGGCCCGCCCGCTCATTGATACTGGTCAATGAATGGCGCAAAGCTGGGAGTTGCAATGCTCATGGATGGCGAACTAGGAGCTACTTGCACCCCACACCAGCATGCACCCGTGGATGCCGGGGGATAATTCCCGACTCGAGCGCGGAGTCGTCAGCAGAGCGTTGGGCACGCACGGAAAGAAGAAGGCATGTCTTACAACGCTCTGAATAGTATGTACCTCACTACACAGTATATTAACACAGGCTATGAAGATGACGAGGCTCTGTTCTCTGTTACCTCCATACCAGTGCCAATGAATCTTACGACGCATCTGGCGCGTGTTAGAAACCGTAGCTTTGTTGGAATTCTTCCTGAGATCGGGCACGCATGGTTCACAGTGGATAACCAGCTCCATCTCTTCTCCTTTGGCAACCAGTCTGGCGACACTTTCTCCAAGGACGATTTCGAGTCCATCGTCGTCTCCTGTGCCCTCCTCAACCCGTACCCCGACATATTCCAGGACAAGTATGTCCTTGTCGTCGCCACAGCGGACAAGGTGCACTTTATCGGCGTCTCGCACGTCTCGGCCCGGTCGCCCGACTCCCCCCTCACACTTAGGCCCTACCCCTCCTTCGAGTGCTCCCACGGCGGCCAGACGGTGCTTAAGATATTCACACACGACCACCGCGTCTTCCTGGCCTGCCTCTCGGGCGACCTGCTCGAGGTGACGTACACGCCCCGCAACTTTCTGATGTTCTCGAACCCGCGCCCCAAGGTCTCGACGTATAACTCGTCAATCCTCTCGACTATCCTGCCCTACGCCCTCCGTCGGGACCGGGACCCCTTAGTGGACGTTGCCGCGGACAACGAGGGGTTGCTGTACACCCTGACCGAGCACGGCACCATCTCCATATGGCGGCTCACAGACGACGGGGCGGTGTACGTCACGTCACACAAGACCTCGTTGTCAGAACTCTCGCATGTCGTCGGGTTGGGGCAGCCTGGCGACAAGGGGCGGCTCAGAGTGGGCCTCAGGTTCGTGTCACTGGCCACGCTCGCGGATGACGAGAGTAGGCATATCCGCCTGGTCGCCACGACCAACAAGGGCATCCGGGTGATGTTCTCCAAGGTCAGCGGCCTCTTTGAGAAGGCCCGGCTCGCGATACAGACCGCCCGGCCGGCCCCGCCGATGCCCGACCACACCGCGGCCGAGCACACCTTCTCCCTCTACTCCCGCGGCGTCTACTTCACCGCCGTCCACGCCCCGACCTTGCCCCGCGGCAAGAACGTGCTCGCCATCTCCGCCTCGGTCGGCCCCACCGGGTCTGCGGGGGAGGGCAAGGAGGCGTTCAGACTCATCCCCACAGGCCCCGAGTCGGGCAGGGGCGGTGCTGACGACGCCGTCCTCGCCCTGTGCGAGATCCCCCCCTCGGCCAGGCTCGCCGGCCAGCCCGGCGTGGCTGTGCCCCTCACCGCCAGGAACGACGTCGGGCCCGACTACGTCCCTGCCGCCGAGACAGAGACGCAGCACGTTATGCCCCGCCGCCGGTTCGTTGCCATCACCCACCGGGCGGTCATCATCATCGACAAGGACCGCCCCGTTGACACCCTCCGCAAGGCCCTCGACCCCGCCATGGTCAGGGCCCGCGACGCCTTCGTCGCCCTGTGGGGCCCTGTGGAGACAGCCGCCATGGCCCTCCAGCTGGCCGTCCCCATGGACATCGGGTCCCCCGGCATCGGACGGGTCCCAGACACCACCGCAAGGGAGGCCCTGCGGCTGTTCATCAAGCACGCGCTGTCGGCCCCCCAGAGCACTGCCGGCCGGGCTGGTACCGCTCTCTCCACGGCCCACCAGGTGATCGCACTCAACTCGAGACGAGCACTCGTCGGTGTCCGGTCCCGCGTGGCCTTCGAGGACCGTGGGGGTCACATCGTCCCCGTGTGGACCAGCGCACAGCTCAGACCTCTGGCCGCATCCCTCACTGGGCTGTGCTCCGTCATCACTGGCCGCCTGCTGCCTGAGGTGTCGGTCAGCTCCGCGGTCGAGGGCCCCGCTCTCAAAGAGGAGGCCGTCCGCATTTCCCAGCAGGCTGACCTGCTCCGTCTCCTGCTCCGCCTCGCCGACCTGGACCTCGAGGCCCCCAGCCGCGCCATCCCCCTCTCCCGGGGACACCGCCAGGCGCTGCTGCAGCTCTCATTCGTCGACCTGTGCGGCACCGAGACCGGCCGGGCTGCCCTCCGCGCCCTCCTCTCCTCCCTCGCCGTCGCCCGGTCCATGGGCGACCTGCTCGAGCTCCTCGCTTCCGAGTGCCCCAGCATTGTCGACCGCCAGCAGCTGCAGCTCCTCAGGGCGACGTCCCTCCTCGACCAGGCACGCCGGGCCCTGCCGGCTGACGGCCTCGTCCAGCAGGCCGTGGGCATCTTGCTCACCCACCCCGAGGCAGCCGACCCGCTCGACCACATCGTAGAGCTCCTCCTCGCATGCAACGCGCCCGACTCCGCCGCCCGCCTTGCTCTTGAGCGCCTGGCCGCCGAACCCGGTGCCGAGGCCGCTCTCGCCCTGGCCCCGGCGACGTCGAGCACGGACCCGGCGCATACCCGGCCGAACGAGAGCATCGGGGTGCTGATCACGCTCGTCCAGACCATGTGCGACGCCCTCAGGGCCCACGACCCATCCCCCCGGCACCGCGCCATGCTCGCCATCTTCCTCGACCCGAAGTACGGCGCCAGCTGGGCCCAGTGTCTGTTCCGGACGTTCATCCAGGAGGGCTCGCCCATCCTGCCCCACTGCGCCCCCTCGCCCTTCCTCGAGACCTTCCTGCAGGCCACGGACATCGCCATGCTGTGGAGATACTACGGGTTCGTCGGCCGTAACAGCGACGCCGCCCGCGTGCTGCTCGTCCTGGCGGAGAGTGGCGATTCCATCGACGGCCTCGCCCTGCCTCAGAGGTCGCTCGACGACCGTCTCGAGATGCTCGGCACCGCAGTCCAGTTCGCGGACCAGAGCACCGCCCCCGACGGCCCCGACCTCGCCAAGGATGCCCGGGGCAGGCTGGCTGTCGGCACGCTGCAGCGGGAGCTCCTCATGCGGATCACGGTCAGAGCCGAGTGCGTCGAGCACGCCGACCGCCTCCGCGCGTCCCTCGTGTCCATCGACGAGCTCTACAACTCCGTAGCAGTTCCCCTCCGCATTTACGACGTCGCCCTTAAACTGCTCAAGCTGGGCGGGTACAACGGCGACGAGGCCGTCCCTGAGTCCCTGTGGCTCCAGCTCATCCGCCAGCACGTCGTCGCCCCCGCGGAGTCCTCGTCCGACGGCCTCATGGCGCCGAGTGCCCAGGCCGGACTCGAGCAGGTTGCTGACATCATCCTGGCCCTAGAGTCTGACCCCCTTCTGCTCCCCATCGCGTTCGTCCTGTCCAAGCTCGAGTGCTACGCGGCCTTCAAGGGAGCCCCCACTCTTGCCGTGATCAACGGCTTCCTGGCGGCCCCCAACGCGCCACTGACTGCCCTGGTGCAGGGCTACGACGCCCTGGCCGCCTCGGACCGTTTCATCCTGGCCATCGACGACGACACGGACGTTGAGATCGACTCCGACACCATGGTCTCCCGTCTGGCCCAGGCGACGACGGTCCTGCTCAAGCACATCGGCGAGTGCGCTGGGTCGACCGACAGGAGCGTTAGGAACGCCCTGAGCCATGCCCGGACGGCGGATGTGGCTGGCCATGTCATCTCGCGGCTGCACTCCGTCCGGTGCGAGGACGGCATGACGGTAGAGACGCTGCGGGGCCTCCAGAGTAGCGTCTTCAGCACCCCCGGCCGGTGGTGAGCTAGCGGTATAAATATTCAGGCTTGTAGAGAATATTTAGTCGATTATGCGATTTTCGGATAGATTACGTGCCTTCGCAGCTGTAAGCGTGATGAAATGAAGCCTGATCGTGCCAGTGCCGAGGATTTGTACCAAAGCTCGGGAAGCATCGATCCTGAGGCCCAATCACATGCTGTAGCGGTGCTGTGGGCTGTATACGGCGAAAGTCAGCAGTCATCACCTGCCAAGCGAGCTAAACGAGCAACTCGCTCCACCTCATCGCTTCTACCATCACCACCGCGCTTTGCAACGCCCAATTTCGACGACATCACGTACAAGAGTGCCCGCGGCTCCCCAACACTCCGAACCATCGACCGGATGCAGACGTCGTCCCGCCTCGCCTACACCAGGGCCCTGCGACGGGTCACACTGGGCACTTCCGTGTTCATGACCGCGATGTCTCTCGTATTCGTCCCCCTCGTCGGCATCCTCGTCTCCCTGCTGTTCTCCAACCTGGTCTCCTTGCCGCTGTACTTCCTCGGTCCCCTGTTCAGCGGGATAGGGGTCCTAGAGGCCGCGGCTGAGCTCATCCTCTGGTACCGATGGCGGTTGGAGGGGGCTGAGCGGGGTCGGGTGGCAGCCCTGGTCCTGGCCTGCGGTCAGGTGGTGGGGGGCGGGGTCTACACAGTCGTCATGCCGGTGCTGCTGTTCGGGGTCTACCTGATCTCAGCTTCCGGCGACACGGTGTAGGGCGTCTCTTGTATTTTGTCGTAAAGTCTCTACACATTAGAGCTGGTGCTGTCTAGGGCTGTGTATGGCAATGAAATATATCGCTGATGATGCTGTCATGGACCACTAACACGACATGGACGGTTTCACAGATTACTGCTGAATCTTCCATTTTATGGTCTGATTTTACTCTACGCCACCACCCACGCAGCTTCCTGCGAGCTGAACTCATCCAGACTTACCCGATTCTAGATCACGATCATATCGTGTGATTCGGCAAAGTCGTATGCGAATTTCACGATTCCAAGCGAGAGTATCCCTTGATCTCCCGTCACTGATCATGTCGCAGCATGAGGACGAATCCCTAGATACTCAGGACAAGAAGGAGCACGGGCTTTCCTTGGAGGACTTCCTCACTAGCGCTCCCGCTCGTCTTGGCGCAATCACTGTTGTATCACTCCTTTTCATCTTATTCTTCGCCAGCCAGACCATATTCGTGAAATATGACGACGAGGTCCGTTTCCTCCGCTCTCTCTTATCCAGGAGCTCCATATCGGCTTCGTTTTCCTGACCGCCGTCCTTTTGACGGCCGGGTGGCCGATCAACGGCCTCTTCCTCCTCATTCACCGTCTTAAGACGAAATACTACACTCAGAAGAGCTTCAGCATCAAGGCCCACGCCATCCGCATTGTCAAGCGCTATCTTTTCATCGGCGTTCTCGACGCTGCTCACATCACCCTCCTCTCCATCGGCCTCACAGCCCTCCCGGGGTCGACCTACATGGTGCTGAAGGCGTCCAACAACGTGTTCAACGTCGTCCTCTCCCGCATCTTTGTCGGAAAGAAGATTACTGTCATCAACGTCTTCTCGGTCGGCATCATCACCGTGGGCATCATCATCATGGGCCTGGCCAAACATGACGCCGCCAAGACCCAGTCCAGGCTGATGTACTGGGTTGCATTCGTCTGCTCGCTCGCCTCTGCCTTCATGGACGCCTTCCAGGCCGTCATTGCCCAGGTCTTGTTCACGCCCAAGCACGGTGTCAAGAAGAAGAAGGAGCTCGGCGAGGTGCTGGAGACGGCCTTCTGGAACGGCATCGTCTCCTTCTGCTGCGTGCTGCCCCTTCCCCTCCTCGTCGGCGAGACATTCAAGTGGTACCCCAAACTGTCCAAGCAGTCGACCTCGGTCCTCATCCAGTACGCCGCTGTCGCCATTGGCGTCGCCCTGTCGAAGCAGCTCGGCTATCTATTCAAGTTCTTCGCGGTCCAACTGGCCAGCGCCCTGTACCAATCGCTGCTCGACATGGTGCGGCGTGTGGTCGTCATCTTCATCTGCTGCGTTGCATTCGGCGAGGAAATGGATATCTTCAAGCTGATCAGCACCGCCATGACGCTCGTCGGCTTTGGCTCCTACACCCTCGGCAACTGGGCCTGGACCAAGATCAAGGCCTGGTGGGCCACCCAGCGGGAGGCGAAGAGAGCGGCGGCCGCGGCCGAGGACGAGGAGGCGCTGCTTCCCGAGGAGGGGCCAGCGGGCGATGAGGATGGCGCCGGTCTCCTCGACGATGACGCCCCCGCCGCCGACGCGCCGTACAACGAGGAGTGATGTGACCATAAAACGGCAGTGCCGCCCCGGATGAATGTCGCGTTGTCGTTGGCATATCTTTAAAATATTGACACTTAGCTTACAAAGCAAACAGTGGCCTTGGCTTCGCCTGCACACAGCCAGGCCAGTCTGACGCCGCGGACAACCGCTTAGGCGATCGTCTATAAATCTACCTTGCACTCTCGCTCGGTCTCATGGGGCTACCTTTACCCAGTGCGGATGGCAGTCAACCAGCAGCGACGTTGCTGCGTGTGATGAAGTTATCGCCCAGACGTGGCTAGACCTATCTGGCTGCATATATGTAGAGACACTGCAAGTGAGATAAATGCCTAAACCAGCGGTAAAATCACGCTTATGACCGTTTAACAATCTGCACGATATCCTCATCCGCAAGAATATGCTCTTTCCCGACGCGCTGAGGCTGGTGCTTCGCGCTGGCGCCCCACACGAGCGCGTACTTCAGCTCAGACGCCATGGCCTTGTGAATATGGTCGCAGAAGTCCTCGATCGTCCTCTTGCCGTGCTTGAGGATCACAGGGTCTTCGTAGTCGGGCGCCTTACCGTGTGGCTTGGTGTAACACCGGGTCATGTCCAGCTTCTTCCATATGAGCTCCAGGAGCTCGTCCAGGTTCCATCGATGGGACGCGCAGATGGGGACCCAGGAGGGGAGCTCGTCCATGAGGTCGAGCTCCTCGATCGTGATCTGGTCGATCTTGTTCAACGCATAGACAGCCGGGATGTATGCTCTGTTGCCCTCGATGGCGTCAATGAGCTGGTCGACGGTGCAGTCCTCACGGGCCACGATGTCGACGTTGTTCACCTTCAGCTCGCGGCAGACGCTCTTGACAACGTCGGTGTTGATGAAGGTCTGGTCGCAGGTCGCGGTGTAGCCGACCCCGCCCTTGTCTTTCTTCGTCACGACGATGTTCGGAGGCCTCTTGTTCAGCCGGATCCCGAAGCCCTCCAGCTCATGCTCGATCTTCTTCTTCATGGGCAGAGGCTTGGCGGCGTCCAGGACGATGAGGATGACGTCACAAGTACGGGCGGTACCGATAACCTGGCGGCCTCGGCCCTTGCCGTCCTTGGCACCCTCGATGATACCGGGCAGATCGAGGATCTGAATACGGGCCCCGTTGTAGACCAGGGTGCCGGGGATCGCCGTCAGTGTGGTGAACTCGTAGTCCGCGGCCTCCGACTCCGTCTCTGTCAGAGTCGACAGGAGAGTCGACTTGCCGACACTGGGGAAGCCTATCAGCCCGACACGGGCGTCACCGGCCTTGGTCACATCGAAACCATCGCCTGCTGGGCCCGACTTCTTTGTCGTGGCGTCAATGAGCTCGCGGCGGAGCTTAGCGAGCTTGGCCTTGAGAAGACCAAGGTGACCTTCTGTGTAAGCAATGCAATAGCAATAATCTTTCTGCAGCCTTCCAGGGACCGGTATGGACAAGAGAAATGCCCTGCAGCGCGAGAAAGAATAGGTACGAACCTGTGGCCTTGTTCTTCTGAGTCTTAGCCATTTCGGCTTCAATCTCAGCAATCTTAGCTGCAATTGCGGTGCTCTCCATGATGCTAGCGCCTCGAATGCGTTGCGAGTTGGTGCAGTTTATGTCAAGACCGATCGTCTTCAATCCCGGCGTAGGAGCACTCTACAGATACAAAAAGAATGCCTCGTTATGACGAGGAGTATCCTGATCTGACAGCTTCGTTAGAAGTCTCGTATCACTACAAACACCGCCAATCGAACTGGGTGTTCGTCGGTGGCATCAACAGGGCCCTCACTGAAGGCGATTTGATGGTTGTTTTCTCACAAATGGGAGAAATAATGGACATTGAGCTGGCGAGAACTGAATCAGGCCACAGCAAGGGCTATTGCTTCATTGAGTACGTCACCTTCCCGTCTGCCGTGCTCGCTGTGGACAACTTGAACGGGATTATACTCGCTGATAAGAAGATCGGCGTCACCCATAGCACTGCTCCGAAGATTGGCGAGCAGCGGGAGGAGGCTAGGGAGCGTCGGCCGGGCGGTGTGAGGTGAGTGGTGCCGAGCCCGCTGTCAGCATTAGTTTAAACACATTGTTATCGTTGATGTGGTTCATGCACAGTCTATACGTCTGACCTGGGCGTTTGGACAGGATGTCGCAGTTTATGTAAGAATCACGTTCGCGATTGACTACAATGCAAAAGGGCAAGGATAGCAACCAACCACAAGCGATTTATGAGAATTCATATCGTACTGACCCCGAGCCGCAGAATCTGTTCAAGACGACGCCCATCAAGGAGATTGTGAACGGAATTCTCAAAGATCAGTTCGAATCGTATGAGTATGACCCCAATGACGCCAGTGATCGGTCCCAGGATGTAGCAACACTTATTATTAACCGCGTGAAGGGTTTGTTCATATTTTCCCCCTCACACAGACCAAATTCCCCCCCGCTACAAGTGCGCCGTCCAGGTCGTGATCTCGCAAACACGGCCTAATGCGCAGTACGGCTTCGACGTGTCGTCCCGGTGTCTTTGGAACACTGACACGGACAACTTCATCACGGCGAACTACCATGCGCCAAAGTGCACCATCTCGTGCCAGCTCTTTGCCTGCTACAAGGAGTGAGCGGCCCGTGAGTTTGATACATCAGTAAAGGACGGCCTGTGTGTCCAGGAGGTCGGGGTCAGGTGAGTGCCGCTCAGTGTAGAGGATCGTGTAGTGGACCACTGCTCGATGGGGAAGGGAGCCGCTGGATGGCGTGAATTTATACATACATGCCGGACGGTAGGCATTCACTTGTTACATCCGACCTCTGTCGCCCACGGCTGCAAATCGATCCCTGTGCAGTTTTAGGTAAGAATGTGAAATCGAATAACGGGCCTGGCACCCGACCCTATGCCCTAAGGTGGCCCCTGGCACCCTGGATCTGCGTGGGCTCGGCCGCATTGATTGTTCCAGCAGTCCGCTCGTAGAAATTTCACAGCACCTCCAATGGCGGAAACTCAAAACCTGAAGCTTAAAACTCTCATTGGATTCAACAGCAAGGTTCCTCACGGTCTCATTGCACACCCCAATGGCGAACATATGATCTACCCCCTCGGTTCCACCGTCATCATTCGTTCCGTCGATGCCATTGGCAAGAAGGACAACACTGATGACGAGTTCCTCTTCGGCCATACACAGGATATCTCTTGTCTCATTCTCTCTCCTTCTGGCCGCTATCTTGCCACGGGCACTGAAACTGAAATGGGCTTCACTGCCGAGGTCATTGTCTGGGACTTCGCCGACCGCAAGGAGCTGATGCGCTTCACTATCCACAAGACTCGTGTCCAGGGCCTCGCCTTCAGCGCGGATGAGGAGCTCCTCGCCTCCATCGGTGACGAGGACGACAACCAGATGGTCGTGTACGACCTCGCCGACCAGAAGGCCCTCGCCGGCCACGCCCTCGTTGGCAACCGCACTACCTGCATTTCCTTCTACAACAACGACAACTGCAAGATCGTCACGGCCGGTGTCGAGCGCATCGGTGTCTGGACTCTCGATAGGCCCGGCCGCGTCCTTGTCTACCAGCCCGTCAACCTCGGCCAGCTCAAGCGCCACGCCCTCGACCTCATCATCCACCCCGACGACACGCACTGCTTCATCTCCTCCCACACTGGCGACGTCCTCAAGGTCTCCCTCGAGACGTTCCTGTTCCTCGAGTCCGCACCCCCTAAGGTCTTCCCGGGCGGCATCACGTGCATCGAGCGCAACAGCGACGGCGACATCGTCTTTGGCACTGGAGGCGGTCGTCTCGGCATCCTCCGTCGCGGCAACCTCCGCGTGGTCAAGCTCACCACCCTCCGCTCGGGCATCACATCCATCGCCATGGGCGCCAATAGCCCCGACCTTCTCGTCGGGACGATGGACGGCACCATCTACACTGCTCACCCCCGTACACTGGAGAACAAGATCGCGATGGCCGCGCACGCCGCCCCCGTGAAGAACATCGCATTCCCCAAGGGCTTCGCCGGCGTGTTCGCCACGTGCGGCGAGGGCTGCATCCGTCTGTGGCAGACGGCCACCCGCAAGGAGCTCCTCCGCATCGAGGTCCCCAAGGTCGTGTGCAACTGCGTCGAGTTCACCCCTGACGGCCACACGATCATCTCAGGCTGGTCTGACGGCCGCATCCGTGCATTCGGCCCCCAGTCCGGCAAGCTGCTCTACGTCATCGAGAACGCACACAACTCTGTCACGGCCCTCGCCCCGACCCACGATTGTACCCGCATCGTCTCGGGTGGTGCTAACGGCGACGTCCGTGTCTGGCGCATCGGGTCGATGTCCCAGTCGATGCTGGCGTCCATGAAGGGCCATAAGAGCGCAGTGAACCAGGTCGCCATCAGGGCCGACGACAGCGAGGCCCTGTCCGCCTCTGCCGACGGCTCCTGCAACACCTGGTCGCTCACTGCCCACCAGCGCGTCCAGTCCTTCCTCGCGCCGACGTGCTTCAACAGTGCAGTTTACCACCCTGATGAGAGCCAGGTTCTCACCACCGGCAGCGACCGTAAGCTCGGCTGGTGGGATGCCGTTGACGGTGAGATAATCCGTGAGCTAGAGGGCTCTATCAGCGGGGCGCTCAACTCCCTCGACATCGCCCCGGACGGGGAGACATTCGTCTCTGGTGGTCACGACACCCTCGTCAAGGTCTGGGACTATGACCTTGGCGTCTGCACCCACATCGGCCAGGGCCACTCCGGCGCCGTGAACCGGGCCCTGCTGCGGCCTGATGGGAAGGGCATTGTGTCGATCGGCGAGGAGGGCGCCATCATGATGTGGGAGATGTGATCATCCAGTGATAAATCGTATATAGTAGTGTTGTGTCTGGCATGGCTGGGGCGTTTGTGCGTTGCCAGTCTTCCGTGCACAAGTCATGCTACAGTCCCAACCGTGTCACGATGTCGCTTTTCGTAAAGGGGGCGGACTGGGTCTCGCTAGCCCAGTAGAGGGTGGGGCCAGGCTCCCGGGGCGATTGGGCGATCCACATCTGGGGTCAGACGCACCCGAGATTTGTTGCGACCCAGGCCAAAACATTATGGTGAAGGGCAATAAGAAGAAACCAACCAATGAAATTGTATTCAAACAACCGCAGGACATCCTTTTTGCTGGTAACGTGAGGCCAACGCTCTTTTTTGAAGAAGCTCCGCATCCCTCGAGCGTCATGGTCTCAAGCAAGCAAGCTCCGAGCCGATGCTGGTATGTTGCTGCCTTTTCAGCTGTAGCTACGCTGGATACGGCAATCTCGCGCCTCTTTTCCGACATCACCAGCGACGGGAACAGCGCCACCGTGCGATTCTTCAAAGACGGCGAGTGGCGCTCCACGACCATCGACACCACGCTGCCCACCCGGTACGGCCAACTGGCCTACGCCCACTCAGCCAACGCCGGCGAGATCTGGATGAGCCTGCTCGAAAAGGCCTATGCCAAGATCCACGGCGGCTACGACGCCATCCTTGACGGTGACCCTGCAGCCGCCCTTGTAGACCTCACAGGCGGCGTATGCTACCATATGGAGATGAAAGACGCCGACAGTGTTTGGGCGCGGCTGTATACAGTCATGGACATGCGCCACGGCGTTGCCGTAGCCAGCCATAGAGAGTCCAAGATCGTCTGCGCCGTGATTGAGGTCAAGCAGCTGCCGATCGGCGGGGACGGGCAGCTTAAGATCGTTATTTTCCGGCATTTCCTCCCTTCCCGCTTCCCCCTCCGTACTCCGGAAATCGACCCCAAGCATGCCGGAATACTCGATGATTACGTCAAATCTGACCCGTATATGCGGTGGATGGTGTTCGACGACTTTGTCAAGGACTTCGAGTCGGTCGACATCTGCTACTGTGCGGACAACCTGGTTTCGACCGTGGAGGTCTCCGGCAACTTCAAGGCCTCCGCCAACACCGTCACGCCCTCGCCAAGCAGGAGTGCGACACTCTACCCGAAGGCCGTGGTGAAGCTGCCCGCGTCCGCCGCGACCCGCCTGACCATGATCCAGCTTTCCCAGGAGGACTTCTTCATGCGAGGGAAGCAGCCGCAGACGGTGGGGATGACGGTGCTGAAGACGACCGACAGGGCCCCCATTGTCCTGGACGAAGGGGCCGTGGTCGGGGCCGTAAGAGGCAGGAGGCGGGACCTGACGATCCAGCTGCTCCACCCGGCCAGCAAGGCGGATGAGTACCTCACCATCGTCCCACACACAGCCGCCGCGGTCGACGGGGGATACCACATCAGGGTGATGTCGACGGCCCTGGTCGAGCTCACGAGGGTCCCGGCCTGCTACTACTCGCAGGTCAGCCTGACGATGGACTCCCACGGACGGGGCCCGGAAATGTCCGTGGGGTTCGCCAAGAACTCGGCGGCCCTGGTCTCAGTGCTGACGAGCAGCGGCCAGTCGTCCTCGATGATAGAGGCGAAGGGCGGGGCCGTGCTGCACGTGGAGCTGCAGGCCAGGAAGGAGGTCGACCTCGCAGCGTTCGAGGTACAAGGCGACTTCAGGCTCAACGAGGATTGGACGCGCGGCACACCTGTCAAAATGACGCGGTCAAGGCAGGTCGGCGGGAGTGGTGTGTGGTCGATGAAGATCAAGCCCGGCGCCCCTGTCGTCCTGGTCCCGTTCAACTCGTCGCCTGAGGGCAACGTCCACATCAGCGTGTGGACGGGCGAGTGGCTGGTGTCGGGGGTCGCCCTGCAGAGGTGTCAGCAGATGCGGAGCTGAGCTGTGATAAAGCTAGTTTACTGTTGAGAATGTTGCTAGAGTTGCTGAATGTGTGGCGGAGTTTTGTCTCATTCCAGGTTAGCCGGCGGGGTTAGTAAGGGTACACCCGCTCGCTGGACCGAACCCGAGTACTGCCATGAGATCGGGTGACCGTCACTGGGAGAGTCCCAGATTTCCCGTCGGATCGGACGCGATCTTTTGCTATAAGAAGAAGATGCTTAGCGAAGAGGAACTAGCCGCAATTCGCTCACCAGACATGCAAATACGCGTTGCAAAGCTTCGATCGTCTGGTTTCGACGACCAGCGGATCGCCTCAATCCTCAAGCTCACTCCGAAGGAGAAGTTTGCCCTGCTTAAGCCGCAAAAGGCGGTAAGAAAGCACGACGAGGCCATGGAATACGCAAAACACACTCATAAGAACCGCTACGGGGTCCCTATCCCTCCGATGAACCCCAGCTCCCAGGAAGAGGAGTCCATTCTCCTCATGGACCCCTCCTCGCCAATCATACAGCAGCTCGAGACAATCGAGCCTGGGGACTCGTTCGAGCTGTTTGATGCGGTGCGGGATCTGATGAAAAACGGCAGCGAAAGCAGCGTGAGCTCCCTGCGCTCGTCGACGGGAGATGGGGACCGCAGCAAGAGAGCGAGGCGGCCCCACGCCCTCCCTCTCGCCCCAGAGAGAAAGGCACGCAGGAACTCGATCAGCGTGTCCCATCAGGAGAGCCCCAGCCGTCACCTTGCCCCACAGTCCAGGGCCCGGGCCCACAGCGTCAGCGCCAGACCCGAGACGACGTCCCAGCTGGCCAGAGAGGCGGAGAAGGCCACAAGAGTCAAGGCCGAGCCGGAGACATCGTCGGCCCGGCCCCGGTCGGCCCTGAAGAAGGTCGCGAAGAAGTTCTCAGCATTCGTAGATATGTCGCTGGGCATCGGCATTTAGAACGAAAGCATAGGTGCGGTGCGGCCCAGACACCGCGGCATAGCTAAAGTGTTTTAGATGTTCCAGAATTAATTGAGCATAGTACAAGGACGGCCACCGCTCATGGTGCGATCCCCGGGAGCTTCGGGATCGAGGGAATGGAGGAGGCGCTCCCCGCAGGAGGCAGAGCCGGTCTGCTCGGCACCTTCAACGACGCCATGGCCTCTGGCGTGTGTAGCGTGCTGATGGTATCGCTCAGAGTTGCCGGGATGCATACCTTGGGGCCGGGCAGGCTGAGGGGGGGAAGCTTGGCCGGGGGCGTCTCCTTGGGCGGTGGGGCAGGCGCTTGCCCGAGGTCGAGCTTTGGGATGGATGACGGTGCCGGGGTGGTAATGGGAGCAGTGGTCTTGGGCAGCTCGGCTTTCCGTTGCCGGTATCTTACGAGGTATAGTACAACAGGAACGCACACGAGACAGGCGGCGACGTCACCTATGAGAACAATGATGACGAGAATGGCCACGACAACGCCAGCAAGGGCAACTCCCCCAACAACAGCTACTGTCGTCAGCATCGAGCTGTCACTGGCGGGGGTCGGCTTCGACGTGGCGATAAGGGTCGACCCGTAGAAGGCCTCCAGGACTGAAGACGAAATGACGGTTTCAAACGGGCCGATGGTCACGCCACACGCCATGCCGCCGGAGAGGGCGAGGGTTAGGGGCTCATCATCGATGGTGACGGCAACAAGACCAATGCTGACGAAGGATGCCTCGGCCAGGGCGAGGCAGACAACCCCTTCCTCTTCATCAGCAGCAACTGTTGTGGTAAAGTGCGGGGCGAGCGCGGTGATGTTCTCAGAGCTGAGCCCCGCCGTGGCTGTGCACACCACTGAACCCGACTCGACGACTTCAAACTGACTCGGCGGGGTCGACCATGCCATGCCGTCGATCGCAAACAGTGTCGGGCAGACCCGCGAGGCCATGGTGGCTGTCAGACTCATACCGTCGATGGCGAGGTCTGGATTGACTGGGATGTCGGTCATGATAGTGACAGTGGCGGTCTCCACCAGGGCCCCGAACGTCATGGTGATGGCGTACACGCCCGACTTGATCACGCCATTGGTCGGGGCGATGAGCGGGACGAGGAACGTGACGGGGCCCGAGACCAGGGTGACGCAGCTCACGCCATCGACCGTGGCCGAGTCGAGCGGTGTTGTCATCACCGTCGTATTGAGCGCCGTAACGTCACCCGGGATGACGTAGCCGGTGCAGGCCGTGTGCGGCTCCCCGTCGGCCGGCGTGCTCGTCAGAGGTTCACATGCCGTGCACCCAGCCTGCCCCGGGTCCGATGAGTACCACTCGTCGTCACAGGGCCGCTGCTTGGTGTGGTCGGAGGGGTCGACGAACCACCCCGCCGTCGCCGTCACGCACTCGGTGCTGCCGGTGACGTTCGTGTACGCCCCGTCATCCGTGCAGGCGACCTCGGTCCTGTAGTCGTCGCTGAAGGACCCGACCGCCGCGGGACTGCACGCCGTCTGGTTCCAAGCGGCGTACTCCCCGAGGGTGGAGCAGTCGACGCACACCCCGGCCGCGTTGTACGTCCCGGGCGGGCAGTAGCCCCACTGGTTGTCGAAAAAGTAGACGGCACCCTGCTCATTGGCCTCGCCCCACGCTGTCGCGAGGATGGCCGCGCCGTCGACTGCCACGCGACCGCCCAGGACAGCTGAGGCCACGGGGGCTGCCGAGCCGAGGGTCTGCGTCAGAATCCACACGCCGTGGCTCTCGATGAACACATAGGCGTTGCCCGAGTCCGCCACTGCACCCCGGCCAGTGGCCCCGACCACGAGGACGCCCCCACTGAGGCTGACGTCACGGCCGAACTTCTCGCCAGGCTCGGTCCCGTTCAGCTTGGCGGCGAACGCCCAGGTCGTGCCCTTCAACCTGTAGACATAGACCACCCCTGTCGAGGACAGCTCCACTCCAGGACTTGCATCAGCTCCGACCGCAATCGTATCTCCACATACACTGACCGACGATCCAAAGAATGTGTCTTCTGCGACAACGGTGGGCGTGAGGACAGCATGGTAGACCCACTGCGCCCCGGTGTTCTGGTAGACGAAGGCCTGGCCAACAGCACCAACCCCGCCCACGCTGATGCGGTCAGCCCCGACTACGATCCAATCTCCGTCAATATCTACCGAGCAGCCAAATCTGTAGCCCGTATCAGCTGGGAGCGGTGCGAATAGATTCGATTGAGTCCATGTCG
Organism: Carpediemonas membranifera; assembly: GCA_019828565.1. Classification (NCBI taxonomy): domain Eukaryota; phylum Fornicata; genus Carpediemonas; species Carpediemonas membranifera. The sequence goes on along the minus strand of JAHDYR010000038.1, from coordinate 774,339 downwards.
AGCCGTATTTGAAGATATACACCGCTCCCGAGCCGGAATATCCGCTGCTTCCCACGACCAGAGTGTCCCCGGCCACTGCCACGGCTGACCCGAACCTGGCGTCCGCCTCGGGCGTGTCGGGCGTGACCTTGGCGGCCTGCTCCCACTGGGCGGGTGCCCCGGTGGCCTCGAAGATGTAGACCGAGCCGGCGTCCGCCAGGGTGGTAATAACGTCTCCTTCTGCGCCTACAGCGATCCTAGTGGCGTCAAGGGCGCATGAGCTCCCGAAATTGCTGGCGATATCGCCGGGAGCGGAGAAATCATCGCGCTGGAGTTCGTGCAGGAAAGACCATGTTTCACCGTCCGTAGTTTGGTACACAAAGGCACGCCCCGTTGCGTCGTTGTTGTTGAACTGCCCGATGCAGGCCAGCGTGCCACAGACCATGAGATCCACCCCAAAACGGTTCAAATCCGCTGGGTATTCTGACGAAAGGCGCTGCGTCTCTGTTACAGCGATATCCGCGGCAGCAGCAACCGTGAGCAGCAGGAATAGCCAGGCCCCGGTGCCCATGTCGGTCGCGAGCAGTTTACGCCCGAAAATCGCGCTGCCGTTCGAAGCGACCGCCTTGAAGCGTCCGGGACGGGTTCGTGGGCTGCAAGGTCTGCCGCATCAGTCTGCTCGAGTGAGCGCTGTAAACCTAGCATTGTGCTGGCGATGGACTACGGGGCGGAGGGTGCCGCTGAGCGTGCTGAAGTCGACCAAGGTCACGGCCGGGGACCTGATGAGGGGGAGGACGCCCGGGCGCAGGTAAATGCTGACGGCGCGGGGTGTTGCGGAGGCAGCGGAGTTTAGACCATTTTCGTCACGCGACATTCGAGCAACACACAAACTCTCGATGACGCGAAGCTGCCGAAAGTACGCTATCCCGGAGCTATTCTCACACAGATGGTGCGTTACAACAGCAGCAACACGGCTGCAGCGCGATTCTCTCACACAGCACGCCTGACGCGTTTGATCCGCAAATTTCATGATTACACAGCCAGTGGTACGTATCGAGGCCGCATTCTCACGCAGCGACGACTGCAGAGCAGTAGACGCTCAGATCCGCACCGCAATCTCCGAGCGCCCCGGCCCCGAGGGCATCCAGGTCCGCAAGCGAGGCGAGACGCCGATCACCGTCCAGGACCTCGAGCAGGTCGTCCAGTACCTGCTCAGCGCGGGCATAGAACCTGATACGCTGACGATGGAGCTCACTGAGCCCGCCGTTACCGTCACGATGGTGGATGGCAGACTCGAGGCCGACCATGAAGATGGCTCGGTTGAGCTCGCGCTCGAAGCGTGGAACACGCGGTCCACAGAGCCTATGGATGCTGGTGTGTGCATTAAGACACTGACAGGGCATGGCAATCAGGTGCTTGGTGTCGCCACCTCCCCCGACGGCACCATCTTCAGTGCCTCACTTGACGGCACCGTCAAGCAGTGGGACTCGGCCACTGGTCAGTGTATCAGGACCATGACGCATGGAGGCTATGTGTACGCCGTTGCCGTGTCGCCGGACGGGTCGACCATCGCGTCTGGGGGGCGGGACAATCTCGTCAAGCTCTGGGACGCAGCCACAGGCCAGCAGACCCAGACACTCAGTGGGCACACTGGATTTGTGTGGCGCCTTGCATTCTCGTCTGATGGCCGCACCCTGGTCTCCGGATCGGATGACACGACCGCCAAGGTCTGGGACGTCGCGACAGGGCAGTGCAGGCTGACACTCACAGGGCATGGCCATCATGTGTATGGCGTGGCCATCTCCCCTGATGGCTCGACCATTTACACTGGAAGTATTGACAGCACGATCAAGCAGTGGAGCTCCGCCACTGGCGCATGCATCAGGACCATGAACCATGGCGCACAAGTCTACAGCATTGCCGTGTCACCCGATGGGGCCATCGTCGCATCCGGCAGCGATAACGCCGTCAAGTTGTGGGACCCTGCAACTGGCCAGCTTATTCCCCATATTACCCTCGCTGGGCACAGCAGGGATGTACCGAGGTCCGCGTTCGGGCAGACTGCGCAGGTCGGGGGATTCGGCAACAGAGCGGGTTTTGCCATGCCGGCCACGCCCTTTGGGCACACCAGGCACACCAGTTCTGTGTTTGGCCTCGCCTTCTCCCCCGACGGCAGGACTCTGGCGTCTGGGTCTGCAGACAAAACTATCAAGCAGTGGGGCGCGACCGGGGCACTGATCAGGACGCTCTCGGGGCATGGTGATGTGGTGAGGAGCGTCGTCTTCTCCCGAGACGGCTCTATCCTCGTCTCTGGGTCCAACGACAATACAGTCAGGCTCTGGAGCACACTCCCCCGCATCCCCCAGTTCCTGGCCACCGTCAACCAGCGCTGCTCCAGCCCAGTCGCCCCCGACGCCGACATCGCCATCAACCCAGGCGACTCAGCAGCACTCCCCTGCGACCTCGCTCGCATCCTCCTCCACTTCCTCGCCACTGGTCTGCCCCGCTCCTTCACGATGACGCTGACCCGCCCCGCCGCCAGAGTCTGGCTGGAGAACAAGTTCGCCGAGACAGACTCCGAGGACGCCGGGCTTGCCAAGATTGTCAGATGCTTCAACGCCAGCCGGTGTGCCCAGGTTGTCTCCGATCTTTGCTCGGGAGCCGTCTCGGACGTTTTCCTGATCGACGCGACTGTTGACCAGCTGAGGCAGGTCGTGACTCACGTCTCATCGCACGCAGTGCCGAGCAGCTTCACTGTCACCACCGCCGACCCAGCCACAACCGTCACTCTGACCGATGGCCTGTTCAGCGCCGACCGGCATGCCCTCGAGGTCGACGCGATCCTTTCTGATGGGAACTGCCGCATGCTTCAGACAGCCATGGCCGAGCAGGAGAGCCGGGCCGAGCAGAACATGGGGCTGCTCAGAGCTGAGCTATTCGACACGAGGTCTGAGCTATCTTGCACGATGTATGAGCTCGCAGCAGTCAAGGCCGACAGCACCGCGCAGATCAACATGCTCAGTGCTGAGCTGTCCGACCTAAAGGCGACCCTGGCCTCGTTCTGCGCCTCGCCCCAGACCGGCCGGTTCACCGAAGCCAACCGCGCCGCGGACATCAGCGCCATGCTCGAGGGCCACCCCCTGCTCTCGGCCGCCATCCCGGCCCACGATGGCGTTGGCCCCATCCCGTCGCCCGCTGGTCTCATCAGCCGACTCGGCCATGCCAGACGCCAGCCAGAGACCCGCATCGCCGAGTACGAGGCGGTCATCGCCCAGGCCAAGGCCGGGGTCGAGGCGCTCGAGGCGACGGTCGCAGCTGTCAGCGCTGACTACCAGGCGGCCTCGGCCATCGTCGACGGCGCCGCCGCCTTCGAGCCAGAGTCTCTCCCCTCGCTCGACGAGATGGCCCGCGTGCTCAAGGCCGCTGACAACGAGGTCGCCGGCTTCCCCACCCTCGCGCCCGAGCTGCAGGCTAGGTACGCCACGCTCCGCGCCTTCCTCCAGCAGGCCGTCCGCGAGACGTGGCAGTGGGCCCTCGGTCGGAAGGAGCTTGTCAATGACACGAGCACCGAGGAGCGCACCATTCGCCAGTTGACTGGCCTGGCCGCCGAGGCTGAGGTCCACGTGGCTGGGTTCGCCGAGGCCGACGCCATCACTGCGCAGCTCCAGACGCTCGGCGACTACCAGCACCTCAAGAGCAAGGCCGAGGAGCTCGAAGACGATGGCAGCTACCTCCGTCGCCGCCGCAGGCACGCCCAGGCCGCCGAGGTCGCGGCCGAGCTCGGGGCCGTGAACGCCAGCATCGCCGAGATGAACGCCGTCCTGGCCCGCCGCACGCCGCAGCTCGTCCGGCTCTGCCCCGAGCTGAAGGTGTCCGCCGCGCCGTCGGCCAGCCTCTTCACGGAGCTGCGCGAGATGGGGCTGGCCCACCTCATGGACCTCCCCGAGATGCGCGCCGACCTGTCGCTGTCCGACTTCACCGTCGAGTCGACCGTCAGCGAGAACAGAGCGCTATGCCAGATCGTGGCCCGCGACGGCCAGACCTACTTCGCCAAGACCTTCAAGCTCGACAGCACGCACCAGCGCAAGCTCTGCGACCGCGAGGCGGGCATCCTGTCGCGCATGGCGCACAGCCCCGCCGTGCCCAGGCTGCACTTCGTCCTCCTCGACCTCTCTGATCCTGAGAGGAAGACCGGCGCGATCGTCATGGAGCGCCTCGAGCGCCACCTGCGCGACGCCCCAGCCGACTCGCCCGACACTCAGCGCAGACTGCTCCGCGGCCTGCTCACCGCGATCCACGACCTGCACAGCGCGGGCGTCTGTCACCGCGACCTCAAGCCCGAGAACGTCATGCTGCGCGAGGGCCACCCCGTGCTCGTCGACTTCGAGACGGCCTCGAACATGGACGCCGTGAACGCGACCGCGACCGGAGTGAACATCGGCACGCTCGCCTTCAGCGCGCCCGAGGAGATCGCCGCCCGCAAGGCCGGGAAGAAGCTGAGCCACCGCGAGCAGCAGGCCGCAGACGTCTACCACGCGGGCCTGACGATGCTCGGGGCCATGGCGCCGGACTACCCCGCCTTCTGCCAGAGGCTGCTCGCTCTCCTCATCGGTGAACTCACAGAATTCTCAACTGTCAACGACGACCAGCTTTGCACCGCCCTGCTCGCCACCGTCGCCGTCCCCGACGCCATGCGCGAGGTGCTCTCCGGCATGCTCGCCACCCACCCCGAGGCCCGCTGGTCCGTCCGCCGCGCCCTGGCCGACGGCCTCTTCGCCGCCTCGGCCAACGAGCTGGATCCCGAGGTCGACCTCAACGCGGCGAGCAGCAGGTTCGCGAGCGCCCACGCCTTCGTCGACGACATCGACCGCGCGCGCCTGCAGATGTTCCGCGAGGAGCCGATCGACATCGCCCTCGCTGACGACGTTTCGGCGAGCCTGGCCACCATCGCCGCGTGCGAGGAGGACCTGTTCGCCATCCCCGCGACGCTCTCGGGCGACGACTCCGCGAAGGCCCTGTCCGACCTGGTCGTCGAGCTGCCGCGCGTGGCCGTCCGCCAGGCCGTCGGGGGCATGGAGTTCGCTGTGCCCATCTTCCGCGAGGGCACGCTGGTCCTCTCGCCCGACGCCCTCGGCATGCCGCTCGACGACCTGCGCCCGGTCCTGCTGGGGCTCGGCCGCGTGCTGCAGCTCATGCTGCTCGACGGCATCACCCTGCCCGCGGACATGGTCAGCGACGCCTGGCTCGTCGCGCTCACGGGCGGCCGCGTCGACCTGGGAGCGCTGATGCCCATCGTCGCCCGGGCGCTGCAGCGGTCTGTTGCGGAGGCTGCGGCCGCGTGCCCGCTCGAGGGCTTCGAGGGCGACCTCAAGGCGCGCGGCGACGAGGTGAGACGCCGCTTCGCCGAGCGCATGCAGATCGTCCGCAACGGCATGGCCGCGAAGACGCGCTTCAGCGCCAAGGTCCTCGCGCTGACCGCCGCCCAGCTGCGGGCCCTGCTTGTGCGCCCCAACCCGCTCACGGTCGCCGCCGTGCTCGCCCCGCTGCGCTTCCCCGCGGACAGCCAGGGCGTGCAGGACGCCCTCCGCGCCGTGCTCGAGGACGACGAGACGCGCCGCCGCTTCGCCTTCCACGTGTTCGGCGGCCAGCTCCCCCAGCCCGCCTCCGTCGGCGTGACCCTCCACGACGACCACCGCGTGTACTCCGACTGCGCGGGGGGCGCCCGCCTCCCTCGTCTGGATGACGCCGGCCAGATGCGCCAGGCGGTGCTCGACTCGGCCCCTGCTACAGCAGTCGCGGCAGCCGACTTCTACGTCATCCCGCGCCGCGTGCCCTACTCGCGGGCCGAGATCGACGCCCTGGTCGAGCAGAACGACATCCTCCAGACGTGCCGTCTGGTCACGCTCGGCAGAGGCGCCGCCGTGGACGTCCCCGTCATCCGCCGCTGCCCCACATGCGGCGAGCTGACAACGCGCGAGGGCGACCTGGACAGCTGCAAGATTTCGGCGTGCCGGTGCGGCCAGGACTTCTGCCACAAGTGCCTGCTCTGTGTGGCCAGCCAGGAAGAGCACATGGCCCACTACGGCGGCGAGTGCGAGATGGCGCCGCGCCAGACAGTCGACCTGCCCGAGGGCGTCGCCAGGCTGCGCACGTTCGCGTGCCCCCACTGCCATCGCTCGGCCACGGTCAGCGCGAACCGGAGGCAGCTTGCGTGCCGCGGGTGCGGGAACACAGTCTGCCTCGGCCACGACGACCCCGTCATCCACGACGGCAGCTGCGAGCACTACGACGAGATGCTGGCGAACCGACTGGGCTATCGCCGCTGCCCCGGGTGCGGCGTGCGCTACTACAAGGACGGCGGGTGCCAACACATGAGGTGCAGGTGCGGCCATACGTGGAATGAGTAAAGGTCTGTTGTAGCAGTGCGATGGATGCTCGGAGCAGCTTGACCCTGCCAGCTCGTGCTCCATGTCGCCGTCTCCGTTTACTCTCCCTGCCCTCCTTCCCCGTCAAACCGCAGCCGGGTCGACCGCACCACCCTCGCGAGGTTCCTGGACCCAGCGTGCACGCCTGGTTCAAGAAGGCCAAGCACCGCACTCATCGTTTATCTGCGGATTCCCGGTGCCCCAGGGCGTTCGGTCGATACCCTCGCCTGTCAACCTCGACCAGCGGATGATACTCGCAGTGCCGTGGATACGACTCGACCGCGAGAGGCACGCGGGTGCGAGACGACAACAGGACCCACCCAGATCCCGTATCCACGAACAACTTCAACTCCTTCAATGACACCGCGACGGCCTTCGCCTCAAAGAGGAGCGTGGCGCTGCCCTTCAGGGTCGACCGGATCATGCGATACAGTTGCTTCAACGCATTCCTCAGTGGCCATCAACTACTCTTCGCTGGCCGAGTTCCCCATCATATCGCCCAGTCGGGCCTGCTGCCTGAGTTCGGCAAGGACTACACTGTGACGCCCAGTGGCCTTAGCCTGCACAATTTGATTCATTCATAATCAGAGCTGCTTCCTCTCCATTTGGTTCGTCACAACACGTGCCACACGTCGAGTTTAATAGAGCAATGGACAATGGCAGTTATTACTCATTCCGCGACTCTGCCGGCCAGTGGTTCAAAGTGGTGGGTGAGGCTAAGCTAGTCGAGTGCAAGGCGCCCAGTTGGTCGCTGAAGCTCGTTCCAGTCGACCCGTATGCTGAGTCAAAAATTCTTAGTGACACTCCGAGTCACCATGACCCAGCCTGCCACGACACATCATCACTAACCGCAGTTTACCCACATTTCTCACTCAACGTCATCGAATGTCACGTTGAGCAGCTCCTCCGTTTCGGCCCCAGGGATCGGATCACCCGTCTCCATGGACGTCCCCCCGAGCATCGCCGCGATGTTCCTGATGACCGAGTTGACCTGCTTCCCGGCCCCCAACCCACCTTGTCCGATGAAGTTGTTGATAGTGTCAGAAATGGCCTCGTTGATGGCCTTCTCCCCCACGTTCGACGCTGTGTTCACGATCGTCTCGTCCGCGAGCTTCTCCATTATCCGCCTGACCTCGACGATCGACTTGACCGACGATGCTGCCATGTATGTCTCGGCAAGGAGCACAGCAGTCTCCTCCGCGATGTCGCCAATGTCATCCCCGAAGAGGTGCGACGTGCTAGCAACACACGCCTTGATGGTCTCCACCAGCGTCGCCTCTGTGGCGTCGACGGCCGACATCCCCACGTGGTAGAGCATGCCGTAGAACGAGGCGAACCCGCGGAGGTACGTCATGCCCAGGTCGTACGCCTGCGAGGCGACGGGGACCTTGTGGATCATCTGGACGGGCTTGCTCTGTCGCCTGATCAGCTCGGTTCCGATGAGTGCGCACACCTCACCGACAATGTCGATGAGCTCCCCGCCCCGTCGGGACTGGACAATGAGCTTCGACTGGGGCCTCATCAGCTGTCTCTTGAGCTTCTCGGGTACCTTGATAGGCAGCTTTATCCCGCTCTCGACAAGGATCTGCTGCTGCTGCTGGACGGACTCCTGCAGGATCTTCCCCGCGTCCGTGAACATCTTGCTGATGACGACACCGAAGCGGACAAAGCCCTCTGCCTGTGCCTTCGAGATCTTAGCTATCATGGAGTCCTGCGGGCCCGTCGGGCGCTGCGGGGGATGGTGCTCGTGATACTCCTGGACGAGCGCCGTGTTCGTGGAGGCCGGGATGATCGCTAGCTGGTTCAGATTGAGGTCGTAGGACCATATGGGGTCCGGGTAGACGACCTCCACATCGTCTTCCTCTGCTAGCTCCTCGATGATGGGAAACTGGCGGTGTACCTTCCCATCTGACGTCATATTCACTTGTCTGCCTGTGTAATCGGAATAGGAATCTCTAATAACATACCGTATTCCATTGCTATGTCTGTTGATTCGTTGATGAAGAGGTTCCGTTGTTCGGACAAATGATCGGATCATTTGGTCACGATGGGCCAAGCTGAGCTCCCATGGCCGCATTTATGACCATGCTAACACGGTACCGACTTCCAATCGCGCTGGTGGTCGTGACAGACGTGCCTCTGCCCGACGACACCCCGACTGCCGAGCCAACCAACTATTATGGATTCCAGTTTATACACCGCAGCGCCCCTACTCCATGGCGATCGCCTCCTCGGCCTCTTTGATGGCCTTCTTGACCTCGGCACCATCCTCGGAGGTCTCGACGGCGATGTTGTCAGACACCATCGCCTTCAATTCAGCGAGAGCGGTACCGAGACGCTTCTTCGAGTCTCTTACCATCAGCTTGGACTCTGCGATGGACTCCTTCTGCTGCTTGATCTTAAACTCATCTGTGAACGACGGAAGCTTCGCCGTTTCCTCCTCAACCTCCTTATGATACGAGTAGACATCCTTAGTAGTGCGCTTGACGACGCCTAGCTTGATTTTGAGTTGCTTTTCCATGTGTCCTTGATGTTTGTTGTCCAATGATTGATCCGTGACACCATCTGCCCTGGATCAAATCGATCCCAGGTCCGGTGGATGCGGGGTGATGTGGTGTGGCAGGGGAGGTGCTGTGTGGCGCTGGGTCAAGGTTGGTTGGGTCGAGTCGACTCGGTGTGGAGTTGTCGAACCTGATTAGCAATCGGGATTGAAGAATAGAAATGGGCACTGATAGACACGCAGGGACACTGTAACAGCACGCCAGACGACATGCCGGCCCTCCACACCCATTAAGGTTATCCTGCGTGGTTCTACGAAGCGACAGGTTTCCACGGCTCTGGGCATCTAGCACCGCCACTAGAGAGACCATCACACACATATGCCCCGATATTTTGACTATTACAGCCAGCGCGGGAAGAATGAAAAAGGATTCTCCGAGAAAGACCGAATAGCCCTCGCATCGGCCCTCCAGGACATCGACGAGAAGCTAACGAACCTCGACGATGATGCACAGGGCGAACTACCTCCCTCCAACCGCGAAGAGGTGGAACGCCTGCTGAAGACCCTGGATCGAGTGCACATGCAGCAGAACTCCATCGACACGATGCCAGACCCCTTTGCCTTCATGCCGGATGAACCCCCGCCAGACAGCATCGAGCAGTACGCTGACCTGAGCGAGGACGTCTTCAACACGTACCTCGAGTGCAAGGGTGAGCTGGAGGCCCTGTTCAAGACGCTGTGCCGGCTGTTCCACGAGGGCCACGACACCACGGATCTCGCACACGACATACGGGACAACCTTAGGTCGACCAATGAGGAGCTCGCCACCCTGGACCTGGCGAAGGGCGTCCCAGTGCACATGTCGGTCATCCCGAGGCCGAGCCGGCCAGGGTCATCGCGTGCGTCCATGTCGCGCGGTTCTCATCATGAAAGCATCAATTCCCCCCGTCTGCTACGGTCGAACACGTCATCTACCAGCATATTGGGCGCCAACAGCCGCCAGAGGACCGGCTCCACCCTTGGCGGCAGACGCCGCAACAGCCAGCTTGCCCGAGACGCCCAGGGGTCCGACTACGCTCCCGGCCACGGCACGAGGCTCGGCCAGGAGGTGGTGCCTGAGGTGCCCGACTACGGTGAGCGGGGGCGTCTGGAGCTGAGTGATGACGACGAGGCGACGTGGGACGCACGCCGGGCCAGACGGGTCCAGCAGCTCAAGGAAGCCGAGGAGAGCGGGGAAGTTGGCGGGGACCGCCCTGCGCGTCGGAGAGGGGCCAAGACCGAGCCCGGCGACTCTGACTCTGACTCGAGTTATGACTCTGGCGAGTCGACGAAGGGGGCAAGGAGGAGGAAGAAGCACCGGGCCCACATGGAGGGGGCCGTGAGCTCGTCCAGTGAGTCCGAGCGAGACTCGGGCAGGCCGGGCCGCGAGTGTCGGTTACGTACCAAGCTGAGCAAGAAGGCGATCAAGTCCCCGAGAGACGGCTCGAGGCGGCGACACAGGCGGGACAGGGACAAGGCTGACGGCAGTGGCAGTGCTGGCTCCAGCACCAGTGGCCGTAGTGGGAGGGACTGTCGGACGCAGACGCCGCCCCCCGCCGCGATGGTCCAGCTCGCGGTCGGCGGGACTCAGGGGACAGCGAGCATAGGAGCCACGCCGAGGGAAGGGCCGAAGGAGGGGCAGGTCGCCCAGTCTCCAAAGCCTGCCTCACAGGCGTCCAAGCCCGCAGCTGGCAAGACCGCCCCGACCAAAGCCAGGAGACCACCCCCAGCAGCCCCGGCCAAGCCCAGGGCGGATAGGTCCTCGGCGGCAGTGATCGGGTACATGGAGACGGACAGGGCCAGCGTCTCCCAGGCGGGCGAGGTCGTGGCCCCTGGAGAGGTGGGCCAATCAGATGATGAGGACTACGCCGTCGTCCCGCCCGCCGAGCTGCTGGAGACGCTGAAGCTTAGCGGTGGCTCCAAGGAGCGCGAGGCTGCGTTAATCAGCCGAATCCATTTACTGGAAAAGGAGCTCGCCAACATGTATATCTTGCAGGGGCAGAACAAGACCCTGGCGAGGGAGGTTCGCCATGTGCTGCGGAGGTCGCGGGAGATGGAGAACCTGATCAGGGCATTGCTGAGGAGCAAGCTCCAGCTGGCATACGGCGCTGACGGATTCCAGGGCGTGTTCCAGGCTGACCGGCCATGGCTCGTCCGAAAGTAGGTGTATCATAGTAAACATCAGGATTTCTCATCAAACCCTCGGCATGGCCCTCTTACTTTCGTCTCTGTGATTGTCGCCCGGCTGAAGGCTCCCCCGCCAAGGGCAGCCATGTTCATGCTGCAGCTCTGCCATGCATGTGTCTGTCCTGTTACTGAAGACTTGTTGTCCGCGGCGGCACTCGACTCGAGCATGACTTTGACCGACAGGGAAAACCAATAGCACGATGCTTTCAGCCCTCACTCAGTCCTTTTCAGCCTCTACGCTATTCCCCCGGACTCTGTCCGCGATGATGACGGACGCCTCCTCGAATTCGATCATGAGGGACTACGCCAAGTGCATCTTCTGCGATCGCTGCGTGGATGCGTGCGAGAGCCAGTCTCTCAACGTATACGAGGAATCCGACGATCCCGAACCCCCGATCACTGTCGGTAACGCCCCTCTCAAGGACACTAACTGCATCTCTTGCGGCCAGTGCGCCGTCGTTTGTCCAGTCGACTGCCTCTACGAGAAGGACGCCTCCAAGACAGTCCTCGAGACCCTCAAGAACAAGAACAAGAACGGCAAGATCTGTGTCGCCATCACCGCCCCATCCGTCCGCGTCGGCATCTCCGAGGAGGCCGACCTCCCCGCGGGCACCGACTCAACCGGCCAGATGGTAGCCGCCCTCAAGGCCTTCGGATTCGACTATGTCTTCGACACCAACACCGGTGCCGACCTGACCATCATGGAGGAGGGCACCGAGCTGCTCTCCCGGCTGGGCCAGGGCACGATGTTTACTAGCTGCTGCCCCGGCTGGGTCAACATGGTCGAGAAGGTCTACCCGGAGCTCATCCCCAACCTCTCCTCCTGTCGCTCGCCCCAAGGCATGGCTGGCGCTGTTATTCGCCACAAGTTCAGCCAGGTGCTCGGTGTCAAGCCCGAGGACATTTACCTTGTCTCATTCATGCCTTGCACCGCCAAGAAGGACGAGATCAAGCGCGAGCAGCTCTCTGGCGACATCGATGAGGTCTGCACCGTTCGCGAGTTCGGCCGCATGCTCACTGCCGAGAAGGTCGACCTCAAGGCCCTCCCGGCAGCAGACTTTGACGAGTTCTTCGGCGAGTCGACCGGCGGCGGTGACATCTTCGGCGCGTCCGGTGGCGTGATGGAGGCTGCTCTCCGTTTCGCTCACGAGGCTGCCACTGGCAAGCCCGCCCCCAACGTAGAGTTTGACGGAGCCGTCCGCCCTGGAAAGGCCGGCATCAAGGAGGCGACGGTGGCGCTCGACGGCAAGGAGCTGAAGGTCGCGGTCGTCAGCGGCGGCGACAACATCGCCAAGCTCATCAAGCGCATCAAGGCTGGCGATAAGTTCGACTTTGTTGAAGTCATGGCCTGCCCCGGCGGCTGTGTCGGCGGCGGCGGGATGCCCAAGGGCAAGGCCTTCAAGAAGAACGTTCCGAAGCGGGCCGAGGGCCTCTACAGCATCGACAGGTCCAAGGGCCACCGCAAGTCCCAGGAGAACGACACTCTCCAGCGGCTGTACGCGTCCATGCTTGGTGGCGCCCCCGGCAGTCACGAGGCCCACGAGCTGCTCCACACTACGTATAGCCCGCGGCAGTGATTTACTGTATATCGCTGATTCGCCCGATATCTCGCAGATTGTAAAAATAATTTCGGATAGCTGTATGTCTGCTGGATCTGAAGGAAGGCCAGCCAGCCCTACCATGGCGTGGGGCAGCCGCATGGCCCGGAATTCGCGGTGCATTTTACGGCAAATGCCCCTTGTGACATCTTCACTACGTACTCTCAAGCAGTGACATCGTAACGCCACTCACAACTCAGCAACAATAGCAAAGAATAGCAATGCAAACCGAAAACTCCCATTTCATTAGCGAAACGACGCGCCAGTTCGAAAGCGCTCATTTCACGTACGATTTCACGCAGAATCTGGGCACGGATCTGATAATCCGCATGGCCTCCCAGCAGGACTTCTACAAGGACCACACGCAGCTCCTTGCCCAGCTCACTGATGCCCCCGAGATGACGTTCGAGCGATACTACCACTTCCTTCACTGGTCCGAGACGAACCCCCTTCACGCCGTCCTCGTGGTCGAGTCCACCATCACCGGCAAGGTCGTCGCTTCTGGCACCATCTTCGCGGAACCCAAGCTTATCCGTGGCGGCTCCCTCGTCGGCCACATCGAGGACATCGTCGTCGACACCGCCTTCCGCGGTCGTGGTCTGGGTAAGGTCATCGTTAAGACCCTCATCGAAATCGGCCGTGAGATGGGCTGCTACAAAACCATCCTCGCCTGCAGCGACAAGAACGTCGGCTTCTACGAGCGCTGTGGTATGAATCAACGCGAGGCCGAGATGGCGGTCTACTACAAGTCCTTCAACGCCTCCGCCGCCGCCTCAATCCTGAACTAGATTCAGTAAATCTGAGAAAAATGATTCAATCAAATCAATCTAATCAACTGATTGTACGAACGGAAACATTCGTTTCAAAAACAGCAAACCACCGACATTCGATCATGCCTTCAGAATTTAGCTTAATTTTCAACATCGCAAACGAAAAGCAGAGAGAGGCGCAGAAGCAACTCATTGTTGATGAGTTCCAAAGTGACGCGTTCTATAATTTCCTCGCAAACTCGGAAGTTGATGAGGTTTCTCCCGATAAAATCGAGGAACGAAATACCAACTCGCCTGATGAGGATGCTTCTTCATCAGGCAAAGCCGTGGGCTCGTCCGATAACCGCTCTGGTCGGTCCGGCAACGCACCCTCTCCAGGCGAAACTTCAGATTCGTCCGTGGAGCTTTCCGACTCGTCTGGCAACGAGTCAGACAACGAGCCGTCTACCGAGACCACGAGGGCCCTCTTAGAGGCCGTGGTCGACGTCGAGGAGCGGACGATGGATGCCACCGGCAACGTCATCACCGTGATCGACAACAAGACCCGCAAGCTCATCGGCTCCCTAACATACCTCCACAGCGAGCAGGCCGAGGCCCGCAACCACGAGCTGTACCGGTGGAGGAACGTCTGGCCCTTCTACCGGCTTTTCCTCAGCGGTTTGTTCAACCGGAAGCACCGGCCCCTGCTCGCCAGATACGGTGCTAACATGCACGTCAACGAGTGGCTGGCCGAGCAGCATGACGAGATCATGGGGGATACCGAGCACCTTTACATCGTCATGGTGGCCGCCAGCAGCGCGTGCCGGGGGAAAGGCGTCGGATCAGCCCTGATGCGGGCGATAACCGAGCAGGCGGACGGGCTCAATGTCCCCTGCTACCTCGAGGCGACCAACAAGGGGCTTACCTCATTCTACGGCCGCTTCGGGTTTGAACTGGTCCCTAACGGGGCACGGCGCGTGCTTGGACTGAAGATGGCCCCGAAGATGTTCTTCATGGTCAGGAAACCCAGGTCGGCCGCGGTTAGTACCCCGGCCATGTCCAAGCACTAATGCGTATATAAACACTGATGGGTAGTGGGGTTGGGAGCCTTGGGATGAGGGATAACAGCTGATGTGGGGTGACTGAGATTTGACATAAACTGCACGTGCGCTCCCTTTACTTAGAGCTTGTTGAAAGCGATGACGGTAGCAGACTGAACGTCATCTTCAAAGGCATCCTCAATTTCCTCACAAAGCTCGTCCGTCCCGACGAGATCATCGACAATGGTCGCGGGCAGGACGATGTTCTTGACACCGAACGCGACGTCCTCGAGCTTGTGCTCACCCCAGACGCAGCCCTCCTTGGTGATCTTCTCCTTGATCTGCTCGACGAGAACGTTGAGGTCGCAGTCAGCCTCGTAGGGGGCGATCTTGAGGATGATCATGGACTTGGCGACAGAGTCCTTGCCCTTGGCGGCGTTACGGGCATCGATGCGGGCCTGGGCAGCCTTGGCGCGCTCCTCAAACAGGCGCTCAGCCTCGGAATCCTCGGAGTCGGAGCCGAACAGATCCATGTCGCTGTCCTCCTCCTCCTCGGCCTCAGCCTCGACCTTCTTCTCGGTCTCGAAGACGGACTTCTCGGCAGTGGCGACGAAGTGGATCTCCTCCATGGAAAGAGCAGTCATGGCCTTCATCCAGCGTACGAGAGCGGGGTACTGAGCGTACTCGTGGGCGCAACGAGCGAGGGTGTGGAAAAGCTTGACATCGTCACTGTTGGGGACAACAGACTTGCCGAAGAAGGAGTTCTCGGTGAGGAACTCGTTGATAGCCTTAAGGTCAGTGAGCTGCATGCTGATGATCCTCGCTGAAAACTTTTTTGCAAGAAAAATTGGACGACAAAACCAGAGGACGGAAGGGGGTGGGGTAGGGGCGATGGTGTCGTATGATGCAGCCTTGGCGCTAATTGTTATTATGGCGCGACCGATTAGCTCGCGTCCAAGACAAGGTAACAACTACTGCCCTTTAGAAAACCAGACCAGATTGGCCGTCATGTAGTATTGACTATCATGTCGCAGTCCATGGCCAGTGGGGCGGCACCAGCGCTAAACTGCCCGACCGACCCAGCAGGCCGGCGGTGACGTGGATGAGCCAAGTGACGGCGTACCACGTCTCATCGCAGTTCTATGAGTACGAGTTTGTCTGGTATGGAGAAGAGGACGATGCTGAGCGCGAACTCACCGGTGGAAGGGACATACTAGCCTTGAGCGGCTTCATTGGTATCATCGGGACCACTTCAGGCATATGCGCGCTATCCCCAAAGCTAACCAAGCCAAAGCACACGGCCCTGCTGAAGAAACTAGCCGTAGTGCATATCGAGCTCTCTTCCTCATCCCAGGCGTCCGAGTTGGCCGGCCAGCACCTGGCCACGGTCATAGAGGCGGCGGCAGTTGAGTTCATCTCCTCTAGAGGCCTTAGGAAGTCCACCGTCGGCTTCATCTACACGCCGCTAGCAGCGGGAACGACGAGGTCGCCTGCATTCGAGCTCGGGTTCTCCCCCGACGGCACGGGCGTCGTTCAGATAGAAGTAGCGCCACATATCGCCCAGTACACCACGCAGGGCAGGGTCAGGTCGATGGATCAGGTCTTCGTCACACCCCTGGGCCGGGCCACCGTCATCGGGAAATCCGACGAGGACGCCGAGGCCGTCGCTGACAAGTGGGGTCGACTAGGCTGCACCGTGGCCCCGGGCCCTGTCCTCGCGGTCTCCTTCATGGGCCAGACCCTGCATGTGCCCAGAGCAGTTGTCCTCAGTGTCGTCGGCGAGACCGTGCGGCGACCGACCCTCGAACAGGGCCGCGTCATCATCGAGGCGGTGGTGGGGCTGCTGGAGGCCATTGGGGCGGGCAAGGAGGCGCTGCTGGTGCCCAGAGGCGAGGCAGAGGCGGAGGCCAAGCGTGCGGAGCCGGCCCCGCTGATGCTGGGAGCAGCCAGCCTGCTCGCTGGCAGTGACAAAGGGGCAATTTGCCGGAAACTAGGGTCCGACCCGGATCTGACTCCACTCGAGTTGATGGTCAAAGTCACCGAGTCGAGGCGGCCCGACTATGGCGATGCTGAGCCTACCACCCCTGCAGTGACGCGCAATAGGTCACCCCAGCGTGTCCCCACCGCCGCCGAGCTGCTGAAGTCGACAGACATCTTGGCGCGGGCGGCGGCAGCGCGGCAGAAGCGGGATGATGAAGTGAAGGCGGCGACGCCCAAGGTGCGGGCACGGCGGGCACCCGTGGAGCCGACTATCGGGGACAAGCCTGAGGATGACGGCACCCAGGAGTCTGCCCCCGAGCCCGCCCCGACGCCGACAGTCCGCCGGACCCCAGCCAAGCCGGTCGTCAGCAGTGTGGACAAGGCGCTGGAGGCCGTGCGGCTTGCTCGGGAGCAGGCGAAGACCCAGCCCAAGGCGAAGCTGGCGACTCCGAAGGTGAATCCGAAGAAAGCGCCGGTGAACCCGAAGCTGAAGCCGACGGTCACGCCAAAGTCGGCGATCCCTGCGAAGTCGGCGATAACACCGAAACCCGTGGCCATAACGCCCAAGGCAGTGATCACACCAAAGACGGCATCCATAACACCTAAAGCAGCGGTTATTACACCCAAGGCCGCTGTGATTACGCCCAAAGCTGTTTCCATCACCCCTAAGGCCGCCACCATCACCCCCAAGGTCCCACCGATCGCCCTCAAGCCCACCCCCGCCCCCCTCAAGTCCGCACTGAAGTCGGCCCGGACCAAGCCGGGGGAGACGACGCCGGGCACAGTGAGGTTCGCTGAGCCCAGCACCGCAGAACCCGCCAAGACCAAGGAAAAGACCAAGGAGAAGGAGAAGAAGGAGAAGGCCGGCGGGGAGACGTCCGACCTGACCGCGGCGTTCATGCGGGGGTTCAAGGGAGGGCTGGCTACCCTCGTGCGGGGCATAGGGCTGGACGACGCGGTGGGTGCCCACGGGTTGCCGACGTAGTTGTGTAGCTGTAGATGATGTAGATATGACCGTTTGGTCGGTCGGTACTGATTATAAAGATCTCTCTCAGTGTCTGTATGCCTGTCTCCCGGCTAGTGACCCTGGGCAATGCTCCCCGCTGCCTCTCGACCCCAGATCCGGATTCGTCTGACGAAAGTTGGAGACGATTCCAGTTACCGAAACTCGAGCAATGGACGTCCTGCAGAAGAATGCAGTGACGCTTAGCTTTATTGCTGCCAACACATTCAGTTCTGTGCTGATTATTGCCGTGAACAAGGTAGGTCTGTTGAGATCCAGCACTCTCACGCAGTATTCAACGCCTTCCCCTTCCCGACATTCATCACCTTCCTCCACTTCATATTCACATTCAGTGGCCTAGCCCTGTGTGCCAAAGTGGGCCTGTTCCACCCGAAGAAGCTCAGCATGCTCGCCGTGCTCCCGCTCAGCCTCGCCTTCTGCGGCTACGTGGTGCTCAACAACCTGTCGCTGCAGTACAACCAGGTGGGGTTCTACCAGACGATGAAGATCATGGTCACACCAACCGTTGCCATCATTGAGGTCTTCATCTACAAGAAGAAGCTCACAGCCTCCATGTGGTACTGCCTCGGCGCCATATGCCTCGGCATCGGTATCTGCACCGTCGACTCTATCCAGATGAACCCGATTGGCGTCATTGCCGGAGTGTCTGCTGTCATCTCGACGTCGTTTTACCAGGTCTGGTCGGGTGTCCGCCAGAAATCCCTCCAGGCCTCCTCCTCCCAGCTCCTGCTGTACCAGGTACCCATGTCCATGTTCATCCTGCTCTTCATCTTCCCTCTGTTCGACTCACCCAAGGACATTGTCATGACCGGTCTCGACGCCACGTCGGGGTCCATGCTGCTCCTGTCCTGCTGCCTCTCGTTCGCTGTGAACATCACCATCTTCCTCATCATCGGCCGGACCAACGCTGTCACGTACAATGTCGCGTCCCACGTCAAGACCGTCCTCAACTACTGCGTCGCGTTCATCGTCTTTGGCGATCCTCTCACGTGGAAGGTTGTGGTCGGCATCATGCTGACACTGGGCGGCATCTTCTCGTACAGCTACATCAAGATCAAGATGCAGCAGCAGGCTCTCTCCCCGCCTCCCGCTGCGGCCGTGTCCGAGAAGAAAGAGGACGTCTAGGGTAACCAGTGCGGTTTAAATACTTGCTATTAGTCGGGCGGTGGGTGGTGTGGCGGTTTGGGTGGCCTCGAGCGCCAGATATGATCGCGTCATTTTCCAACGGCACCTGCAAGGCACCACCGTTGCCGTGGACAAATCAAAACAGCAATGAGCAAGAAACTGCCATCAGGCTTCTACGATGCATGGGAAGCGATCAGCAAGTACCGCGAGGAGCACAAGGCGGCCGTGGACTCCATGGGCGTGCACACAGCAGCGGATGCAAAGGCCCCCAAGGACGAGCAGGACTTCCAGACGCTTTTCAGCCTTATGCTCTCATCACAGACGAAGGACATCACCAACAGTGCCGTGATGACCGAGTTAAAGAGCGCACCCGACGGCCTGACGCTCGAGGTCGTCCGCAAGTGGACTGAGGAGGAACTCGACGAGAAGATCAAGAAGGTCGGCTTCCACCGCACGAAGGCCAAGCATATCAAGCAGACGGCGGAGCTCCTGGCGACACAGCACGACGGCAAGGTCCCAGACACGCTGCGGGAACTCATAGCATTCCCCGGAGTTGGCCCCAAGATGGCTCACCTGGCCCTGCAGATCTGTCACAACATCACAGTAGGTGTGTCGGTCGACACGCACGTCCACCGGATCACGAACCGACTAGGCTGGGTTAAGACGAAGACACCCATCGAGACCATGAAGGACCTCGAGGACTGGTTGCCTAAGGACTGCTGGGCTGAGATCAACCCGCTCCTCGTGGGGTACGGCCAGACAGTGTGCCAGCCCCGGAAGCCCAAGTGCGACATCTGCCCCGCCCGACTGTGGTGCAAGGAGGGGAGAAAGGGCATGAAGTGAGTATTAACATGCGGCCCTATGTTTATGGTAAATCCCACGCGTATATCTACATTATACATACCATCATGACTCTGAACCGAGTCAAGTCAACCCCTCTCCGAGCTGACGGGAGTACGCATGAACGTTCGTACCCCACGCCTCAAGGTCCGCCATCTTGTCCATGGCCTCCCTCATAAAGACGCCGCTGTGCTCCACGACCTTAGCGAGCTCAGCCCGGACCCGTTCGACCTCCTGCTCGGCGTCGGCGAGGATCATGACGTCGTGCGCGTTCTGCCGCTTCACCACATGATCCAGCGTGGTGGCGATGTCCGCCTCGTTCCTGGCATGTGGTGTGTTCCTCAGCGTCCTCAGGGCGAGCTCGGCCTCTCCCCGGCCCCGTTCCGCCTCGGACAGCTTGTTCAGGGCGGCCTCGAGCTTGAACTGGACCTTTGCCACAGCCTGCTCCCGTTCCGCCCACGCCTTCTCCTTGGCCCGCTCAACCGCTGCCTCACCGTCCCGGGCAGCCTTGTCGAGCTTGTCCTTGAGTCCGTGTATCACAGCGTTGAACTTCTTCTCGATGCCGCCGGCCTTCTCGATGTTCTCCTTCGCAGCCTTGACCCGACCCTGGTAGTGCTCCTTGAGCTGCCGCGCGTTCTCTTCCGCCTCGTGGGTCAGCTTAGTCTGCTCGGTCACGGCCTGGTTGGCCTCTGCGTTCAGCCTCTGCAGCTCAGCCACCCTGGCCTTCAGCACCGTGTTCTTCTCTACCAGGCCATCATTCACCGTCGCCAGGCCCCGCGCCTTCTCCTGCAGGGCTCCCAGCTTGTGGTGCAGCTCCCCGTTCTCCTTGGCCAATGAGTCGAGCTTGCTGGTGTCTACAGCGGGCTGGGTGTTCTGCTGGGCGGCCAGGGCTGCTATCCGTCTCTCGAGGTCCTTCTCCCGCTCGTCCAGGGACTTGCGGAGTCGCTTTGCCCGCTCAAACGCCTCCTGGGCCACCTCCATCTGCTGTTCCCCGGCCTCGAGCTTGTTGTTCGCCTCCAGCAGCGCCTTCTCCAGGTTCGACACCTTCCCCCTCCAGAACACCTCCGTCTTGATGTCTGTCTTCCGCATTGGGTACGTCTCCCTTTCAGTCCGGTCCCGGTCACGGTGGGCAAGCTTCGTCTGGAGCTCTCGGTTCTCCTGCTTGAGCGTCCTGTTCTCCTGCTTCAGGAGCTCGTTTTCCTCCTCCAAATTCTTGAGGCGGAGGGTGTGAGACTGCTCCTGCGAGGGGTTGAACGGAAAACGGTCCTTAGGTACTGCTGGGGGTATTTCAGACTTCTTCTCTTCGGATTCGGGTACGCGGCGCTTAGTAGGACGTTTTCTGTTTGGAACTGGCGATGGACCCGCTTTTGTGACCATTTCGAGCTGATCCTCGGGAGCTGGAGGGACAGCTGGAGGAATAGAAGTCTCTCCGAGCGTTACGAGCACTTTATCTTGGTCCCAAGTCTCTTCTTCCCCGCTCATCGCTCGCGACAGAGATTTTTCGCGCAAAAGTGCGGCGGAGCCAATTCCGGCATATGTGGTGGGGTAGAGCCGTGCGGGCACGTCTAAGAACGGATCCAACATGACTGTTATGGGTAGATGCGTCGAAACCAGCCCGGGCTCTTTCGGGCGGCCTGGCTGACTTCATCCAGAGGCCAGACCCGATCCACCCTATCATACGACCGCATAGCAGTCGAAATACCTTCCCTACACGCTGGAGTCATTTCGACTCTCACAAAACTGCGGGAACTTCACAACGCGCGCAATGGCTGAAAGGCAGATTACAACCTTCAAAGCCGGCGTTTCTGGCTGGAAAAGTGTGAACTATCATGGTCTGGACAACTCTCTGGCGATCATTGGCAGCGACGGCCTTTTCTCGACGGCTACCCTCTCCGGCGAGGCTGTGAAGGTCCGTGCGGAAGATAAGAGCGACACAGACTTCGGGATGGCGCTAGATATGGCCACGTACCGCAGCACCTCTGCTCTCGTCACATACATCATCGCGAGCATCAGTGCCAAAGGCGAAGGCTCACTCTGGCTCTTCGACGAATCTCCCACCATCAGCCCGAGCCCGGCCAAGATCGACTTCTACCGCAACGACATGGTGCCCTGCTCTGTTGCTTTCGACCTAAACGGCCAGGACGTTGCCGTGGGTCTGCTCGACGGCCGGGTACTCCGCTTCAGCCTGCCCGACCTGCGTTCTGCGGCAAAGAACCACAGCAAGGCCACTCCGAAGAAGGAGTTCGCCGCCCCTGCTGGCTCTGGACCCGTGCTCCAGGTGGAGTTCTCCGACTACAACGCCCATCTCGCGGCGTTCGACTCCGTCCGCGGTGAAATCCGCATATACAGACAGAAGGGTGAGGAGCAGGTGTACACCGTCGCGGACGTCACCACGGACCGCATCACCGCGGACGACCTGAAGCACGCCGAGGACATGAAGTCCGTGGCCCGCTCCCGCAGGACATTCTCGTTCAACCACGCCGGCGATCGCCTAGTCGCGCCCCACATGGATGGCGAGAGCATCATCCTCGTTGACATGCGGAAGCTCAAGGGCGACGACGGACCGAACCCCAGCGCTGCCGTCAGACACAATCTCGGGGACATCATCGAGGGCGCCTCCCACTACCGGGCCAACAGCGGAAAGACCCGCACGGTCACCCACGCCGTCTTCACCCCCCGCGGGAACTCTGTCGCGGTCGTCTACACACTCGACCGGACGTGCGTCGTCACCACGTGGGACCTGAGCCCGCTGTTCGTGGGTGATGAGGACCTTGTGACAGAGTCCATGCTGCTGTACGGCAACGACAGGGAGGGCGTGGTCGACCTCATCGCCGACACCGTCGCCATCGACCCAAGGGCTGACCGACTGGCCCTGGCCGACTCGCAGGCCGCCACGGGTGCCATATTCGCCAACCTCTTCGGGGAGCAGGCCAAGGCGTGGACTCGGGCCGCCCCCGAGACGGTGGACATGGCCGAGGTGCTCGAGGCAGAGGGTCGGGCCCAAGCAATGAAGGGTCTGTCGAAGGAGAAGAAGAAGGCCGGCGGCGTCGAGCGTAACGCCATCGCCCTGCCCGAGGTCCGCTCCCGGGAGAAGAGCCGGCTGGGCATCGAGGACGAGGAGGAGGCCGTCCAACTTCCCTTCCAGCCCGGGTCGACGCCCTACGGCGAGAGCGGGGACAACATCCTGACGTGGACGGGGTGCGGCAAGGTGTCGTCGCAGCTCAGGGTCGAGAACTCAGTCGCCACGAGCTTCACCATCCGGGCCGAGCACACCAAGCGGGTCCAGCCGGCCTTTACGGTGCACCGCATGTACCAGATGGCCGCCCTCAGCGACGACGCTCTCATGCTCGCTGCCACTGCGGACGAGGAGAACGGCGGCAGCGCTGAGATCCTCCTCCGCCGTTTCCTGGCCGACGGCGGGCACGAGGAGACCGTCGTCTCGACCACTGACGACATCATCGCCGTGGCTGTCGGCAAGAGCTGCGCCGCCGTGGCCCTGGTGACGAACGACCTCTGCCTGCTGACGCTGGACGGGCTCCACGCCCTCGACGTCATCTCCCTCCCCGGCAAGCCCGTCACTGTGAGCGCACTCAACGACCTCTTCGCGGTGACATGCCAGGTCGGCTGGGCGACAGAGGAGAGCAGACCCAACCTCGCGACCCTGCTCGTCGACTCGGCCTCTAGGGACCCGGTGCTGCTGCAGGTAGACACGCCTGTGTCCCCCGCCTCCCGCCTCTTCTGGACTGGCCTGAGCGCCTTCGGACAGCTGGTCACGGTCGACTCGAGGGGTATAGCCCGCATGCTGACCACCACGAGGTGTCCCGCGTGGAGGACCGTCCATGTACCGGCCAAGGACACGTCACACTACGTTTGGCCTATCGCCGTGAGAGTGACCATCGGCCGTACTGCAGAGCAGAAGCAGATAGGGACACGTGGTGGCCGGCCGATCAAGGCGTCTGCGGCCGACGGCGGCGTGACCATCAGTCTGCGGGGCATCGACTTGCCCAAGCCCGGCATGCACCCCGACGGGCTGGCTGAGCACCTTCACGTGGCCAATTACCCGCTGCTTGCCCCCCTCGGCGTCGTCCAGGGCCAGGGCTCGGGTGACAGGCAGGTCGCCGCGGCCGTGAGAGACCTCCAGCGGTGCAGGCTAATGGCCACGCACATGGAGCGGGTCGGGCAGCGGGATGAGGTTGAGAAGGTCAATGACCTGCACGACGCCGCTGTGATGAGGCTGACCCGCATGTTCGCCCGGGTCGGGTCCTTCGATCGGGCTCGTATCGTCGCGTCGACCATGCTCACCGCCCAGGGCGCCCAGTACGCCAACCAGGCGATCCGTGACGCCAAGGACGACGGCCAGGAGATGTCCGCACACCAAAGGTACAACCTAAACGAGCTCATCCGCCTGTTCAAGACGGTGTTCGGCCAAGACACTAACGAGCAGGGCGAGGTCGAGCTCCGCTACACAAGCAGGCTTGACGCACCGCCGAGGGACGCTGAGCCGACTGCCCACCCGCTCTCGAGTGCCCTGGCGACACGGCAGCTCGACGCGTATCAGTTGATTACCGAGGCGGTCGGGGAGCTGCAGTCCGGGCTTCAGGAGACCATCGTCGGGGCAGTAAGGGCGCATGTGGACGTGGCGATGGAGGACGCGATCGCCCAGGGGGATGTCAAGCAGGCACCTGTTGAGAAGAAGGCCGAGACCAAGGGGGCGGTCGGCAGGCGACACATGGTTGCCGAGGACCTCGACGAGGACGCCACCGAGGTGGATGAGGAGACGGAGGTCGACGAGCCCGAGACGCCTGTGGTGAAGCAGGTGAAGGCGACACCCGCCCGGGGGAAGGAGAAGACGCCCGTGCCCAAGGGGCGCAACCCCTTTACACTGGCGGCCAAGCGGAAAGCCGCGGCGACGCGGGGCGAGAAGAGGTGATAAATAGTCATTATTATTGCCCAGCCATGGATGGCTTTAGTATGACTCGTTTATTAGGAAGGTGCTCAAGGACGACCTCAACAACTACAACCGGTCTGGGTTCGACATGCACGTCGAGGACGACGGGACCAAGGGCAAGAACAAGGCCAAGCGCCAGATACGTGAACAGTAAATGGCCACCTCTTTGTGACACAGAACTGAGTGAGGTCGGGATGGACAGTCCGTGGCGGTTGAGTCATATCATCCCTGGTCGAGGTTGACAGGCAAGGGTATCGACCGAACGCCCTGGGGCACCGGGAATCCGCAGATAAACGATGAGTGCGGTGCTTGGCCTTCTTGAACCAGGCGTGCACGCTGGGTCCAGGAACCTCGCGAGGGTGGTGCGGTCGACCCGGCTGCGGTTTGACGGGGAAGGAGGGCAGGGAGAGTAAACGGAGACGGCGACATGGAGCACGAGCTGGCAGGGTCAAGCTGCTCCGAGCATCCATCGCACTGCTACAACAGACCTTTACTCATTCCACGTATGGCCGCACCTGCACCTCATGTGCTGGCACCCGCCGTCCTTGTAGTAGCGCACGCCGCACCCGGGGCAGCGGCGATAGCCCAGTCGGTTCGCCAGCATCTCGTCGTAGTGCTCGCAGCTGCCGTCGTGGATGACGGGGTCGTCGTGGCCGAGGCAGACTGTGTTCCCGCACCCGCGGCACGCAAGCTGCCTCCGGTTCGCGCTGACCGTGGCCGAGCGATGGCAGTGGGGGCACGCGAACGTGCGCAGCCTGGCGACGCCCTCGGGCAGGTCGACTGTCTGGCGCGGCGCCATCTCGCACTCGCCGCCGTAGTGGGCCATGTGCTCTTCCTGGCTGGCCACACAGAGCAGGCACTTGTGGCAGAAGTCCTGGCCGCACGGGCACGCCGACATCTTGCAGCTGTCCAGGTCGCCCTCGCGCGTTGTCAGCTCGCCGCATGTGGGGCAGCGGCGGATGACGGGGACGTCCACGGCGGCGCCTCTGCCGAGCGTGACCAGGCGGCACGTCTGGAGGATGTCGTTCTGCTCGGCCAGGGTGTCGATCTCGGCCCGCGAGTAGGGCACGCGGCGCGGGATGACGTAGAAGTCGGCTGCCGCGACTGCTGTGGCAGGGGCCGAGTCGAGCACCGCCTGGCGCATCTGGTCGGCGTCCTCCAGACGAGGGAGGTGGGCGCCGCCCGCGCAGTCGGCGTACACGCGGTGGTCGTCGTGGAGGGTCACGCCGACGGAGGCGGGCTGGGGGAGCTGGCCGCCGAACACGTGGAAGGCGAAGCGGCGGCGCGTCTCGTCGTCCTCGAGCACGGCGCGGAGGGCGTCCTGCACGCCCTGGC
The DNA here is from genome assembly GCA_019828565.1 of Carpediemonas membranifera. Classification (NCBI taxonomy): domain Eukaryota; phylum Fornicata; genus Carpediemonas; species Carpediemonas membranifera. The sequence continues at coordinate 748,570 of JAHDYR010000038.1, read as the reverse complement.
TGTCCGCGGGGAAGCGCAGCGGGGCGAGCACGGCGGCGACCGTGAGCGGGTTGGGGCGCACAAGCAGGGCCCGCAGCTGGGCGGCCGTCAGCGCGAGGACCTTGGCGCTGAAGCGCGTCTTCGCGGCCATGCCGTTGCGGACGATCTGCATGCGCTCGGCGAAGCGGCGTCTCACCTCGTCGCCGCGCGCCTTGAGGTCGCCCTCGAAGCCCTCGAGCGGGCACGCGGCCGCAGCCTCCGCAACAGACCGCTGCAGCGCCCGGGCGACGATGGGCATCAGCGCTCCCAGGTCGACGCGGCCGCCCGTGAGCGCGACGAGCCAGGCGTCGCTAACCATGTCCGCGGGCAGGGTGATGCCGTCGAGCAGCATGAGCTGCAGCACGCGGCCGAGCCCCAGCAGGACCGGGCGCAGCTCGACGACCAGGTCGGGCAGGGCCTTCGCGGAGTCGTCGCCCGAGAGCGTCGCGGGGATGGCGAACAGGTCCTCCTCGCACGCGGCGATGCTGGCCAGGCTCGCCGAAACGTCGTCAGCGAGGGCGATGTCGATCGGCTCCTCGCGGAACATCTGCAGACGCGCGCGGTCGATGTCGTCGACGAAGGCGTGGGCGCTCGCGAACCTGCTGCTCGCCGCGTTGAGGTCGACCTCGGGGTCCAGCTCGTTGGCCGAGGCGGTGAAGAGGCCGTCGGCCAGGGCGCGGCGGACGGACCAGCGGGCCTCGGGGTGGGTGGCGAGCATGCCGGAGAGCACCTCGCGCAGGGCGTCGGGGACGGCGACGGCGGCGAGCAGGGCGGTGCAGAGCTGGTCGTCGTTGACGGTCGAAGCTGCTGCGAGGTCGCTAGTGATCAGGCTGAGAAGTCTATGGTTGAAGTCAAAGTAGTCCGGCGCCATGGCCCCGAGCGTCGTCAGGCCCGCGTGGTAGACGTCTGCGGCCTGCTGCTCGCGGTGGCTCAGCTTCTTCCCGGCCTTGCGGGCGGCGATCTCCTCGGGCGCGCTGAAGGCGAGCGTGCCGATGTTCACTCCGGTCGCGGTCGCGTTCACGGCGTCCATGTTCGAGGCCGTCTCGAAGTCGACGAGCACGGGGTGGCCCTCGCGCAGCATGACGTTCTCGGGCTTGAGGTCGCGGTGACAGACGCCCGCGCTGTGCAGGTCGTGGATCGCGGTGAGCAGGCCGCGGAGCAGTCTGCGCTGAGTGTCGGGCGAGTCGGCTGGGGCGTCGCGCAGGTGGCGCTCGAGGCGCTCCATGACGATCGCGCCGGTCTTCCTCTCATGATCAGAGAGGTCGAGGAGGACGAAGTGCAGCCTGGGCACGGCGGGGCTGTGCGCCATGCGCGACAGGATGCCCGCCTCGCGGTCACAGAGCTTGCGCTGGTGCGCGCTGTCGAGCTTGAATGTCTTGGCGAAGTAGGTCTGGCCGTCGCGGGCCACGATCTGGCACAGCGCTCTGTTCTCGCTGACGGTCGACTCGACGGCGAAGTCGGACAGCGACTGGTCGGCGCGCATCTCGGGGAGGTCCATGAGGTGGGCCAGCCCCATCTCGCGCAGCTCGGCGAAGAGGCTGGCCGACGGCGCGGCGGACACCTTCAGCTCGGGGCAGAGCCGGACGAGCTGCGGCGTGCGGCGGGCCAGGACGGCGTTAATCTCGGCGATGCTGGCGTTCACGGCCTCGAGCTCGGCCGCGACCTCGGCGGCCTGGGCGTGCCTGCGGCGGCGACGGAGGTAGCTGACATCGTCTTCGAGCTCCTCGGCCTTGCTCTTGAGGTGCTGGTAGTCGCCGAGCGTCTGGAGCTGCGCAGTGATGGCGTCGGCCTCGGCGAACCCAGCCACGTGGACCTCAGCCTCGGCGGCCAGGCCAGTCAACTCGCGAATGGTGCGCTCCTCGGCGCTCGTGTCATCGCCAAGCTCCTTCCGACCGAGGGCCCACTGCCACGTCTCGCGGACGGCCTGCTGGAGGAAGGCGCGGAGCGTGGCGTACCTGGCCTGCAGCTCGGGCGCGAGGGTGGGGAAGCCGACGACCTCGTTGTCAGCGGCCTTGAGCACGCGGGCCATCTCGTCGAGCGAGGGGAGAGACTGGCTCGAAGGCGGTGGCGCCGTCGACGATGGCCGAGGCCGCCTGGTAGTCAGCGCTGACAGCTGCGATCGTGGCCTCGAGCGCCTCGACCCCGGCCCTGGCCTGGGCGATGACCGCCTCGTACTCGGCGATGCGGGTCTCTGGCTGGCGTCTGGCATGGCCGAGTCGGCTGATGAGACCAGCGGGCGACGGGATGGGGCCAACGCCATCGTGGGCCGGGATGGCGGCCGAGAGCAGGGGGTGGCCCTCGAGCATGGCGCTGATGTCCGCGGCGCGGTTGGCTTCGGTGAACCGGCCGGTCTGGGGCGAGGCGCAGAACGAGGCCAGGGTCGCCTTTAGGTCGGACAGCTCAGCTCTGAGCAGCCCCATGTTATGCTCCTGCTCGGCCATGGCTGTCTGAAGCATCAGCCGGAAGTTCCCATCAGAAAGGATCGCGTCGACCTCGAGGGCATGCCGGTCGGCGCTGAACAGGCCATCGGTCAGAGTGACGGTTGTGGCTGGGTCGGCGGTGGTGACAGTGAAGCTGCTCGGCACTGCGTGCGATGAGACGTGAGTCACGACCTGCCTCAGCTGGTCAACAGTCGCGTCGATCAGGAAAACGTCCGAGACGGCTCCCGAGCAAAGATCGGAGACAACCTGGTCACGCAGGCTGGCGTTGAAGCTTCTGATAATCTTGGCAAGCCCGGCGTCCTCGGAGTCTGTCTCGGCGAACTTGTTCTCCAGCCAGACTCTGGCGGCGGGGTGGGTCAGCGTCATCGTGAAGGAGCGGGGCAGACCAGTGGCGAGGAAGTGGAGGAGGATGCGAGCGAGATCGCAGGTGAGTGCTGCTGAGTCGCCAGGGTCGATGGCGATGTCTGCGTCGGGGGCAACTGGGCTGGAGCAGCGCTGGTTGACGGTGGCCAGGAACTGGGGGATGCGGGGGAGTGTGCTCCAGACCTTGGCAGTTCTATCGTCAGACCCAGACACGATGGTAGAGTTGGCTCTGGAGAATGCGACGCTCTGCACCGTGCCATCGTGCCCCGAGAGCGTCCTGATCAGTGCCCCGGTGGCAACGTCCCACTGCTTGATGGTCTTGTCTGCAGACCCAGACGCCAGAGTCCTGCCGTCGGGGGAGAAGGCGAGGCTGCACACAAAATTGGTGTGCCCATCAAGGGTCCGAGTCAGCTGGCCAGTTGCGGTGTCCCAGAACTTGACGGAACCATCGCTGCCACCTGATGCGACGATGGCCCCATCGGGTGACACGGCAATGCTGTAGACTTGTGCGCCATGGTTCATGGTCCTGATGCATGCGCCAGTGGCGGAGCTCCACTGCTTGATCGTGCTGTCAATACTTCCAGTGTAAATGGTCGAGCCATCAGGGGAGATGGCCACGCCACGCACATGATGGCCATGCCCTGTGAGTGTCAGCCTGCACTGCCCTCTCTCGACGTCCCAGACCTTGGCGGTCGTGTCATCCGATCCGGAGACCAGGGTGCGGCCATCAGACGAGAATGCAAGGCGCCACACAAATCCAGTGTGCCCACTGAGTGTCTGGGTCTGCTGGCCTGTGGCTGCGTCCCAGAGCTTGACGAGATTGTCCCGCCCCCCAGACGCGATGGTCGACCCGTCCGGCGACACGGCAACGGCGTACACTTGGCCTCCATGCGTCATGGTCCTGATACACTGACCAGTGGCCGAGTCCCACTGCTTGACGGTGCCGTCAGGTGATGCAGTGATGATGGTGCCGTCGGGGGAGGTGGCGACACCAAGCACCTGTTTGCCATGCCCTGTCAGTGTCTTAAGGCACATACCAGCCATAGGCTCTGTGAACCGCGTGTTCCACGCTTCGAGCGCGAGCTCAACCGATCCATCTTCATGGTCGGCCTCGAGTCTGCCATCCACCATCGTGACGGTAACGGCGGGCTCAGTGAGCTCCATCGTTAGCGTATCAGGTTCTATGCCCGCGCTGAGCAGGTACTGGACGACCTGCTCGAGGTCCTGGACGGTGATCGGCGTCTCGCCTCGCTTGCGGACCTGGATGCCCTCGGGGCCGGGGCGCTCGGAGATTGCGGTGCGGATCTGAGCGTCTACTGCTCTGCAGTCGTCGCTGCGTGAGAATGCAGCCTCGATACGTACCACTGGCTGTGTAATCATGGAATTTGCAGATCAAACGCGTCAGGCGTGCTGTGTGAGAGAATCGCGCTGCAGCCGTGTTGCTGCTGTTGTAACGCACCATCTGTGTGAGAATAGCTCCGGGATAGCGTACTTTCGGCAGCTTCGCGTCATCGAGAGTTTGTGTGTTGCTCGAATGTCGCGTGACGAAAATGGTCTAAACTCCGCTGCCTCCGCAACACCCCGCGCCGTCAGCATTTACCTGCGCCCGGGCGTCCTCCCCCTCATCAGGTCCCCGGCCGTGACCTTGGTCGACTTCAGCACGCTCAGCGGCACCCTCCGCCCCGTAGTCCATCGCCAGCACAATGCTAGGTTTACAAATGGGGCTAGCCGAACTCGCCCTCGTAGACGTTGCCGTCCGCATACACGCACTTGCCGTGGCCGCACTTCTTGTTATCCCGCCACTCGCCGATGTACATGTCGCCCGTGGCATAGCGCTGCGTGCCCATGCCGTGGCGCCGGCCGTGGAGCCATTCGCCCTCGTACACGTCCCGGTTGCTGTACCGGGCGACCCCACGGCCGGTGCGCTCGTCGTCGGTCCACTGGCCCTGGTACTCCTCGCCGTTGCCGAAGACGATGCGGCCGTCGGGCCCGTCGCGGCGGCCTCGGACCCAGGGGCCGTCGTAGATGTCGCCGTTGGCGTATCGGCACGTGCCGAAGCCGTGCCTCTCGCCGTCTTCGAAGCAGCCCTCGTACAGGTCCCCGCTGGGCTCGGTGATCGTGCCCATGCCGCACACCTTGTCGTCCACCCACTCGCCGTCGTACGCCTGCCCGCTGATCTGATCCAACCGGCCCTGGCCGTGCCTCTTGCCGGCCGACCATTGGCCGACGTAGACGTCGCCGTTTGCATACGTCAGCTGGCCCTCGCCGTCCCGCTCATCGTCGGCCCACTCGCCGTTGTAAATCTCACCCGAGACGTAGACCGCGGTGCCCGTGCCGTTGCGCTTGTCGGACTCCCAGTCGCCGCTGTACTTGGTCCCGTCGGCGAACTGCATGCTGCCGTGCCCGTACCGCTTGGGACCAGAGAACTCGCCCTCGTAGATGGACCCGTCGCTGAACGTCGCCACGCCTTCCACCTCGCTTGTCCGCCACTCGATCTCGAACGACAGCCCGTCCGCCGCTGCGGCGTAGTGGCCCGTGCCGCACATCATGCCGTGATCCCATGGCCCGCTGTACACCGCGCCGTCGGGGTAGACGATCTTGCACGCCCCGTGTAGCGCGTCGTCAGTCCAGGGGCCCTCGTACCGCACGCCCGTGCTCGTCGTGAGCACGCCGTATCCGGCACGGTCGCCCGCTGCCCAGACGCCGTCGTACGAGTCGCCGTTGGCGTAGCTGCAGACGCCGTGGCCGTGGGGCTTGTCGTCCGCCCACTCGCCGTCGTACACGTCGCCCGACACGTACCGCATGACACCCAGTCCGCTGCGGACACCGGCGTCGTACTGACCTTCGTATAGGTCGCCCGAGACGAACTGGCAGACGCCCCGGCCGTGGGGGAGGTCGTCGGCCCACTCACCGGTGTAGTCCGCGCTCCCGGCGAACGTGCACGTGCCGTCGGGTCCGTGCTTGAGGCCCCGCACCCAGGGGCCGTCATAGACGTCACCGCAGGCCCGGGAAAGCTTGCCGTGGCCGTGCTGCTTGCCGTCTTCCCACTCGCCCTCGTACACGTCGCCGTCCTCATCCGACCGCACCCCGATGCCGTGGGGGGCGCCGGCCTGCCAGGATCCTGTGTACTTCGCCCCAGAGGCATACGACATCGTGCCCTCGCCGTGGGGGTGGTCCGCGACCCACTGGCCCTTGTACACGTCGCCGTTGGCGTAGGTGCAGGACCCCGCGCCCTCCCGGCGACCCTGCTTGAACTCGCCCTCGTAGGTATGGGTGCCGGCCTCGTCCTCGCCGTCTGTCTCGTGGAAGAGGAGCCTGCCGCTGCCCTCCATGAGGCCCGCCTTCCATGACCCCGTGTAGACGTCGCCGTTGGGGAAGAGCATAGTGCCGTCGCCCTCGATGGCGCCCTTCACCCAGTCGCCCTGGTACGACCGCTGGTCGGGGTAGAGCACCGAGCCGTGACCGTGGCGCTGACCCTGGCGGAAGGCGCCGTCGTACTTCTCGCCGTCAGACTCGACGCAGACGCCCTTGCCGTGGCGGAGGTCGTTGGCCCAGTCACCCTCGTACTTCCAGTCCTCCGCGGCCGACGAACCGTATCCGTTGCCGTTCCTGCCCTTGCGGTAGGCCCCTTCGTAGTAGTCGCCGTTGGCGTAGTCGATCGTCACGTGGCCGCACGGCTCATCGGCCTCAAACGTGCCGTCGATGACGTCCCCGTGGGCTTGCACGAGGTGGCCCGGGCCGTGGCGGTGGCCGAGCCGGTAAGCCCCTTCGTACCGTCCCCCGTCTCCGAGCTCTGCGACACACTGGCCATGGGGCAGGCCCTCGGCGAACTCCCCCGTGATCTTGGTCCCGTCAGCCATGATAGCGGTGCCGACGCCGTGCGGGAGGTCGTCGAACTCGCCCTCGTATCGCTTAAACTGCCCGTCGTCCGTCCACACGCGGAGACCGGCTCCGACGCGGCGACCAGAGTCGAATGTGCCCTCGTAGTACCCGTTGGTGAGCGTGATACGGCCCGACCCGTGCATGAGGTCCTGGACCCAGTCGCCGTCGTACTTGACTGCGGCGTCGGACGTCTTCGGGTCCTCGACGAGCGTCTTGAACGTCAGCACGCCCGAGCCCTCGCGGAGGTCGTTGTCAAATGTGCCACGGTAGACGGACCCGTCGGCGTACGTCATCTCGCCTGCCCCCTGGCGTCTGATCCACTCGAAGCTGCCGTGGTAGGTCGCCCCGTCGGCATACTGGACCGTGCCAATGTTCTCAGCCTGCCACTCGATAGAGAAGGAGGTCGACCCGTCTGCGAGGGTGACGACGCCGATGCCGGTCTTGTTGCCGCCGACCCACGTACCCTTGTACGTGTCGCCCTCCGCACTGGTGTACTCGCCGTCGCCCTCCATGACATCATCCAGCCAGCCCCCGAGGAACGTGCCACCGTCTGCGAACACGCACCGGCCCGTCTGGGAGCGGCGGTCTGCCTTCCACAGGCCCGAGTAGGCGTCCCCATTGGGGTACTGCATCTCCCCCTCGCCCTCGCGCTGGTCCGCCTTCCACGTGCCGATGTACTCCCCGCCGTCGGCGTACTGCATCAGGCCGCTGCCCGACCTGACGCCGGCCTGCCAGTCGCCCGTGTACCTCGACCCGTCAGGGTAGACCCGGATGCCGTTGGGGCCGTCGGGCTGGCCGTGCTTGAACTTGCCCTTGAACGACCCGCCCTCTGTGTACTCCACGCGGGCTGGGCCTGTGGGGATGCCGTCCTCGAAGCCGCCGGTGAGGGTATACCGCGCGGTCGTGAGCGTGCCGGTTCCATGACGCTTGCCTGACACAAAAGTGCCCTCGTACTTCTCCCCGGCGCCGTCCTCGGCTCCCTGGCCGTGCTTCTGGCCGGCATTCCACTGGCCCTCGAAGCTGGACCCGTCGGCGGCGGTAAACGTGCCCGTTCCCTCCCGTTTGCCGTCAACCCACTCGCCGTCGTACTGGTCGCCGTTGGCGTAGGCCATGTTGCCGTGGCCCGAGCGCTTACCGTCCCGCCACCGACCCTTGTAGACGTCGCCGTTGGCATACTTGCACTCGCCCTCGCCCGAGCGCTGGCCCTTCGCAAACATGCCTGTGTAGACCTCTCCTGTCGCTAGTTCCATGGTGCCGGGGCCCTCGATGGTTCCCTTGAAGAAGGAGCCCTGGAAGACGTCGCAGTTTGGCCAGGTGAGGCTGCCGTGGCCGTGCGGCTCGTCGTCTTGCCAATAGCCCTCAAAGACGCGTCCATCGGCGTATTTCATCGTTCCGTTGAAGTTTTTCACGTCTCGGGACCAGTTGCCGTCGTATATGTCGCCATTGCCGTAGTAGCAGACGCCCTTGCCCCAACGCTTCCCGCTGTGCCACTGGCCGTCGTATTTGGTGCCATCACTGTATGTCATGACGCCCATACCGGCCCTGGTGCCGGATTCGTCGCTCATATGGCCTCAGTTTGCTGTGCAACTCAATGGCAAGTCAAAATTCCAGCAACCGCTCAGAGGACCCGGACGGTTGATAGCGCGGTTGGGGAAGTGTACCTTCATGTCCTAGGCATGCTTGGCCGCCGAATAAAAAATTTGTGGTGGTCAGTCGAATCGATGCCGACAGCAGGATGGGGGGGGTCTTCCCAGACTAAGTCTAGAACTTGACTGCACACTGACTGGCACACACATTGCTTCAGTATCACCGCACCCTGGGCATTTTCTTGCTTTCCGGCGCTGTCTCTCGATTTGTATTTACAGAACGGCCGGAGACGCTTAAATGGCCAACCCGAAAACCGTGATGACGCAGTACATGCTCTTGCTCTCCCAAGTGACTGCAGCAAGGCCGTCCGAGCCCGAATCCCAGTAGCAGGAATTTGAGACGTGAAGACCGGCACCGACCTTCTGGCTGATGACACAGGTGGACATATACTTGTAAGGCTTGTTCATCGCCACAAGCTTCTTCGTTACAGCCTCAAGGATGGTGTTGGACCACTCTTCGACCATGGCATGCTGGTATGGCGAATTGCCGAGGATCTCTTCAATAGTCTGTGTGAGAATGGGCATATATCCGTGTACAAACATCTTTCACAATGCTGCTGACCTCCTCAGTAACGAAAGTAGCGTCGTTCATGCCGAATGTTCTTCTTGTGCATTTTAAGGCCTAGCGATGATTTCGTCGTATAGGGTGGCTCTGGAGGGCTCTAAGCATCGGACAGATCTCCAATGCCCCTCAAGTGTCATACCCATTTCGTCAGACAGACCCCGACTCCACACTGGGTCGGGTCACCGTGCGACAGTCCATCCTTTAGTGAGTAACATAGTAACATAGCGGCGCCCCCTCCCCCTTCACCGCCCGCCGACCAGGGCCTGCACCTGGCTCCATCGGGCCCGACCCTGCTCGAGCTCCGTCTCCAGCCCGGCCACACGGCCCTCCGCCTCGAGCTGCCGGGCCTTGGCCTCGTCCAGCGCCTTCTTGAGCTGTGATGAGACCGCCTCAGCTGCATTAGCCCTGCCCTCCGCGGTCTCCACCCTCTCCAGCAGCAGCGACACCTCCCTTGTCGCCTCATCCGCCTCCCCCCGACTCGCCTCGAGGTCCGAAGTCAGCTGCCCGACCTGACTCTGTAGTGCGTCCGCCTTCTCCTTCAGCTTCTTCTTCTCCTCGTTGTACCTGTCAATGTTGGTCTGTGCGAGGCCTACGGACTCCTTCACCCCGTCCAGCTCGTCTCTAGCGGCATCCCTCTCTGCTCTGTACCGGCTCACGAGGCCCTCGAGCTCGTCATGGTCTTCGCTAAGCTCCTCGACATTTGACTCGAGCTCCTCGACTCGACTCCGGCTTGACTTCAACTCCGACTCTGCCCGCGACGCCCGGGCCTCCAGCTCGGCATGAATGCTCCTCCACCGCTGTCCGAGTTCCCGCAGACTCGCGATCTCCTCGCGCTGCTCGATGATCTTAGCCTTGGCGACCTCCAGCTTTGCCGTGCTCTCTTGCATGGCGTCTTCGTACTCGGCGCTGAGCTTCCTATACCTGGCATGAGTCGCGTTGTAGTATGTCATCGAAGTCTCGGTCAGTTCCTCATGCTCGGCCTGGAGATGTCGTAACGCGCTTTCTGTCGCCTTTCTTTCTCTCTCAGATGCGGCCAGTTGGCTCCGTAACACCGCCACGGGCTCCTCGGCCTCGGCAAGCTCGGCGTGTCGCCCCTCAAGGTCTGCTATATGATCCTTCAGAAGCTTCACTTCCCGTTCAAGCCGAGATGCCAGCTGGCTCGCGTCCATTTGCCCATGAGTGTTCTTCTCGACCATCGACTCGAGCCTCACGACCAGTCTCTCACGGTCGGCGAGCTTGCGGCGGAGATCATCCCTCTCTAAGGTAACCTCGCCCAGTGATTTCGTCTTATCTCTCAGATCATCGCCGACTGCGGCCTTTTCGCGCTCTATCGAGGCCAAATCCTTGCGGAGTCCCTGGACGGCCTCGTCGTTGTTCGACTGTAGGTCCCGCGATCGTTTTTTAAGCTCTCTATTTTCCTCTTTCAATGCTGCGTATTCTATCTTGGACCTTTTCAAGCCGGCTCTGGAGTCCTCGACAAATTTCAACAGAGCTTTCATCTCGGACTTCTTAACAGACATCGATTCGCCATCATCAGGATGCCGTGGAGGTCTTCGCTGACTAGAATTGCCAGCTGGGCTCATCGTTGCTGCAAGCTCGTCACTAACCAAAAACTGTGCCAAAACTGACAAATCCGCAAAGAGACCAGAAGGACACAAAAGGCTCAATCCACAGAGATTCAAGAAAATTTACGGCAAACTACAGCACGGACTTATTGCCCGTCACAACGGGAGGCAGCGGCAGGGCACCAGGCATCGGGTCGTCGGGCGGTATCCTGACGTGCGTGTCGGCGTCCTCGAGCCGCCTGATCCTGAGCGAAACGTCGTTCACAGCGTACTGGATGGCCTGGTAGACCATGAGCGTGCGCTTGAACCCGGTTTCTGAGCCCGAGTACATCAGGCTCATGAGGATTTCATTGAGCTCCTGCTCCTTCCGTGATAGGTCCGCCAGCCTCGCCTGGAGCGGGCACAGACAGTCCTCCTCGATGTGCGCGTTCAGCTCGTGTGCGGAGATCCTATAGGGGATGTCCGCCACCACTGGGGGGACCGAGGGCACGTCCGACACGGCGAGGCGGGCTGGTGGGACAAAGGGTGGCTTGAACTCATCCAGTGGCTGCGGCCCGAGGTTCGTACGCTGCTGGCACTTAGTAACATGTGCCATGAGCTGCACCGTGGATGTCCCGGGGGCGAAGTAGGACTGGCAGATCTTGCATTGCTTGATCTTATCATGGTCTTTCCTATGGCTCCAGTCTCCATTCGCCCACAGAAGATCAAGACGATTGATCGTATCGTCTTTCATTTTCCGCAAATACATCTTCTTATCGGGCCAGTTCCATAGATAGAAGTGTGTTTGAATGCTGCTGCTTGCTGCCGCCTCATCTCCGATTGCTGGCGCTAATGATGGGGCCTCAACTGGTGGTTGATGTTCAGTGGTCGGTATGGGCTGGTGAGAGAGGGACGAATAGCCAGGCAAGTCCATATTGCCTGATGTTCGTTTGACTGCTGTGCAGAATTATCAAAGCCATAATGTATACGCGTAAATCGAGATGAAGCCACCATTTCCGCGCAATGAGACCCATCGTACTGGCTTGAGAGAGTTCTGGGCGTCTTTGTTGCTTCCAATCGCGACTGCCAGACAATAATTGTCAATACAGGTCGACTTGCCATTGTAGAATCAGAGCTATCAACCTCTATTCAATACCATCAGTATTATCCAACAGCTCACTACTCCCCATGCTGCACTGACCGCCCCACACCACCGGATGTACGAACATGCCATCAGTCATCCAGCAGACAGCAGCAGACACCGAGACACACCAACGCCACAGACAGGAAACTGGGTTTACAGTAAACATGTCTCGATGTAACCACCAATCAAACCCAAACCCCACCAAACCTTGTCCAATGAGTCAGCCCCTGCTCAGACCAGGGTCAGCGTCAGGTTCGACGTCGGCACCCTGTTCGTGCTCTCGTAGCTCGGCGGCGGCATCATCCTCTTGGGCGGTGACCGGAGCCGCTTCTGAGGACTCGCGCTCTTCGGTGCTCGCCTGGTGCCCGACTCGCCGCCCCGATTCCCGTACGGGGGCAGTACGAACTTCTGTGTGGACGATAACTCGTATCCGCCACCAGAACCCGGTGCTCCAGTCCGCCCCACCCCCTCAGGCCCCAGGGTCATGGAGGGCTGGGGGTCGGCTGTGCTCCACTGGCCCGAGCCCTGGGACGCTGGGGGGTAGGCGGGCTCGCTCTCCCATGCTGTGGGGAGGATTGGAGAGGGATCGGGGCAGGGGGTGCGGGCGGCGGCCCTGACCTCCATCAGCTGCTCGACGGTAGACTCGGCCACCCCGACAAGCTCCTCGATCTTCTTGGGGATCAGCTCGCGGAGTTGGATGGCCTCTTGCTGCAACTTCTTGTTGTCGGCGTCGAGCACGGCCACTCGGGACGTCTGGGCGCGGACGGTGTCCTGCGTCTCGGTGATCTTGTGCTGCATGCTAGCAATCTCCGTGCGGATGCGAGACATCTCCTTCCGGGTGTCTTCATGCGCTCTGCGGACGATTTCAAGCTCGCTCGTGTTGGTTTCGATTGAACCCTCCAGCCTGGCAAGCTCATGCCGTGAAATTCCGCGTCCAGATCTAAAATCGCCTTGTGTATACAGGACACTCCTACTTTGACGGAAAGACTGTGCGTACATGCTCTGAACATCGGACCGATCACCAGCGTGCCCGCCAAAGTTTGAACGCGTCGGCGATGTATTCCGAGAAGCTATACTAGATGAACGGAGTCTCTTCAATAATTCGGTTGGTTTGAATGGGTCCTCGTTGGACTTATCCATCCTCGCGGTCGTTTCGAGCTCTAAAGTGCGAATTTTTGAAACGTCTACCAGCGCACGTCCATGCTCCTCCCAGGTCGGAAGCACACCATAAAGCCTGGCTGATGGCTCGGAGCAGAAAAGTTTTGCCAGAAAAGCGCCAAAGCCAAAAGTATGAGCACAGGGCGAATGAAGTTCCCTAAGTTATCAGCTGATGATCTAAGGCTAAGAATATCCGAAACATTCATGGGCCGGTATGACTGTGCGCTCTCATCCCTCACCATCGTTGACAAAAGGGACATTCTTGCGTGTTTGGGCAACCTTCTGGTGTCTCAAGGCAATGAGGACATGTCTCCAAGCTTACATGTTCAATTCATGAACTTCTCTACGCTTATGACCAAGTTAGGCTTCACCACAGGCAGCGCCGAACAATCCAAGGACCGCGCGCTCCACCGCCCAATGTTTTACAAAGGCGAGAGCTTCGAAGAGGCCTTGAGCCAGATCTTCGGTTACCTAGCAGCGCGTGAGCTTGTGGTGAAGGTGGCAGTGCAGCACGACTCTGTGAATCAGGTCATCTCAGACGCCCAGGCCAGACGGGACGAACTCCGCGAGAACCAGGAGCGGGCTGCCATCAAAGACGAGGAGGTCAGCCGCGAGCTCGAGCAGGAGAGACGCAAGGTCACCAGCGAGCGGCAGAGACAGGAGGCAGTCGAGCGGTGCATCCAAGAGGACGAGGCGGTGAGGCAGCAGCTCGGCGAGAAGCACGACCTTCTCGTAATGGACCCAGAAGAGCTCCGGGCATCGAATACCGAGCTCGAGGCCAACCAGAAGGCTGTCCGGGAGCAACTGAGGCGGCTCCGCACCGAGCTGCAGCAGGGTGAGGTTGAGCTGATGCAGTTCAACGAGACCCTGAACCGTGTACAGGGCCTGCTGATCGAGGAGCGGGTGGACACCGTGGAGGAGCTCGACCACGACATCCATGAGCTCACCCAGACGCTCGACTCGGGGATGCAGGAGCTCACGTCGCACCAGGCGACGGTGAAGGTCCGGCAGAAGACTATAGAGCAGCTCAACAAGCAGCTGGACGCCCTCAAGGCCGCCGTCGTCAGTGGGACCGGCGGGTCTGGCGATGCGGACGAGCAGCGGAAGGAGGAGAGCTTGCGGGAGTCACGCCAGCGGCTGCAGCGGGAAATCGAGGAGCTCAAGGCCGAGATGGCCAAGCTCGCTGAGTTTTATGAGGCCCGCAGCGCCAAGGTGCGGGCGATGTTCGAGGCGGCGCAGGGCCAGGTGCAGATGGAGCTGGCCGGGTTCGCCGAGTGTCTGGCGCTGCCCAAGTAGACGAGGGGGCCTGTCATCGTAGCTCACCCCATTGTAATAAAGGAGATAGTCGCCTGTCTGATCGGTGCTGATGACTGTTGGAGACTATATACACGTCTGAACCAGAATTACATGGCACGAACTTTAACATACATACACCCCCTACCTCACCGGCCCAGGAACGCCCGAACATTGACGACGCGCCGCTCGACGTCGTCGGCCGTATGGGTCAGCATCACGCTCACCTTGGACGTCGCCCAATGGTCTGCCTTCAGATGGTACTCAGCGGACTCGGGGTTCAGGGCGGGCGGCTTGAACTTCATCGTGACTGTGGCCGTCGCCCCGGAGTCGAGCGTGCCCTTGAGCGGGGCAATGGTCAGCCCCTCGAGGGTGGGCGCCTCGATCTCCCATGACGAGGTCGACTTCGCTGGAGCCGCCCCGTTGCGGATGAGGACAGTGCGGGTCGACTCGCCATTGGCCGTCTCGTCCTTGAAGTTGTCGTCGAACAGGATGACAGGGCACCGGCCGCCGAGCTTGGCTGAGGCCCGTAGCGCTGCAATGTCCTCCGCGCTCTCGAGCAGGTTCGATGAGAGCACCAGGGGCTTGTTGTGCACATGCAGGGCGAGCGGGATCTCCTTGACGAGGTGGATCTCGTCTACTATGAGACGCACGGCTGCCGTGTAGATCCCCGCCGTCCGGGCCGACGCGAGCAGCGTCACCTCGACCTCCTCGTGCGGCCCGACCTCCGTCTCACCCGGCTGGGCGATGAACACGGGGCCAGTGGGGTCGATGCACGAGGGGTCGACCACCTCAGCCTTCAGTGTGCACGTCAGGCTGGTAATGTTCTTCAGCTTGATCGTGCGGGTCGACTCAGACAACGGCATGGAGCCTGGGAAAGCGATGAAGGTCACCTCGGGGTCGACCACCAGGCGCGGCAGGGCGCCACGGCCCCTGAGGTTGGCAGTGACGCCGTGGCCGTCAGAGGAGCGTACCATGAGCTGGCCGAGCTCCTCCACAGCTTCGTGGGGCGAAAACTGCACTCGGACTTCAAGCGACTGCTGGGACGTCACATTCCTGCTCCATATGGAGTTGAGCACCTCGAAAATACCAGAAGCGTGGGGGTGCTCGGTATTGAGAGACACCATGGCGTTTCCGTTTGTACTCAGCAGGAACGACCGCACGACCTTCCTTCCGATGGCTACGTCCCCGAAGTCGAGTGTGATCTGAGCCTGCCCGTCCCCCACCGCCTGGTCGGGCAGTTGGGCGAAGAGAGGCGGCTCGACCACGATTGTCTCGAGCTGGATGAGCTGGGCTTGTGCCGAGCAGGCGGGGTTTGCTGCGAGTGTGGCCCCAGCTGTGGCCATGTCGATGGGGTCTGACGCGAACAGTGGGATGGAGAACGTCAGGGCTGGGCCGACCGGCTCGCCCTTGGGCCGGGGCCGGTCGTCAATCCGGACGAATTTGTATGACCCGTGGGCCATGAAGGTCGCCCACTGGGCAAGGGCGTCGGGGTCGAAGTGGCCCCGCTTGGGCCTGAACTTGACGATCACCTTCAGCGAGGACTTCGCGGGAATGTTACCGGCCCGCGGTGTGAAGCTCAAGGGGCAGTCGGCCGCGGGGAGGGCGAGGTCGAACCAGCGGGGGGCGTTGCCGTCATTCGTCAGGGTGAGCGTCGTCTCGACGTTGTCGTCCCAGGCTACGGCGGGCAGCAGTAGCAGCTGAGGTCTGGGTACAAGAGGTGGTGTGATGCACTTGCCGGCGATAAAAACTGTAGTCTCGAACCCGAGGTCTGTTTGGACCTTGACAGCTGAGCTAAGTGGGGCAACCGCACGGGGCATGAACACAAAGGTGACCGGCAGGGTCGTCTGCGCGGGTATGGCGAAGATGCCGTCATTGGGGACAATCCGGAGATCCGGTGGCACCTTAGTGAATCTGATAATCTGCTCGACCAACGCTGTGTTCGTGACATCGACCACCATAGACCGGGACTGCCCGATGTACACTGTGCCGAAGTCCAGGCGGGAGCGGGGCGTGCCCGTGTGGGCGATCGACGGGGCGGGGGAGTCGGCCTCGACAACCTCGGGGTCAGCCTCGGCTTCGGCATCCTTGGCCTCGGCCTCGCTGTTGTCGGCGGGCTTTTCTTCGTCTGCTTCCGACGCCACAGGCTGCTCCTGTACGACAGTCTCTACCCGTTGCTTCACGAGCACAGTCGTCTCAGTCACCCGCAGTTTAAGGCCAATTCTGACCTTGAGCGGCTGGCCGGGCACCGCCACCGACATCGGCACCCTCATAACGCCGCTACCGTCAACCCAGTCCGGGTGTGCCGCGGCTATCTGCTGGGTCTTGCCATAGTCCGGCGTCAGCTTCACTGCGATGCCCATCGTCGATTCCCGCTGGACCCAGGCGGACTTGGGGGTGCAAGCAATGAGTCCGGTCCGGGCCACGTCGGCGGGGATCTTTGCCGTGAACGACAGAGTGACGTGTGATGAGTTCTGCAATGTCACAATCTGCCGATAAGTGTCACCGGAGATCACAGTCTGGAAATCGACTGTATCTTCAACCGCGGAGATCGGATTCGGTTCACCCGCCGCCCTGATGTGCAGGTCGACGGACCCATAGTGCGCCGACTCGTACTTCAACGACTTCTGGACCTCGGCGGACTCACTGACCATCGACAGCACCGTAGGAGCGCCCAGAGCGGTGCCGACCTCCTTGTCTGTCCGGGTCTCCTGGGCTTCCTGGTCGGCCATGATCTCCTGGAGCTTCTTGAGCTGGGCAAAGGCGCCGATCTCCGCCGTGAGAGTGGACCTGAGCTGGGGTTTGTACCGGATGGCGAGCATCGTGTGGAGCTCGTCATCCGTCTTCGGTTTGAACGCGACGATGAATGAGGTTGCTGACCGAGCTGGGACGCTGAATATGCGGCTGGTTTTGGAGTGCATGAGGGCGTCGTCCATATTGCCCAGACCCTCCTCGTCGTCGGAGTCGTCCTCTGCGGGGGCGTCACCCGACATCTCCTGGACCAGAGAGGCGACGATGGGCGTGTCCACCGGGGCCAGAGTCGCCTTGGTCGAGGCCACGTCCGATACGAACTCGGCCACGGAGCTCCCTGGTGCAGGTCGGGCCCCGAGTCGGCTCGGCGGGTTGAGTGCAGCCGTGGGTGTGGCATTGCCGTAAACCTCCTCCTTCGGCTCGAACCACTCGACCAGACACACGGCGTCAAGGGCACCGTGGTTTGTCAGCGTCACCAGGCGGTGAGTGGTCGACCCGACGTAGGCCGGGGGAAACACGATGGCGGGCTCGGACAGCTGGAGGTCGATCTTACGGCCGCGGCATCTGATAGGGACGTATAGGATGCCCGTGTCGCACCGCACTTCCAGCTCCGCGTCGAGGTCATTGGGTGTGTTCGGGGTGAATGTGAGCAGGACGGGCACCGACAGACCAGCTCCAAGCAGGCCGGGCTTCTTGTACTCCACGTCAAACACCCTGGCGGCGTCCGGGGGCAGGTCTGCGATGACGAAGCTGGATCGGGTCAGACTCGAGTTCGTCAGTGTCAGCTTGAACTTATACGACTTGCCGGGAGAGTAGTCTGTGAACTCGACCACTGCGGGCGACGGTGTGTAACTGGCGCCTTCGAACACCCGCCCCGCCGTCACCTGTGGTCTGGCCGTGTAGTTCATGCCCCGGGTGACGCCCCTCGCCTGCATGCGTGTGGTGGGCTTGAACCCGGGCTTGGGCTTGCTCGCGGTGTCCAGGACGATGTTGTCGCTGGTGTCCTCGAAGTCGCCGTCCTTGAACATCGATCTCTGGGCGATTGCGGCAGTTTCTGTGGCTTGGGCGATCGGCTGGAGCAACTCGCGGTGGTTCATGCCAGCCTTGCGAGCCATGCGCTTGAGCTCCTTCTCGGCACGCAGCACGATGTCCTGGGTGGCCTTCCCGCTCCCGAACGAGTGAGTGGGGATCCCGTCGACACCGGAGGACAGCCGCTCCACCACCCGCTCCGCCCTGATCTGCTCCAAGTTCGGCACAGTACGCTCCTGGTCCTTCCTCGCTCTGTCTGCGGCCTCGAGTCTCTTGATCCGCTCCCCGTCCTCCCTGACCCACTGCTCCACGGCCTCCTGGTTTGACTGAAGCCGCTCATCACGTTCCTTCAGGAGGCGTGTCTTCTCCTTCTCGACGTCGCGCTGTCTGAAGACCTCGTATGGGTTCTTCCCGGCCTTGAGGAGTGCGTCCATGTTGCGATGCAGGGTGGCCTCGCGCTTGGCCTTGCGATCAAGGTTCTTGTGCGCTGAACTCTTCACCTCGGATTGTATTTCCATCAATTTGTCCTGGAAACGCTGGGTAGCTTCCTTTCTCCTTGCCTCCTCGCGCCGTTTCTTCTCGGCAGCGTGTTCTTCCTCCTTCTTGCGCTTTTCGGCCTGAATACGGGCACGCTCGCGAGCTTTCTTCCTCTCAACGTCGCCTACTGTGATCTGGAGATCACAGTCAGTGAGAATGACCATGGAATTTCGCTCGGGTTGTTGTGGTGCAGGTTAGCGCCGAGTGCCTGTGGTATTTAGAGGGTTTATGTTTAGAGGGTTTATGTGGAGGATTCATGTAAAGGTGACTTAGGCTGTCGACCCCCCTGGGATGAACTCCAGAGGACTGAACAGGTTCAGTCTGACGGCCCACCTGTCGTACACCAGAAGGGTAGCGGACATGAGGGCGTCGGCGATGGTAAGAGCGACGGTTCTGGGCGGGATCTTTTTTATTTAGACTGAACAATTCTAATCCTGCGCGGCACACTACCTCCACTCACCCACTTCAGCCCTCGTCTGTACCATCTGGCTTTCGTGCTTTCAGTCGTCGGTCTGCACGAAAAGATGCGTCGTCTGTCGTCCATCATCTGTGTCGAACGCTGCTGTCTTCTTTCGCGTCTGTGCTCGTCTGTTACGCGCTCATCTGTCGTCCATTGCCGGCGTCTGAAGCTCGTGTCGTCTTCGTCATCTTAGTCTGTTGTGAGAGACACAAGTGGTGGAAAGCGGTTGTAGCAGTAGTAAAGACGCTTTGTGTTGTATGATGCTGGTTTCTTGTGTTTTGAGGGATGCTGCTAGCTGATGAACCCTGAAAAGAAATGATCGTAAGGTAAGGTACCTTACCTTACCTTAAGCAGATCGTCATTGCTCAGCAAAAGGTGTCGAAGGCAAAGGCAGCGGATCGGTGCAGGTGGATTGGCGACATGGCGATGTGGAGGGACCCTGACATAACCCCACTCGTCCAGGACTTCGTCACGGCTTATAGCTACATTGGCTTGTGCAAGCCATTTGACACCTGGTTGGGCGAGTACTCCACAGCCACCCGGGTCTGGCTCTCGCGCGCGTCACCCGGGTACCTGACCCGTCTTCGTGCTGGATTAGAACGGGTGCGTCCGCTCCTCCATGATCGGCCAGGTGTTCGACAGGATTGTCTCGACACCATAGGCGAGCTCGACACTGAGGTTGCCGCCATAGCCGCCGATCATGGCATGCATCATCGTCAAATGCATGCATTGCCCGAGGGGCAACGGGTGGGTCGCACTGGTACCGTGGCTGAGGCCCTCGTCGGCGTGCTGTCGTGCGTCACGCGCATGAGTGCTGCAGTGACCAAGCTGGTCACACTCACTCGTGCCGTGAACCTCGAGCTCAGTCAGGCCCTGCCAGAGCCGAAGCTCGTTCCGTTCGTGCCGATGGCACCGGTCAGGCCTGGGTTCATGACCATCGAGTACGGTTATATGTCGCTCACCCCAGCGATGAAGAGGCGCCTGCGTGTGCACGTGAATTGGTCAGCAACTAAGAACTTGACCACTGAGCAGGTTGATAGATACGAGCGTGATCACGGCGACATCACCAAGCTCCGCAGAGT
This sequence comes from Carpediemonas membranifera, assembly GCA_019828565.1. NCBI lineage: Eukaryota > Fornicata > Carpediemonas > Carpediemonas membranifera. The sequence goes on along the minus strand of JAHDYR010000038.1, from coordinate 728,657 downwards.
GCTCTCTGTGAAGACTGACGGGGTCTCTGTTGCTGTGACGGTTTGGGTGGGTCGCGAGAAATACCGTGGCGGTCGGGTGGCTGACCGGCCCACGTACAAAAAGGGTAGCAATAACAAGCGGGCTCGGCTCGGTCAGGATGACGCCGAGGCTACTCCTGCCCCGGACATTCAAGCTCTCATGGGCTTCGACCCTGGTGCTCGGTCGCTGGGCGGCTACACGATCCGCCGCCCAGACGGGCAGAGTGTATCTGGCGTACTCGCTAAGTGTGGCTACACTGCCACCCCCTCTTTCCGCGTGAATATGAGCGCAGCATCGTTCAAAACGACAAGTCTAGAGGCTCTCAAACAGTCGATTAGGTTTGTCCATGAGAACATCATCAACGAGGGGACGAGAAAGTGTTTCCGCCGTGCGAGTTTTGCCAATCACTGTCTGCGCCTGAAGCACTTCGCCCGGGCTGGACGTTAACTCCTGGATGATCTCGGCGGGCGCCCCCCGGAGCCCATTCATCTCGAAGTCGCGTATGGGGCTGCACTGTTCGGTTCCGCCGGCACTCCCTCCTGTGCTCCGTACCGCCACTTTGCTCGAGCTCTCCCTGGCATCATGCTCCGGCACAACGTCGTCGTGACTGTCACGATGGTCTCCGAATTTCGCACTTCCATCGTGTGCCCACACTGCAAAGCACACTTCAGACGTGTGGTGCACACACACCGCACCATGCTCTGCCAGAATCCCGCGTGCGAGGGAGCTCCATAGCGCGTTGAACGGCTTCGTCGGCATCCCGAGCAGAGAGACATACTTCTCAATCTCTCTCACCGAGATAAGAGCGCCAGCGAGAACATCCTTTGGTGCACCTATGATGCAACTTCAGATCAGATAGAGCAATCTCCTTTCCACTACGACTCCCAGAGAGGTGCTCTTCCTCGCTATCATTAACTTGCAAAGTTGAGCAAGCACGCGCTACAGCGGCGCGTGATATGCTGCGCACGATTGATAGAGAATGATGAACCACACTGCGATCCTGATGCTGCTCGGATCACTGTGTGTTTTGGACTCAACAATTCTAATCCTGCGCGGCACAGTGCCGTATATGAGTAAATTAACCCTATTATCCCCGATTATCGATCCGTTTATGGCCATATTATCCCTCAATTCCCGTTGATTGCTCTCTATTAATACGGGGCGTCGGTTGAGAGCGAAGCTCCCGGGTCAGCGCGAAGCAATCATACTAATACAAGACACACGCACCACTGAGGAGGTTGGCCCGAGCTGTGTGGCCGGCACGACTCCAATGAAGTCGGCCTTTGGAGACAGAATGGAGGTTCTCGACGAAAAGTTGAGTGCGCTCTTAGAGCAGAACCCAGACGATGAGCTACGGGCATTCATCATCGTAGCGAAGGAGGCATACGACAAATTCGGCACTGAAGACGAGGAGGCTTGCCCAGCGTCGCTTGTTGTGGAATTCCTCACCATGACCCTCGATGAGTTCAGCGACGATGCGGAGGCGCGCCAAGATCCCCGCTTCTCCGGCCTTTTGCTCATGCTAGCGAAGTTCGTCGATCCCGAGCTCGTCTATCTGTATGCCGAGGACAAGCACGTCGCGCCACTCAGCAGCAACCTCATCCTACGCCGTATCGGCGGCTTCATCGCCGCAGACGATCTGCCCTCGGCCGCCGCCGTCGCTCGTATGGGTCTTGAGCGCCTGTCGCAGCGACTCGACGACACTGCCCTAGACGCCTTCAGGGCCAAGGAGCTCGAGAAGCTGCGGCAGTCGCTGGAGAGCATGACTCCACCCAATGTCGACACGACCCACCCCACCGCCCAGCCTCCCCGCCGCACGGTCGACGTGGCCGACATCCGCGCGGCCTTCGAGGAGACTCGCGCCAAACCCGCACCCAAAGCCGCGCCGAAGCTCGAGCCCAAGCAGTCCCCCAAGCAGAAGCAGCGGGCGGTTCGGAAGAAGCCGAGTGACCCCGCCCCTTCGTTCACCGTCGTCGACGACCCGACCGGCACTCTGCTGCGGGTCAAGCTCAACTTCGGGAAGACATGGCCGTGGCAGATCGAGCGGCCCGGCCAGCTCGCCTATCCCATCGAGAAGTTCATGGCTGGTGGGTCAGGGCCGGAGCAGTCGCTGCCCGAGGTCTTCATCGCCAGGGCGGACGAGTGGGAGGCCGCCAAGAACCGGGGCCAGAGCAAGCGGAAGTGGAAGAAGGTCGTGTTCCAGCCCCCGCCGCCGGAGAGTGAGCCCGATGTAGAGCAGGAGGCCTCGCGGGAGCTGCCCCGGCGCGTGTCGTTTGTCGAGAAGGACACGCCGACGCTGAACATGCCGAAGGACAGCCCGACCATCTCCCTCCAGCCGGCTCCCAGACCGGAGCCCAGGGAACACGCCACGGTCAGCAGCCTCAGGAAGCCCGAGACGGCCCCGCCCAAGGCCACACTCCAGACACCCAAACCTGCGACCGCCACGCGACATGTCGACCACCGGACGCCTGGGCTGGTGGAGCCGAGGCCTGCTCTCCATCCCACCCCTGCCGAGCCCGCGCGTGAGGTCCCCATAGAGTCAGGTGAGGATGACAATGAGCCCGTCGACCTGCACGCCAAGCTCGCCGACTTCGCCCCGTCGGTCACGGTCGGCCTCAAGGCGACGCCGCTGGTTTTCACGCCGATTACACGGGCCACAGTCGACTTCTGCGAGCGAATCATCGCAGCCGAGTCCGACAACGCGATCTGGACCTTCGACGAGGCCGCCTTCCTCGACAGCATCGACAGCGCCGACCTATCCACCCCCGACCTCGACGCGCTGCTGGAGGAGGCCGGCCTGACCTACTCTGAGCTGGATGACCAGCCCGCCGTCCCCGGGTCTGTCGGCGATCTGGTCGATATGGCTGCCATGCCGGACCCTGCGCTGGCCGTCGACCCCGCGGGATCCCCCAGAGCTGGTTCTGGCCAGGACATATTTACGATCACGGCGAGCGTGTCGCCCTCGTTCGCCAACAGCATGAGCTTCGAGGTGCGGGAGGACACGATCTGCAGGTCCCTGGAGCACTCATTCGCCCTGCCGAGGACGCCGGGACGGGTCAGGACGCCCAAGCCCTGCACACCCGCCCCGCCCAGGGGGGAGAACATGCCCTCGGTCACGCCGTTCGTGAGGGACGGACAACTGCCGCTCATGACGCCGGCGGCGATGGCGACTACGGGGCGGAGGGTGCCGCTGAGCGTGCTGAAGTCGACCAAGGTCACGGCCGGGGACCTGATGAGGGGGAGGACGCCCGGGCGCAGGTAAATGCTGACGGCGCGGGGTATTGCGGAGGCAGCGGAGTTTAGACCATTTTCGTCACGCGACATTCGAGCAACACAAACTCTCGATGACGCGAAGCTGCCGAAAGTACGCTATCACGGAGCTATTCTCACACAGATGGTGCGTTACAACAGCAGCAACACGGCTGCAGCGCGATTCTCTCACACAGCACGCCTGACGCGTTTGATCTGCAAATTCCATGATTACACAGCCAGTGGTACGTATCGAGGCTGCATTCTCACGCAGCGACGACTGCAGAGCAGTAGACGCTCAGATCCGCACCGCAATCTCCGAGCGCCCCGGCCCCGAGGGCATCCAGGTCCGCAAGCGAGGCGAGACGCCGATCACCGTCCAGGACCTCGAGCAGGTCGTCCAGTACCTGCTCAGCGCGGGCATAGAACCTGATACGCTAACGATGGAGCTCACTGAGCCCGCCGTTACCGTCACGATGGTGGATGGCAGACTCGAGGCCGACCATGAAGATGGCTCGGTTGAGCTCGCGCTCGAAGCATGGAACACGCGGTCCACAGAGCCTATGGCTGGTGTGTGCATTAAGACACTGACAGGGCATGGCAAACAGGTGCTTGGTGTCGCCACCTCCCCCGACGGCACCATCACTGCGTCACCTGATGGCACCGTCAAACAGTGGGACTCGGCCACTGGTCAGTGTATCAGGACCATGAAGCATGAATGTGAGGTGTACGCCGTTGCCGTGTCGCCGGACGGGTCGACCATCGCGTCTGGGGGGCGGGACAATCTCGTCAAGCTCTGGGACGCAGCCACAGGCCAGCAGACCCAGACACTCAGTGGGCACACTGAATTTGTGTGGCGCCTTGCATTCTCGTCTGATGGCCGCACCCTGGTCTCCGGATCGGCTGACAAGACCGCCAAGGTCTGGGACGTCGAGAGAGGGCAGTGCAGGCTGACACTCACAGGGCATGGTCATCATGTGTATGGCGTGGCCATCTCCCCTGATGGCTCGACCATTTACACTGGAAGTGTTGACAGCACGATCAAGCAGTGGAGCTCCGCCACTGGCGCATGCATCAGGACCATGAACCATGGCGCACAAGTCTACAGCATTGCCGTGTCACCCGATGGGGCCATCGTCGCATCCGGCAGCGATAACGCCGTCAAGTTGTGGGACCCTGCAACTGGCCAGCTTATTCCCCATATTACCCTCGCTGGGCACAGCAGGGATGTACCGAGGTCCGCGTTCGGGCAGACTGCGCAGGTCGGGGGATTCGGCAACAGAGCGGGTTTTGCCATGCCGGCCACGCCCTTTGGGCACACCAGGCACACCAGTTCTGTGTTTGGCCTCGCCTTCTCCCCCGACGGCAGGACTCTGGTGGCTGGGTCTGCAGACAAAACTATCAAGCAGTGGGGCGCGACCGGGGCACTGATCAGGACGCTCTCGGGGCATGGTGATGTGGTGAGGAGCGTCGTCTTCTCCCGAGACGGCTCTATCCTCGTCTCTGGGTCCAGCGACAATACAGTCAGGCTCTGGAGCACACTCCCCCGCATCCCCCAGTTCCTGGCCGTCAACCAGCGCTGCTCCAGCCCAGTCGCCCCCGACGCCGACATCGCCATCGACCCTGGCGACTCAGCAGCACTCCCCTGCGACCTCGCTCGCATCCTCCTCCACTTCCTCGCCACTGGTCTGCCCCGCTCCTTCACGATGACGCTGACCCGCCCCGCCGCCAGAGTCTGGCTGGAGAACAAGTTCGCCAAGACAGACTCCGAGGACGCCGGGCTTGCCAAGCTTGTCAGATGCTTCAACGCCAGCCTGCGTGACCAGGTTGTCTCCGATCTTTACTCGGGAGCCGTCTCGGACGTTTTCCTGATCGACGCGACTGTTGACCAGCTGAGGCAGGTCGTGACTCACGTCTCATCGCACGCAGTGCCGAGCAGCTTCACTGTCACCACCGCCGACCCAGCCACAACCGTCACTCTGACCGATGGCCTGTTCAGCGCCGACCGGCATGCCCTCGAGGTCGACGCGATCCTTTCTGATGGGAACTTCCGGCTGATGCTTCAGACAGCCATGGCCGAGCAGGAGCATAACATGGGGCTGCTCAGAGCTGAGCTGTCCGACCTGAAGGCGACCCTGGCCTCGTTCTGCGCCTCGCCCCAGACCGGCCGGTTCACCGAAGCCAACCGCGCCGCGGACATCAGCGCCATGCTCGAGGGCCACCCCCTGCTCTCGGCCGCCATCCCGGCCCACGATGGCGTTGGCCCCATCCCGTCGCCCGCTGGTCTCATCAGCCGACTCGGCCATGCCAGACGCCAGCCAGAGACCCGCATCGCCGAGTACGAGGCGGTCATCGCCCAGGCCAGGGCCGGGGTCGAGGCGCTCGAGGCCACGATCGCAGCTGTCAGCGCTGACTACCAGGCGGCCTCGGCCATCGTCGACGGCGCCACCGCCTTCGAGCCAGAGTCTCTCCCCTCGCTCGACGAGATGGCCCGCGTGCTCAAGGCCGCTGACAACGAGGTCGCCGGCTTCCCCACCCTCGCGCCCGAGCTGCAGGCCAGGTACGCCACGCTCCGCGCCTTCCTCCAGCAGGCCGTCCGCGAGACGTGGCAGTGGGCCCTCGGTCGGAAGGAGCTTGGCGATGACACGAGCGCCGAGGAGCGCACCATTCGCGGGTTGACTGGCCTGGCCGCCGAGGCTGAGGTCCACCTGGCTGGGTTCGCCGAGGCCGACGCCATCACTGCGCAGCTCCAGACGCTCGGCGACTACCAGCACCTCAAGAGCAAGGCCGAGGAGCTCGAAGACGATGTCAGCTACCTCCGTCGCCGCCGCAGGCACGCCCAGGCCGCCGAGGTCGCGGCCGAGCTCGAGGCCGTGAACGCCAGCATCGCCGAGATTAACGCCGTCCTGGCCCGCCGCACGCCGCAGCTCGTCCGGCTCTGCCCCGAGCTGAAGGTGTCCGCCGCGCCGTCGGCCAGCCTCTTCGCCGAGCTGCGCGAGATGGGGCTGGCCCACCTCATGGACCTCCCCGAGATGCGCGCCGACCTGTCGCTGTCCGACTTCGCCGTCGAGTCGACCGTCAGCGAGAACAGAGCGCTGTGCCAGATCGTGGCCCGCGACGGCCAGACCTACTTCGCCAAGACCTTCAAGCTCGACAGCGCGCACCAGCGCAAGCTCTGCGACCGCGAGGCGGGCATCCTGTCGCGCATGGCGCACAGCCCCGCCGTGCCCAGGCTGCACTTCGTCCTCCTCGACCTCTCTGATCCTGAGAGGAAGACCGGCGCGATCGTCATGGAGCGCCTCGAGCGCCACCTGCGCGACGCCCCAGCCGACTCGCCCGACACTCAGCGCAGACTGCTCCGCGGCCTGCTCAACGCGATCCACGACCTGCACAGCGCGGGCGTCTGTCACCGCGACCTCAAGCCCGAGAACGTCATGCTGCGCGAGGGCCACCCCGTGCTCGTCGACTTCGAGACGGCCTCGAACATGGACGCCGTGAACGCGACCGCGACCGGAGTGAACATCGGCACGCTCGCCTTCAGCGCGCCCGAGGAGATCGCCGCCCGCAAGGCCGGGAAGAAGCTGAGCCACCGCGAGCAGCAGGCCGCAGACGTCTACCACGCGGGCCTGACGATGCTCGGGGCCATGGCGCCGGACTACTTTGACTTCAACCATAGACTTCTCAGCCTGATCACTAGCGACCTCGCAGCAGCTTCGACCGTCAACGACGACCAGCTCTGCACCGCCCTGCTCGCCACCGTCGCTGTCCCCGACGCCCTGCGCGAGGTGCTCTCCGGCATGCTCGCCACCCACCCCGAGGCCCGCTGGTCCGTCCGCCGCGCCCTGGCCGACGGCCTCTTCGCCGCCTCGGCCAACGAGCTGGATCCCGAGGTCGACCTCAACGCGGCGAGCAGCAGGTTCGCGAGCGCCCACGCCTTCGTCGACGACATCGACCGCGCGCGCCTGCAGATGTTCCGCGAGGAGCCGATCGACATCGCCCTCGCTGACGCCGTTTCGGCGAGCCTGGCCACCATCGCCGCGTGCGAGGAGGACCTGTTCGCCATCCCCGCGACGCTCTCGGGCGACGACTCCGCGAAGGCCCTGCCCGACCTGGTCGTCGAGCTGCCGCGCGTGGCCGTCCGCCAGGCCGTCGGGGGCATGGAGTTCGCTGTGCCCATCTTCCGCGAGGGCACGCTGGTCCTCTCGCCCGACGCCCTCGGCATGCCGCTCGACGACCTGCGCCCGGTCCTGCTGGGGCTCGGCCGCGTGCTGCAGCTCATGCTGCTCGACGGCATCACCCTGCCCGCGGACATGGTTAGCGACGCCTGGCTCGTCGCGCTCACGGGCGGCCGCGTCGACCTGGGAGCGCTGATGCCCATCGTCGCCCGGGCGCTGCAGCGGTCTGTTGCGGAGGCTGCGGCCGCGTGCCCGCTCGAGGGCTTCGACGGCGACCTCAAGGCGCGCGACGACGAGGTGAGACGCCGCTTCGCCGAGCGCATGCAGATCGTCCGCAACGGCATGGCCGCGAAGACGCGCTTCAGCGCCAAGGTCCTCGCGCTGACGGCCGCCCAGCTGCGGGCCCTGCTTGTGCGCCCCAACCCGCTCACGGTCGACGCTGTGCTCGCCCCGCTGCGCTTCCCCGCGGACAGCCAGGGCGTGCAGGACGCCCTCCGCGCCGTGCTCGAGGACGACGAGACGCGCCGCCGCTTCGCCTTCCACGTGTTCGGCGGCCAGCTCCCCCAGCCCGGCTCCGTCGGCGTGACCCTCCACGACGACCACCGCGTGTACTCCGACTGCGCGGGGGGCGCCCGCCTCCCTCGTCTGGAGGACGCCGGCCAGATGCGCCAGGCGGTGCTCGACTCGGCCCCTGCCACAGCAGTCGCGGCAGCCGACTTCTACGTCATCCCGCGCCGCGTGCACTACTCGCGGGCCGAGATCGACGCCCTGGTCGAGCAGAACGACATCCTCCAGACGTGCCGCCTGGTCACGCTCGGCAGAGGCGCCGCCGTGGACGTCCCCGTCATCCGCCGCTGCCCCACATGCGGTGAGCTGACAACACGCGAGGGCGACCTGGACAGCTGCAAGATGTCGGCGTGCCGGTGCGGCCAGGACTTCTGCCACAAGTGCCTGCTCTGCGTGGCCAGCCAGGAAGAGCACATGGCCCACTACGGCGGCGAGTGCGAGATGGCGCCGCGCCAGACAGTCGACCTGCCCGAGGGCGTCGCCAGGCTGCGCACGTTCGCATGCCCCCACTGCCATCGCTCGGCAACGGTCAGCGCGAACCGGAGGCAGCTTGCGTGCCGCGGGTGCGGGAACACAGTCTGCCTCGGCCACGACGACCCCGTCATCCACGACGGCAGCTGCGAGCACTACGACGAGATGCTGGCGAACCGACTGGGCTATCGCCGCTGCCCCGGGTGCGGCGTGCGCTACTACAAGGACGGCGGGTGCCAGCACATGAGGTGCAGGTGCGGCCAGACGTGGAATGAGTAAAGGTCTGTTGTAGCAGTGCGATGGATGCTCGGTCGGAGCAGCTTGACCCTGCCAGCTCGTGCTCCATGTCGCCGTCTCCGTTTACTCTCCCTGCCCTCCTTCCCCGTCAAACCGCAGCCGGGTCGACCGCACCACCCTCGCGAGGTTCCTGGACCCAGCGTGCACGCCTGGTGCAAGAAGGCCAAGCACCGCACTCATCGTTTATCTGCGGATTCCCGGTGCCCCAGGGCGTTCGGTCGATACCCTTGCCTGTCAACCTCGACCAGGGATGATATGACTCAACCGCCACGGACTGTCCATCCCGACCTCACTCAGTTCTGTGTCACAAAGAGGTGGCCATTTACTGTTCACGTATCTGGCGCTTGGCCTTGTTCTTGCCCTTGGTCCCGTCGTCCTCGACGTGCATGTCGAACCCAGACCGGTTGTAGTTGTTGAGGTGCAGAAGATGCTGTGCACCCAGACCATGGAGTCATTCCGACTGGACATGGCTCACAATGGACTCATGCTCGGCTTGCTGCATCGTGATTCCCCCGCTAAATGTCTTAAATGACTAAAGCTAAATTTTCTCTTGCTCGCGATGCAGCCCCGTTCTGTGGATTCACCAGTCACGCGGCGCTGCAAAAAGTATGTTTTTACGTGTTCATAGCTCATATAGATGGTTTGTACTAGTGAGGTAATGCATTTATAAGCAGCATCCTCGCATTCTGTCTGGTTATGCAGCTATCCGGCCCAATGGTGCGTTATTCTCCAGTATCTCATGCAGCAGCGACTGTAGAGACACAGATCGTCTCATTGAGGAAGTAATGATGTGAAATATCACGCCTAGTGATAGTATCGACCTGAAAGCCATTGGTTCTGCCCCCATGGGGGTCGCCGACTTCACTCGGGTCCTCGCCCACCTCCTAGCGGCCAAGGTTCTTCCCAAGGAGTTCCGCATGTACCTCACTACGCCCAACTTGGTCATTTGGATGAATCGTGGCGAACTTTTTGCCTCGGGGCTCAGCGAAGTCGACAGTCTGCTCACCCTTTGGAACGCGAGGCGCGGCAGTTCTTGTGTGCAGACGCTGAAGGGCCATTCGGGCGACGTGGTAGCAGCAATGAGCGGTGATACCGTCGTGACAACTCCTATCTATCTGTCAATGAAGGACAGCGAATCTCTCTTCAAGCTCTGGGACCCGACCGGCAAGTGCAGACGGACATGTAACAACGGGGCGCGTGTGCATTGTTTCGCCATGTCCAAGAACTGGGCGATGGTCGCACTGTGTAAGTCCTCGGGGCCCATCAATGTGTATCACGTGCCGACCGGCGAGCTCCTCACTTCACTCGCGATCGAGGACGGCGGGATACAAGCTCTCGCGTTTTCCCCAGACGGGACGAAGCTTGCTCTTGGTAAGAGCGCCCTCCACCCCCTGGAGGTCTGGGATATTCATGACGTGATGCACAGTGAGTGCATTGTCAAGGTAGGCATGCCTCCGTGCTATTTCGATGCAGTAGAGTTCACAGCCGACTCCATGAAGCTGGTTACTGGCGGCGACCAGGTGCTCCGGGTGTACGACGTTGCGACAGGTCGACTTGACCACAAATTACGGGGTCACGTCGGGAATATCCGCAGTGTCGCGTGTTCACCTGACGGTTCGCTTGTAGCTTCTGGGTCGATTGACCGCACTATCAACATCTGGCACAGCAAGACCTGGCAATGCGTGCAAACGCTCAAAGGCCACGCGCACCAGGTCTTATCCGTCGCATTCGCCCCAGACGGCAAGACTCTGGCCTCTGGGTCTGGCGATGGGACGGCAGTCATCTGGGACACGACGACCTGGCAGCGGGTGCAGACGCTGAGCGGGCACACGCGCGGTCTGCAGAGTGTGGCGTACTCGCCCAACAGCTGCATGCTTGTTACCGGGTCGTATGACTCGACTGCGAAACTATGGGCTATCGGTCGGACCGCGGCGTTCACCGCGGAGTTTTCCGAGCTCTGTTCACGATCCGCAGCTGCTGCGGACATCAGCCTGCCGTCCGACGACTCGCCCGCCTTCCTCTCCGATCTTGCCACGCTCCTCCTCCACTTCCTTACCACAGGCGTGCCCAAGACGTTCGAGATGAGGCTGTCCCACCCCGCCTGCACCGTGTTCTCGGATGACCGGGGCAATCTCGTCAGTGATGCGTCAGATCCCACACTGGGTGCTAGCTTGCACGCGTTCAACTGCCGCAGCCACCCATCTGTAAAGGTATCAACTTCAAACCTGCCCCCAGACAACCGTTTCGTCCGCGCACCCCGGGTGTCCTCGACGCCTTCCAAGTTCCCCGGAACTCGCCCCTCTTCTCGATCCACACCGACTTCTACCCCGCTGTATTAAGCGCTAGAAGAACATGCCCCTCAGTAGCTGACCGGGCCGGCGTGGTCGCCCACACCCTCGGGTGCATCCGGGCCGGCGAGTATCGGACTGCTGCAGGTCTAGAGAGCCTGTCAGCCTGCATGAAGACGCACACGTACAACATTGCCGACGCCACTACCAAGGGCGGTACTCTCGCGGCGTTCAAAGAGGGCTTTGAGCTCGGCACAGTCACACTGTGCCAGAAGGACAGCCTGGATGCCACCAGTATGCTCAGTGACATGTACCCTGGGGAGCGCATCGGCTGTTTGTGCAGTGCTGACGACATTAACGTCGGTAGGGGATACGAGCGGGGAGAGCGAAACCAGGAGGCCGACATCATGCGCCGCACCACACTTTCGTTCGCCCTGGATGAGCGCACAACCGAATTTGGATCCACCCAGTCCGAATTCCCGGCCTATCCATGGCCCTGTGACGCGATTATCACGGAAAATGTCACAATCTTCCGCCACGCGATGAGGGATGACTACCGACTCATGTGCCGACCCGTGACGTGCACGATAATTTCAACCACCCCCGCCATGTACCCGGAGACCGTCCTGGTCGGGTCGGACACCCAAAACTGCTTCATCAAGGACGAAGCGGACGCTAAGAAGACTGCTGAGCATCTTCACCTGATGTTCAGAGCCGCGATACGTCACAGCGTGCAACACCTCGTGCTTTCGGCCTTCGGCTGCGAGATCCATGGCAATCCAAACACCCATACTGCCTGGGTCATCAGATCGTTGCTCCCCTTGTATCGACAGCATTTTAAGTCCATAACCATCGCACTCCCCTGGGAGAGGGATATTGCCGCGTTCAAAGACATCATCGACACGAAACAGCTTGAGAGGCCCGAGTCGAAGAAACTTGACCACAAATTTGGCCTTAGACGACTCTGTAGCCTTGGCATGGCATGCGCACAGGCCGACCAGGCCCATTTATCGTGCTTCTATCACCCCACACCTTGCCCTGACGGCCTCGAGTGCCCTCTACACGGCAGTGACACCCCTGCCGCCCGCGAGCACTGCGTCATGTTCGTTCATGTCCCCCAGCCCCAGTGCAAGCTGGGCGGGCAATGCTTGGACTTCTCTGCCATCCACAACAGGGCGTTCGCCCAACCCCCACAATGCGAGGAAGACGGCTTCTGCGGCCTTGAAGACGACCCCGCTCATACGATGGCATATAGACACCATTCGATATGCCCGCCCGTCCCGCACCCCTTTTGCTCGAGACCACACCTCTGCACCGCCCGGAAGGACCCAACCCACTGTCGTTCATTCAGACATGTCTGCCCGCTCGGCATAAACTGCGCAGAGTCGGATGATCCAGACCACAAGAGCAACTTCGTCCATTTGGACCTCCCTAAGTGTCAAGAAGGGCCCCAGTGCGGCTTGATGAAGGATATTACTCACAGGCTGACCTTTGACCACAGTCTCCCCGATGGTTGGAATATCCCCACAAAGCCCTGCCCTCTGGGCGATGGATGTTTCCATGATAACTGTACATTCCTTCACGTATCACCAGAAGATGATCCTGGCATCAGAATCCATCCGAGATACGAGAATATCAGGAGATGCGACATCATGGTCGACCCCATGTGCGGCCGTAATCAGCACGCGTGCCGCAGCAGGCTCGACTTCGAGATAGCCCGGTGTGAGGAGCAGCTCGCGGAGTTCTCCCAAGAGGAGCTCGGCACGCCCGATTTTGACGGACGCCGGTTGGAGGCGGAGGCGAGCCTCGATAAGTACAGGATGGCCCGGGATGTAGTCCAGCAGTGCAAGAAGCGGGGCGACTACTACCACCTCAAGACGCGGGCAGCCCACCTGGACGAGGCCATTACTGCTATGCGAAAGGCGGCGATTGATCGTGTGGCGGAGAGTGAGGTTGAGCTCGTTGGAGTCAGGCGCCGCATCGCAGAGATAGAAGGGCTGTTGGCTGACTGCACACCGCATCTATTCGCCCTGTGCCCCGAGCTGGGCGCCATCACCGCGCCGTCGGCCAGCCTCTTCGCCGAGCTGCGCGAGATGGGGCTGGCCCACCTCATGGACCTCCCCGAGATGCGCGCCGACCTGTCGCTGTCCGACTTCGCCGTCGAGTCGACCGTCAGCGAGAACAGAGCGCTGTGCCAGATCGTGGCCCGCGACGGCCAGACCTACTTCGCCAAGACCTTCAAGCTCGACAGCACGCACCAGCGCAAGCTCTGCGACCGCGAGGCGGGCATCCTGTCGCGCATGGCGCACAGCCCCGCCGTGCCCAGGCTGCACTTCGTCCTCGTCGACCTCTCTGATCCTGAGAGGAAGACCGGCGCGATCGTCATGGAGCGCCTCGAGCGCCACCTGCGCGACGCCCCAGCCGACTCGCCCGACACTCAGCGCAGACTGCTCCGCGGCCTGCTCACCGCGATCCACGACCTGCACAGCGCGGGCGTCTGTCACCGCGACCTCAAGCCCGAGAACGTCATGCTGCGCGAGGGCCACCCCGTGCTCGTCGACTTCGAGACGGCCTCGAACATGGACGCCGTGAACGCGACCGCGACCGGAGTGAACATCGGCACGCTCGCCTTCAGCGCGCCCGAGGAGATCGCCGCCCGCAAGGCCGGGAAGAAGCTGAGCCACCGCGAGCAGCAGGCCGCAGACGTCTACCACGCGGGCCTGACAATGCTCGGGTCCATGGCGCCGGACTACTTTGACTTCAACCATAGACTTCTCAGCCTGATCACTAGCGACCTCGCAGCAGCTTCGACCGTCAACGACGACCAGCTCTGCACCGCCCTGCTCGCCACCGTCGCTGTCCCCGACGCCCTGCGCGAGGTGCTCTCCGGCATGCTCGCCACCCACCCCGAGGCCCGCTGGTCCGTCCGCCGCGCCCTGGCCGACGGCCTCTTCGCCGGACAGCTCGGCGACATTGACCCCGAGTTCGACCTCCATGCTGCTAACAACCACTTCGCGGGGGCCTTTAACTTCAAGGCCGATGTCGAGCAGGCGTGTTTCCGCATGTTTTCGAGACCAAGCATTGATATCACGGTAGAGGGCGACAGTCCCGCCCTTTCGTCTGCAGCCGTAGTTACTAAGCTTGCATGGTGCACAACAGACTTCTTTGTCGACTCAGTCACGCTTTCTGGGCATTCCCCCGCCGAGAAGATCGCTGAGATCATTTCGGATCTCCCAAACATCAGCCTGACACATGAGATTGGGTCATACATCTGTTCTGCCCCAATATTCCGTGAAGATTCTCTCATGTTCAACAAGGATACACTAGATACACTGTCTTCGCGAATTGATGAGCTCCAGCCCATCCTCGTCGGCTTGGGGCGGTTGCTGCAGCTCATGCTGCTCCACGGGCTCCGCATCCCGGCAGGCATGGTAAGCGACGCCTGGTTCGTCGCACTCACTGGCGGCCGCGTGCAGCTGAGGGCACTGATGCCCGAGGTCGACAAGGCCCTGAGAAAACCAATTGAAGAAGTTTATGACAGTCTTGACGATTTCAGGGGGAATGTGGCAGAGTACCGTAAGAATCTGGAATGTGTCTTTGCCAGGTATATGGGACTGATCTACAACGGCCTGACCGCTCATACATGCTTTGCCGATAAGATTCGGGCACTGACGGCCGCCCAGCTGCGGGCCCTGCTCGTGCGCCCCAACCCGCTCACGGTCGACGCTGTGCTCGCCCCGCTGCGCTTCCCCGCGGACAGCCAGGGCGTGCAGGACGCCCTCCGCGCCGTGCTCGAGGACGACGAGACGCACCGCCGCTTCGCCTTCCACGTGTTCGGCAATCATTTACCCAGTGGTTCAACACCCGTTGTCCTACACGACCACAGGCATCTAGTGGTCGACTGCTCAGGCAAGCTCCACCTGCCCAACATTACCAACGCTGATGCTATGGCGGATGGCATCATTGATTCGACCCCAGTAGTGCCGGGGCAAACGGCGTCTTTCTTCACCATTGACAGGAAGACATGGTTTACGCAAGATGACATCCCAACTCTGCTAGAGTCTAACAAAATCCTCGGCACGTGCGAATTAGTCACGCTCGGCAGAGGCGCCGCCGTGGACGTCCCCGTCTACCGCCGCTGCCCGGCGTGCGGCGAGCTGACAACTCGTGAGGGCGACCTGGATAGCTGCAAGATGTCAACGTGTCCAAAGTGTCGCCAGGACTTCTGCCACAAGTGCCTGCTCTGTGTGGCCAGCCAGGAAGAGCACATGGCCCACTACGGCGGCGAGTGCGAGATGGCGCCGCGCCAGGTGATTGATCTACCAAACTGCGTCAAGAAGAACACCAAGTGTCCCGGCTGCAGCAGGCTGCTCTTCTCCCCATGTGGCATGAGTCAAGTCATTTGCCGCATGTGCGGTATTCTTGTCCCCTTGAAGTGATTGCCTCTTTGCATCTCATCATTTCTGTCCTTCGCCTGTGTGGTGCTGCACGCGATATCGACCGCAATAAGGTCCACACTATTAAAGCTCGCCCGCGTGGCCTTCTCCATCTTTGCCACGCCATCTGTAATGCCTTTCACCCTAAACCACCGGCCAGACGTGTCGCGGAACTGAGCGTGTGAGTCGGGAAAAGTCTCGAAAGCTGTCACCGTGAACGGGATCGTGTAATGACTTGGCACACCAGTGCCGTCAAAACTTGTCACGTGCGTCCTTTCCTCACCCGTCCACGCTAATAAATGCCATAAATTCAGGTCGCCCGCGATACTCGTGACCCTCTCGGGGAACCGGAGAGGGGTGGGTGTGAGGCACTTGTCGCCCACGTTGTACCCAGGCAGCAGGCCCGACTTGGCGATCATTTCGGAAACGTGGCCAGCGAACAGCAGCTTGCCGCCGCTCAAGAAGATATTGACTCCTGCGCCTGACAATCGAACATCATCGACCGAGAAGGAAATCTCCTCAAATCCGAACAAACCGGGCTTGAAGCTCCCTTTGTTGAGCCCCAGCTGGCCATGATCATTACTCCCACTTATCGCCTGCCGATCGCCCATGGAGAGAACCGTTGTGTTCTTGCCATGCGTGACAATGTGATCTGGGACAAATCCATCCGGCACGCGAACTGCTTGGAAGTAGAATGAAGTATAACCTCCTTTCGGAATGTAGAAAACGCCAGAGAACTCGCCTGCGACAACGGTCCCCGCCGGGGTGAGTATGAACGTGTGCCAGAGTGTCATTGAAACGTCGCGCACCATCCTGTGCTTCTCCCAGGGTTGCAGACTGGCCTCGAGCTCGGCGACCTCGGGGCACTTGTCGAAGGTGATGCGGGTTGGGGACTCGAACCGGTGTTCACGGCCGACACTTGGCGTGTATACCCCAAGCAGCATCTTGCTGTTGTCCCCCCAGCCCCACAGGCCCTTGGGCGTCCTGGCTATGAAGGCTACCGGGCACGTGTCAACCTCGAGGGCCCTGGGCATCCTGGCTCGGGTGAAGGCGGCATGATACCTGGGGTCGAACATGAAGAGGCGGCCCATGTACATGCGGTGAGTGTAAAAGCTTAGGTGGCTGACATTCTGATGCGTATCGCCGTCCTTCTCGGCGATGTTCGCCGTGAAGAAGAACTTGCGGCAGAGGAACCAGAGGCACTTGGCCTCAGGGGCAAATCTTTGGCGAATCCCAATGTGTATGTTGATTTGATAAGGATATTTCACTTGAGCCTCCTCCAGCACCCTGTCCTCGAGGTCGGGGTTGGCCCCGCCACCCAGCAGACACGCCCACAGCGTGCCCTGGTTCAGCGTGTGCAATGCGACTGGGAGCTCCTCGCCCTCCGTGAGCTCGACGTTCATGGAGAGCGGGGGGCCGTCTGTGAGGATCGAGCGGGCGCGGTCGAGGAACGTTTGCGCCCTCTCTTTAAGAGGAGGAACTTTGTTGATCACGGATAAGAGAGATTCGATGTCTTTGACGGTTTGTTGCTCGTATTTAGCAGTGAGATTATGAATATATGTCGTAAACGCCGTCAACATCTCAGATCTTCGTGGAATGCAACAACCGAAGTGGTGTTGGTAAGCGAGTGCGATGAGGGATGGAATATCGCCAGAAATTGCCCTTGTTTTAGCCATTGAGCCCCTATGCACAGCAATCAGCGCTGCCTTTGTCCTCCTACATTCGATGCCCATGTTGTCAGTTGGGGAAAAAAATTTGGGGGGAAACCACAGTTGGAGTCGACAGTTGACTGGAGCCAAAGGCACCGACAGAGTCTACCGCGCCGATTATCATACCCCATACACCATGAGCACTGGTCGGCTCACGCCATGGAGCCTCTGGCCCTCTTCAATGAGACAGGCCTGGGTGGCTTTCACCCTGATTCTAACAACAATACATAGCACAAGTTTACTAGCATATTATGACAGGTTTCCACTGCGGGCGAGCCGGGACCTCCTGATCTCGGCCATCGCCATCTGCACGGTCGCCATGCGCAGGTTGTTCGAGGACCGCCTCGTCCCACGGCTGCTGTTCAGCAGAGTGCTAGCTGAGGCGTTGACTGCCACCGAAGAGTGGGTCGAGTCGTTCCTCAGAGGGGCAGTGGGCGAAGGTGAGGGTGTCCGAAGGGGCGACGAGCAAGCGGATGGCTCGTCTGCACGGTCAATGATGATCGGCGGGGTGTGCACCGCCGCCTTTCTCACCGCAGATACAGATTTTGAAGTGACCATTTCGACATCACGACCGGTTGTCCCAGATTCACTCTGGGCGATCGACTGGTCCGAGTCACTGGGGTCCATCATCACACAGTCGTTCATCAAACTGACCGTGCTCATCTTCACGAGAGATGGGGTCGCCGCCATCGGCCTCTCCGTGTCAGAGCTCACGTCAGAGGCGGTCGACGAGTCCTCGGGGGAGACTTCTTCCTTGCTGGCCAGGTACTCAGAGATCGGGATGACCCTCATCTTGCCTCTGTGACGTCTCTTGAGAGCCGTGACGGGCCGGGGCAGGATGCAGCAGAGGCAGCTGAAGACGTTGATGGTGACAGATGCCACGCATGCTGCGGTCACTGTGACGACGAGGGAAAGGCCGACGACTAGACCGACAATGATGGTCGTCTGATACTGGGCGAGCAAGTCGTCGACTGTCAACGCTGTCGGGGTCAGAGTCGAGTCGGCCAGAGTCAAGTCGGTCGAGAGGATGGAATTGCCGTCGAAGCTGAGGACGGTACGGAAAGCTGTGGCAGAGTCCGCGGCGGCCATGGAGGCCGGCATGCCAGGGACGAAGGAGCCGCAGACAGCACCGTCGTCGACCTCGAGGGAAAGGTCAACCCCGCCTACAGAGAGGCTTAGAAGGTCAGTAGAGCCAAAGACAGCGCCGCTGAGCCCCACGCAGACCCGGTTATATCCGAGTGATAGCCCAGAGCCTGATCTGACACTCGGGGGGAACTGGGTGGCGATGACCGTGTGGTCGATGGTCGCCGGGGCAGACTTGCACACGACCTGGCTGGAACTGTCGTAGTAGGCCGAGTCGAAGGCCAGCGCGCCCAGTGGTGTGGCCATGGTCGTGGGGCATATGACACTGGATGCCCGGGCTGAGAGCGCGGCCCCGTCGATGACATTGGAGGGCGCCGGGATGGTGTAGTCGGAGTCGACCGTGACTTCGACCTCGACCGACTTGCCGTTTGTCATGGTAACAAGCGCCTTGTAAGTTCCGGCAGATACAGTCGAGTTGGATGTGACCAAAACGATGTGGGTGTTTGAATCAGTTGGGATTGTCGCAGCTGCCACACCCTCGACGGTCACAGTGCTGACAGCGGCGGGCAGGGAGGAGTCGTTCAAAGTCACGACTGAAGTGGAGTCGACCGGGTCGACCGTGGCCTTGGAGCAGGCAGTGTGGGGCTGGCCGTCGCCCGGGGTGCTGTACCCTGCGGGGCAGGCGGTGCATTCGGTGCTGCCGGTGGTGTTGCTGAAGGAGCCGTCGTCGCAGGCCAGCTGGGCGGACCTATCGTCGTCGGGGACGTAGTAGCCGGGGTCTGCTGTGCTGCAGTGGTCCTGGCCCTCCCCCGCCCACTCGCCCGCCCCACAGTCGATGGGAGCAGCGTGGGGCCCGGTCGGGCCGGTGAACGTGCCGGGCGGGGTGCCGATGCAGTGAGTCTCGCCCTCATCGGGCTGGTACTTGCCGCTGTTACACGGGATTTGATGGGTCCTGTCGCCGTTGTTGACGTAGTACCCGGCCCCCGAGACAGTGCAGGCAGACTGACCAGAGGCGGCGTACGACCCGGTGGGGCACCTGATGGGCTCCGTGATGGCGCCAGTGGGTGGCGTGTAGAACCCTGGCGGGGCTAACTTGCACTGGCTCAGGCCAGTGTCATCGCTGTACTCCCCGCCGTTGCACGGCAGCTGCTGACTGTGGTCGCCGTCGTCCACGTAGTACCCCTCGCTCGCCTCCCTGCACGACCCGGCGAACGGAGCCCACTCACCCGACCCGCAGTCGGTGCACACGCCCAGTATGAGCTCCTGGCCCTGGGCACAGTTCATCACGATGCACTGGGCCGCCTTGCTCGGACTGTGGGTCCCTACAGGGCACGGCGTCTGGGCGATATGACCCGTACCGTCGTTGGGGACGTAGTAATCTGGGTCTGCGGCGAGGCAGCTGGCCTGGCCGGGGTTGGGCTGGTACTGCCCATTGTGACACGGGAACTCCTGGGTCTGGTCGATCGGCTTGATGTAGTAGCCGGGGTTGGCCTCAGAGCATGTTTCTGAGCCCGCTGAGGAGAAATAGCCCGCACTGCATGCCGTCTGCGTCTCGTGGGGCAATCCGTCGGCTGGGACGAAGAAGCCGGCCTCTGCAACGAGGCACACGTCCTGGCCGGCCTCGGGCTGGTACTTGCCGTCGTTGCAGGGGATCTGGGTCGACCCGTCAGGCGAGGTGCGGAAGCCCTTCTGGGATGCCGCGCAGCTGCTGGACCCGGCGACGGCGAACTTGCCAGAGTCACAGGCGGTCTGCGCTGTGTGCGGCTGGCCGTCGTCTGGCACGAAGTAGCCGACGTCAGACTCGACGCAGGACGCCTGTCCCTGGGCGGGCTGGTAGTGGCCGTTGTCGCAGACGACCTGGACAGTGTGCGCGTCGCCGTCGGCCGGGACGTGGTAGCCGGCGTCCGCGGTGTCGCAGGCGGCCTGTCCCTCGCTGGCCTGGAACTTACCGCTGTCGCACACGAGCTGGGCGGCGTGCGGCTGGCTATCGGCTGGCGTGTAGTTGCCGGCCTCTGTCGTCTCGCAAGTGCTCTGGCCGGTCGCCGGTTGGTAGCTACCGCCGTCGCATGGCTTCTGTTCACTGTGGTCGGAGTCAGCCACGTAGTAGCCGGCCTCAGCGATGTAGCAGCTGGTCTGGCCAGTCTCGTTCTGGAACTTGCCCGACTCGCACTCGACCTGGGCAGTCACCCCGACCGTGGCGACGTAGTAGCCGATACCCGCGTCAATGCAGGCTGCCTGGCCCTCATCCTCCTGGTACGTCCCGGCCGGGCAACTCTCTTGATCGACGTGGGGCTGGCCATCAGCTTCCACAAAGTACCCGGCCTCGCACCTGGCACAGGAACTGTGGCCTGTCTCCGGCTGGTACGAGCCGTCATCGCACGCCAGCTGCTGAGTTTGGTCGTCTGGGTCGACGTAGTACCCGGCCTCAGCCTCTTCGCAGGTTAGCCCATCAGTCGTGAACCAACCAGGGTCACATACGACCTGATCCGTGCACGTCATGGCGTATGTAGTAGAGTAGGGCGTGGTAGGGCTGCATGACGCACAGTCGGCTACATCCAAGGAGGATGCAAATGTGTCTGGGCTGCACTCTGCCGTGACTGCGAGGACGGTGTCGACGCCGGGTGCACCCATAATAATGGAATATGGAGCCACGCCGACCGCTGTGCCCGCGGCAGCTGTGGTGTCAGAAGTATTAGCGGGCAGCACGTCTTGTTCGACCCACCCTGAGTCGAATTCAAACCAAACGGCCCCACCAACACCAGAGGCATTGCCGGGGGCGCCGGCGACGAGATAGGTGTCGATGATTGAGAGGGCACTGCCAAACATGGCGCCGGGCGTGAGCTGGGCCGGGGTCTTCATGGAGTCGAGGGTGAGTGCCGACGACGGTGTTGTGACAATGGAGTAAACCGCCATCCCACCAACGCCCGAGGCATGCATGGGCGCCCCAGCGGCCATCCAGTCTTCGGTGCACGTGACAGCAGACCCGAACTCTCCTGCGAGGTCCTGGACGGTCTGACTGACAGTGAATGCCCACCCAGTCCTGGAGAATGAGACCACGGATCCCTCGCCAGCGTTGGCGCCAGGAGCGCCTACAAAGAGGAGCGTTGTGCATATGGCGAGAGAGGAGCCGAATAGATCGCCCGCAGTGGCGGTGGGGGAGGGGATGACCGACTGGAAGCCGCCGTTGGACTCCCTGTAGAGCAGGACCGCGCCCGTGTCAGAGGAAGCGCCAGGGCACCCGACTACCACGCGTGTGCCGTCTAAGGCGACCGATGATCCGCATCTGTCGCCTGCAGTTCCGTCTGCGAGGACGTTGGACAGGGTGAATGCACCCATGGTGATAGAGTACAGGTATGCCGCGCCTGCAGACGACGAGTAACCAGGTGCACCCACGATGAGGTCCGAGTCGATCATTGCCACCTCGTGGCCGAAGTACTCCTCCGCCGTGGGTGGGGAAGGGGCCAATGCCGTCGTCTCAGTCCAATCCGGGCCCGAGGGGACGAGGATGGTTACTAGACCACTGTTGCTCTCAGAATCAGTGTAATTCGGAGAACCAATTGCTGCTAAGTCGTTTGAATATGCTATAGCGCTGCCGAAGTGTGCGCCAGAGTGAGAAGCGTCGAGTTCGGATGAACGCTGCGGTGAAAGAGAGTGAACTCGAGCGGAAAAGAGAAGCAGAAGGACGAAAAGGAAAGGAAGCTGCATATCCTTGTCCAATTCCTGGGATATCAAGCTTCAGTCGTGCCACGCAGAGGACCACGAATTTAAAAAAATTGAATCTCGCCAGATCTCGTTTTATTATGGATTGAATCGCCCTTTTGGTTGCCCTCTTCAACATCGCAGAGTCACATCAGCCCATTTTGTTGAGAAATTAACACAAGCCAACTCCTTTGCATGGCCTGGTGTTTGTCAATTCGCCCAGTACTCGAGCTGCCGAGCGACAAGCCAGGCAAACACGCCACGTACCATAAGAACACATCAGCACCTGATGCTCGAGTGAGTGGATTGTTTGACCGTTGTTGATGTTTTGCTGACACGCTTGTTACACCAATTTCACCAATTTCCGAGGATGTCTTGACATGCCGCGAAAGGTGTAGAAGAAATCAGAGAACGGCAGAGACATAAAAGCCCGAATGCGATGGAAGAAGATCGAGAAATACCTCCAAAATGTCGGAAGAACCGAAATCGTGCTGATGCTCTTCAGGAAAGGCCATGATGTTAGTGACATTGCCGGAATACTGCAACTGAAGAAACGCGAAGTGAAATTCCTTCTCTTACTTGCCCAAGACACAGCCGCCGGCGGCGATCTTCTCGCTCGGCTACAAGATGCCGCACTCGTCTCAAGCCAAGCGCGTAATTCCGTCGCATCGGCCAGTGCCACAGACGTTGACTCCGTCGGAAGCTTCATGAATGGCTATGGGGTCAAGATCTCCTCGTTCAAGTATGACGTGACTCGAGCCCATTCCATGGAGTTCGACGTCGACCTCTCGTCGGTCACGCCTTCCCGTGAGTCCTCGGTTGTGTGTTCTCCGCGCAGTGGGGCGGGGGAGGAGGGGAGCAGGGAGGACACACTGTTCCTTGTCCCAGTCGGGGCCTTTTCGTTCGACGAGGACTCTCCTGATGATTCAAACGAGATCACCTTCGAGTCAATCGAGTCATACTCATCAAATGATGTGTCTCTTGAGGTGACTTTCGAGCGTGTTGAGGACTCACCACCGCGGGACAGGGGTACTGCTGTCGCTGAGGACAGAGGCGGCGGGCAGACCGGTTCGACCCGACCCCGCAGGACACCGGCCTGGCGGTGGGATGTGAAGCTGCTGAAGCTGCTCGTGTGGGTCGTTGTCGGTCTGGCCCGGTGGCTGTTGGAGCCGGACGACGGCGACTGGTTGGGACATGTGTGATGTCTAGCAGGGTCTAGAGGACAAGGGATACGGCATACGGCAAGTGATGGTAAAGTGATGATGGTGCACTTTTAGTTCCGTCGTGTAGATTTGTGAACAAGTTGTACTGCTTGTGCAATGAATGACGATTTCGATGAATCGGTTGAAGTTTTAAGGCGGAAAGGCGTCATTCCCACTCTCAAAACTGTCTATAAGTCCTCTATCTTTCAGTATCTCGTCAGCGGCTTCTCGCTGACCGGTGTACAAGCTATTCCATCAGCATATGACATACTTACTAAGCTATTCCTTACAAACGCGCATGGTGTACAGACTGGGGAGGCCTATAGATACCTCATGATCGTGGTCGAAGTCTTCAACGCATTCCTCCCTGTTGGCGCCATCTCCGTTCTCGGAAAGGCCAAAGTCCTGCCCAGAGAGGAGTCACACCCGCTCATACCACGCACAGTGACCCTGCTCCTCGTCGCCCAGTTCATTCTCGTGCTACCTCTCTTTCTCGCCCTCCTCGCAGTCCCTCTGTGGTTCTCCGACACAATGGGGACGGACGGGTCGACTAGGACAGTCACAGCGGCATTTATAAGAATCATCGCACTCAGCCTGCCGATCAGAACAGTCGCCCAGGCCGGGGCGACTGTGTTGAAAGCTCTGGACCGCTCCCACGTCGTCTTGGCCATTGCAACGGCGGTCAAGGTGTGCCAGATCATACTGGATGTCACGCTCATCTCACCTTGGGGCATTGTCAAGTCCCACAGCGCCATAGTCCTCTCCTTTGGAGCAATCAGCGCGGTCTCAGACCTCCTGGTCTGCTGCGCCGTTCTCATATCTTTGATGATCTCACGATCTCTTTCAGATCCAATCAGCCTAGTCACTGACTGGCGCACGACCCTCCGCTCGCTCTACCTCCTCCTCATCCCGTCCCTCCCCAGCGCCGCCGAATCTGCCCTCCGCAATCTACTGTATCTTGCACAGATGCGGTTCATCAACGGGGCGGGCAAGGTGACCACCGTGGCCTACTCCCTCTTCAACACGATCCGCTGGGCGCTACTCGATCCTGTGCTCGGGTTTGCCACTGCGACATCCGTGTGGGTCTCCCACTTCTGGACTTCTTATAAGCGTCGTGCAGTGGTTCTCGTGCTTGTGGCCGTGTCTTGCACCGCTACTTATGACCTGCTGATCGAAGTGGCCGCTCCATGGTTCGTCCCCTCAGCTCTCGACGCCATCGGCTCCTCTCCCGCCGCCTCAACTGCCTGGGTCTACTGGCAGAGATTGGCACTGTCCTACGTCTTCTATGTGGCCTCGGACGTCCTGGGCCAGCTCTTCATCGGGTCCGGCCATACCACCCTTACCCTGGCCTGCAGCGTCATCGCCCAGATCACCGTAGTGGTCCCTAGCGTGCTGTATGCCCAGTCACTGTACAGCGGGGCAGACCGGGCAGACTTTACCATCACTTCATTCGCCGTGGCAAACTACGCCAGCTTCTTTTACGTATCTACCGCCAGTGCTTTCCTGGTCGGACTCGAGTGGCATTTGAACAGGAGGCGGGCTGTGGAGGCGGAGCCGTACCAGAGGCTGGCTTGATGGGTAGCTCAGCCTCATCGTGGCTTTTGAAGCTTTGCATCGGACCTTTCAGCCATGCTAAGCCTTGGTTGCCAAATCTTCCGTAAAGGTTTGGTCACAGCATGAGTTTGGCTGTGAATCATTCTTGAATCATTCTTGAATTTGATTCGGGCTGTGATCCGAAATTCGAATCCCAGGACATCCGAAGATCCACAAATCATCCTGACATTTCGATGGCAAAGGTTGCAATTCCTTTCGAAAAGAAGTCTATTGGTGGCACCAATGTGTTCCTTGTTGCGAATGAGGAGCGTTCTCGCTATATCCTCGTCGACGTTGGCCTTGCCAGCGACCACAAGAAGGTTCTGAAGTTCCTGAAGGATTCAGGCGTCTCATACGACCAGATTGAGGTTATTTTCCTCACTCATCGGCACTCTGACCATGTTCAAGGCACCGCGAAGCTCCTTGCCAAGTTCGAAGAGGCTGGCGTGAAACCCCTCGTCATTGCCCACAGCGACGAGGTCCCCTTCATCCGCGACGGCGTCCTCGAGTTCCCACGCAGCCTCACCGCAATCACTGCAGTGCAGGCGGCCATGTTCAACGCGCTGAAGGACACGTGGATGGGCAAGAAGATGATGGGCATCCCCCCAATTCCACAGATCCAGGCCTGGTCCGGTGATGCTGACCAGCTGCGGGCGATGGGGTATCCCGTCAAGATCCTGCACACGCCGGGCCACACGAGCGGAGGGCTGTCGCTCATGGTTGAGGACCACGTCATCACGGGCGACGTCAGCTTTAACCTGCCCTTCGCACCACTCAAGCCGTTGTTTGGAGACGACGAGGCTGTGTTGCGGGAGAACTGGGTGACGTTCGCCAAGGAGGGGGCGGCTATCCTGCACCCGAGTCATGGCAACGGGATATGCATGAAGAAGCTCAGGGCTAAGTTCCCTGGTATGGCATGGCCCGAGCAGCAATAGCTGGGCGCTCGATTGGACGTAAATTCAGTGTCAGCTGTTGCTCTGGTCCCAGTGGCGGGCGACACTCCACATTCCAGCAGCCCATCAAACCATCAAACCATTTACCGTCCTACCAGTGCCGCATGTCCAGGCGAGCCCACCATGGGGTCCATTTGGCTGTGGTCTCGCATCACGTCGCTCGCCCGTTTGTTACATAGCGATGGCTCTGAGTAAGGTTTAGCCGACAGCACGAGAAGGGATGTGCCAACATGATGTTGTTGAGTTGGCGAGCAGCTTAAGTATGGTGAGGTCAGGTTGTCGACCCTCACGGTCTGGTCGTCACAGATTCTCTCCCGCTCGTCACCCCGTGCAGCCTCAAGCGAGTGCAGGGTGCGCCAGACGTCGAGGATATAGCGGGGATAAAACCTTGGACCCCCCTGCCCAGGGCCCGGAGATCGGGTCGACTGGTGTCCCTGAGAAGCAGCGCTCGTCTAGCCTCTGTTGTATTCGTCGAAGGAAAACGATGCTGCTATCAGGTGTTCGGTGCCATCGACTACACTAAGCGGCGTCGCCGTGGTGCAGAGGTCGCTGCTATTCAAGCCGGGGAGATAATCCAGAAGCCCACGCTGCACCTCTCCAGCGAACAGGATCCGGTTTCCACTCCAGAACAGAGTGAATCGAAGCGAACTATAAATCACAGAATCTACCTTAAACTGAATCTCAGTGAATCTAACCGTATCTTCTGTGGTCCCGATACCAAGCGGGCCGCAGTGATTACTTCCGCCGATCAGCTGCCGATCGCCCATCGTAAGCAGAGCTAGGGGCGAGGAGGCGTGAATATGGTCAGGTACAAACCCCTCTGGCAGGGGAACGTGCCGGAACTGAGCGCCACTCAACCCGCCATTGAACTTATCAGCGTCGCTTCCGGCGATGAGCAG
Organism: Carpediemonas membranifera; assembly: GCA_019828565.1. Taxonomy (NCBI): domain Eukaryota; phylum Fornicata; genus Carpediemonas; species Carpediemonas membranifera. The sequence continues at coordinate 702,017 of JAHDYR010000038.1, read as the reverse complement.
GCCCAGGGGAGTTTGTATGAACGTGCGGGCGAAGCCCATGGTCAGCTTGATCGCCAGTCTGTCCTTGTGCCATGGGGGCAGGCTGGCCTCGTACTCGGCGACATCGTGGCACTCTGGGAAGGTGAGGCGGGTCGGGCTGATGAGCGTGGTTGTCGCGTCCCAGACATAACTCTCGTCAGAGTCGGTGTCGGAGCACCCCTCGCCTTCATCAAAGAGCTCCGATAATGAGTATGAATCCACATGCTCATGCTCTTCCTCGTCCTTGCCTTCTTCGTTCCCGACGCCGAGCACGCAAGCGTAATCCTTGTCGCCCCAGACATAAATGCCTCGCGGGGTGAGTGCCATGTTGGCCTCACCGGCCACTGTGTGCATTGTAAGACACGGGGGCACGCGGATCCAGACGAACTGCTCTTCGTGAATGGCAGGCACAAGTCGGCCCTTCCTGTTGGACGTTTCGCTAGTAAACAGCCGGCCTTGATACCGTAAATGGCGGTGGGTTGTGTTTCCAAGTGAATATGACTTGTCTAGGCCATTCCTCTCGGCGACGTTCAGCGTGAAGAAGAACTTGCGGCAGAGGAACCAGAGGCTCTTGGCCTCGGGGGTGAGTCTCTGGCGAATCTTGTCGTGTATGTCGCAGTCGTATGGATATTCTTCAACGGCCTTCTCCAACACCCTGTCCTCGAGGTCGGGGTTGGCTCCACTCGCCATCATCACGGCCCACAGCGTGCCCTGGAGCAGGGTGTGCAGGGCGACCGGGAGCTCCTGCCCCTCCGCGAGCTCGACGTTCATGGAGAGCGGGGGGCCGTCTGCGAGGAACGAGCGGGCGCGGTCGAGGAAGACTTGCGCGGTTGGTTTCAGAGATAGATTTCTCGAGAGCATATTTTGCAGGGATTCGAGCTCTGCGCTGCTTGTTGATGCATTGGTGATCTCTGCATCGAGCTCTACCGGCAGGACCTTGTTGAAGTGCCTGGAGTAGGCGTGGCGGAGCAGAGAGGGGATGTCCCCGGGGATGGAGGACGTTGCGACAGTCGAAACGCAGAACGCGGATTTCAGCGCTTGTTCAACGCCCAATGCCACGGAATCGTGTTGTGGCACTGCTTTGCCCATCCAAGCTGGCGCTCCTCTTGTGGCCACAGTCGCCGAGTCGTCGACCGCCGACGCGAGCCGAGAGTGACAGTGCTGCCACCACAGCAAGACGACCCATCGTGGCCCTTCTAGCGCGTTGGACGGCTGCCCCGATCCGACCCATCTCTGCAGTCCACAAGACATCGCCACGCCGTCCGGCATTCCGGACTACCGTTGACGGGCTCGTGGCCCCACATTCCGGGCGTTGGAGCCGGTCAGTAAGCTCTGTGGCATGCCTGGGCAAGCGGGTCGCGGCAACGCGAGGTGACAGCCGATGGCGATGGCACATACAGGAGCGGTCGGTTGCCACCAGCAGACCTCTGGGGCACCTTCTGGAGCGATCGGCTGGCCTCCCCTGACCCGTAGCCGACCCGATGCGCATTAGGGTCCACAACCGATCTGATTGAATCTCCCGAAGTCGCCGTATCTGCTACTGCCCTCAGTAGAACGAAGACAAAAAGTTCATGGAGATCGAAAAGCTTCTCGACAACAACGCATCCGCTTGCTACCAGTGCGAGCAAGCGCGCGGCCCCGGCTGCAACACGTTCAAGGGCGTCTGCAGCAAGAGCCCCGAAACAACCGCCATCCAGGACCACATCACGTGGCTCTGCATGCAGCTCGCGGACGCAGCCGTGCAGGACCGCGCCAATGTCACCGACGAACAGCTCGTTCTGTTCAACCGCGCGATGTTCACGACGCTCACCAACGTCAACTTCGACGACGACGCCCTCATGCGCTACGCCGAGGACCTCACCGCCGAGCTGACCGCCCTCGGCGTCAACGGCGTCAACAAGTCCGCCGCTGAGGCCGTCGCGACCCTCAAGGACTACGGGCTCGCCCACCGCATCCACAAGTTCGGCGAGACCGTCGCCGGCCTCCGCGAGACCGTTGTCTACGGCATCCGCGGCGCCGCCGCCTACGCGGACCACGTCTTCGTGCTCGAGGGCCTCGACCCCGTGCGCAAGGAGACGTGGATGAACGTCGAGGCGATGGCCGAGCTCAACAAGGACGACCTCTCCGTCGACGCGCTCCTCGGCCTCACGCTCAAGGTCGGCGAGGCCAACTTCGGCATCATGGCCGCGCTCGACAAGGCGCACAACGCGGCGCTCGGCCAGCCCAGCTTCGCGCCCGTCAACACCCGGCCCGTCGAGGGCAAGTGCATCCTCATCACGGGCCACGACATGGACGACCTCCACAAGCTGCTCGAGCAGTGCGAGGCGCGCGGCGTGAACGTATTCACCCACGGCGAGATGATCCCCGCCCACGCCTACCCCGCCCTGCGCAAGTACAAGTGCCTCGTCGGCAACTACGGCACGTCGTGGCGCAACCAGCGCAAGGAGTTCCCGCTCTTCCCCGGCCCCGTGCTCTTCACGACGAACTGCATCATGCCCCCGCGCGAGGACTACAAGCACCGCGTGTTCACGACCGGCCGCGTCGGCTTCCCGGGCCTGACCCACGTCACGAACGGCGAGTTCAAGCCCGTCATCGCGGCCGCGCTCAAGGCGCCCGGCTACACCAAGGCCGAAGTCGAGGCCGCCAACGCCGAGTCGCCCCTGCTCGTCGGCGCGATGCACGCCGAGGTGCTGAGCCACGCGGGCAAGGTCCTTGAGCTAATCGGCGCGGGCAAGCTGCGCCACATCTTCTTCATCGGCGGCTGCGACGGCAGCACGCCCGGCCGCAACTACTTCTCGGACCTCGCCGAGGCCATCCCCGACGACTGCCTGATCCTGACCGGCGCCTGCGGTCGCTTCCGCATCAACCGGGTCAAGGACTACGGCGACATCGAGGGCATCCCGCGCCTGCTCGACGTCGGCCAGTGCAACGACGTCTTCAGCGCCATCAAGATCGCGGTCGCCCTTTCCGAGGCCACCGGGCTCGCCGTCAATGACCTGCCGCTCTCGCTGTGCGTGAGCTGGTTCGAGCAGAAGGCCGTCGCCGTGCTGCTGACGCTGCTCCACCTGGGCATCCGCAACATCCGCCTCGGCCCCTCGCTGCCCCGCTTCCTGACCCCCGACGCCCTCGCCGTGCTGGCCGACAAGTTCGCCCTGAAGCCCACGAACAACAAGGACGCCAAGGGCGACCTCGCCGACATGCTCGCCGGCGAGCACTGATTATACTGAGAGGTAAATGTGACATATCGCGTGATTCGAGGCCACATCTAACCCAAGGTCATTTATGAACAGTGATTTACGTTCGTTAGGAGTACATGTTCCAGCCCGGGGCAGCGGTGCCCTGGGTGTAGTTGCAGGCCTGGTTCACGTCAGCGGGCGGCATTACCTGCTGGGAAGAGGGGGTTGCACCAGGGTGTCTAGTCGGGCAGCCGAGGAGCCTGCAAACTGCTTCGAAGTTGGGCCTGCTGTTGAGGTTGCGGATGCAGGCCATGACTGCGGCGTGGAGCTCTGGAGGGCAGCCTTCGGGCGGGGGAATCATCAGGTCGGCAGGGTCAAAGGGCAGAGAGCGACGGTGCATGACGCGCCAGAACATGCGGCCGAACTGCTCGACGTCGTAAGCAGCGAGATCCTGGATTCCGGGCTCCGGATTGAGTCCGAAGTCGTCGATCTTGGCGTGATCGTTGAAGACAAGGATGGTGGTCCCGCAGAGGTTGCCGTGGGTCAACCCCTGGGCGTGCGCCTGGGCCATCGTCGTGGCTACGTCCCGGGCCATCTGGAGGCGGGTCTCCCAGTGGAACTTGAGCATCTTGACCGAAAGAATGTTCTCGAGAGGCCGCGTGGGCTTCTCCTTGAAGATGAACTGGTGTTGGTTGTCCCGCATGAAGCCGTACACCCGGCAGATGCCGATGATGTTGGCAGCGTGCTGGGCACGCACGGTCTCGAGGGCCTTGTCGGCGTTGCCAAGATTGTTACAGAAGACACGGGCGGCCTTCCCAACAGCGCTCACCTGGCCCTGGTACCACTCGTTGTCCTCGAACGGCACGAACTGGATATGGTCGCCGTGGCGTCTGGTGCGTTGAACGACGTTGGCCTGGTCGCGGGACAGACGAACCAGGGGTGCATTAGTTGGGTTCGGCGGCCCCATGACATTCTCGCTTACCAGGGCCGCCGCGACTGCCGAAGGAACGGAAGAGGAAGAAGCCAAGAACTGTTGCGATGATAAGACCAATGAACAGCATTGCGGTCACGGCCATAAACATGACAAAGAAGACGGCGAACAGCATAAACACGAAGGCGAAAGGGAGAAGCGTGAACATGCTGTCTGATGCCGTCATAGGAGCGAGCAGAGAGGTTACGAGGCCCGAGTCAGCCATGAGGGAGCGCAAATCTGGCAAAACAAAGATATCGGGACAACGGCCAACCATCGTATTCATGCGAGACCTCGCGTCCTACATCAGCATCATTGCAGTGATATCTGAGAGTGGATATCGAATCTGTCAGGCATGGTGTCACCCTGGGGTTTGTCAGAAATGCCGCCCGCCCGCAGACAGTCTGCATACTGTCTGGCCACACCGAGCATGGCGTTGAGGCCCTATAAGCCTCACAGACAGACTCCATCGAGGACCCTCTGGGCGTCAGCAGCGGGCAGTCGCCTGCCACGTGTTCAGCGGTTTTGGAACCAGGCGCGGACCTTGAGGACGTCCAGGCCGGTGGGCTGAGCGATGTTGCAGGGGCACCTTTGGAGAGGATGTTGCGACCATTGCTGTTAGTTGCTCTGGAGCAAAGCAACGGCGAGTAGGGCCCTTTGGAAGCTCGTTGCCCCTATAAGACTTCTGACTGTGTTCGGTTTCCCTCGTTTTCAATGATTACCACTTTTTCTTTGTCAGAACGCTCTTTCTGAGGAAACATGGCGTGCTCAACCCGTGGCTCTTGTCCCACTCATAAATCGTTCTCCTAACGGTTGCTTGACTCCATTTCTTCCACTGGGAGGAGACCGAGGTGGATCACGAGACTTGCCGCCAAAGAAACTGTTAAGCTTGAGCAATGTAGGTAGTGCAATGTTCACTCATCAGCGATGGCCTGCCGTCTTCCCCTCGAGGCCGAGTCCGCCAACTGATCCAGGAACGAGTGGGTTGGCCCCTGCGTTAAACTGCTGCTTGACCGACTCCCACAAATCGGGGATCTCGCCCACAACAAGGTCGCCCCGGCCATCTCGCTTAGGGATGATGAAACCAAGCATCACGCCGAGCAGACTGCTGCCAAAGTCGAGCTCCTGATACGTTTGAATCTGCTTGAGATAATCACTGTAACTTGTGTGGGCGATGAATCTTGGCAGCGAGCCCTCCATAATCAGCTGGACGTCCAAAACTGCCTTAGCGAAGACCTGATCGATCCAGGCGGGCGTCACTTCGTCGTCTCTTGCCTTGCTGATCGCAATCCTGATTGGAGCTGCGACTTCACCCGCGAGGTTGACCCAGCAATTACTGGTCTCTTCCATGAACGTTGTCTCGAGTTCCCTGAGGAAGAGAAGAGAATGGAACGGGCTATGTCTGGAGAACTCAATGGCTCGCCGCACTGCGAGCACGAAGGCCAGGTTCTCACTTGCATACTCGCTCTTGAGATACTCAAGTAAGAACATGCAGCCCGACTTGGTGCTAAGCACATCGCGGAGAGTGCGGGGGAAGACCATCATGGGCGACGTTAGCATGACAATTACCGTCCCAAACGGCAAGAACGACATGACAGTCGGCTTGACCACCTGCCCCGTCCTCGCGAGCCAGGTCGAGTCATGCAAGGACACATCATGGGGGTAGAGGCACAGCACAGTCATGAGGGCGAATGAGAAGGTCATCATCGAGATCTGGCCGGCCACCTCGCATTTGATGTAGTAGCTGATCATTACAAGCAGGCCCCAAAAGAGGTAGAGGACGAAGCGTGGAATGACGATGGCCATGTACGTGTAGTTCGCCGCAAAGCCGAGCTCGGTGGACTCAAACGGACTCCAGAAAGCGAAGGTGTCGCTGTGGGGGTTGATGAAGATAGGGAGGGGCTGAAGGACGGCGAAGGCATGGATGAGAATGACAATGGAAGCGGTGATGAAGAGGTTCGAAAAGGGAAGCTTGACCGAGCGTCGAACTAGGGTGTAGCTAATGAGAGTGTGGATCAGAGGGCACATGGGGAGGAAGAGGAGAAGCGTCGTCGCGGCTGTGAGAAGGTAGCCGAGCAAAATCATGGACTTGCCGTCCAAAATAACGACACGAATGAAGATGGTGGCTATCTGAACAACTAGCGTGATCACATAGCCAAATAGTGAGAAAATAATCGTCAAAATGGCGTTGGTGCGTGTTTTTCGGCTCAGGCCGAAGGGGAGGAACACGAAAAAGCTGACTGCGCCAAAGAAAAGAGAAAATAGGTACAAGTAGTCGCCAAGCAACTCATCATAAACTGTTAGCGCGGACATCACAGGCGGGATGGCTCAGGAGACGGGAGAAAGCGTGACCAGCGATGTGCAGAATAAGAAGAATATTACGATGGCAGAATTGATGCATTCAAATCCCCTAGTTTGGACCATTTACACCACCACGGGTCTAAACCTCCTGTGTAAACACATTGTTTGACCCTTCAATAGCACAAGAATATCGCGAAAAAATGACTGAATCACTGCGCGGATGATGATTCCCAGCCGCGCAGAGTACGGCTTGGCTCGAGCCTTTGACTGCATCTTGAAATGGCTCAGCAAGACGTTGATGGCCACGACCAAAAAACTCACTGCGGTGCCCACTCTGGGTGACCCAGCATTGAAAGAACCTGAGCCCATCGACATCACCCGGATTAACATTTACCTGCTGAGCCAAGGACCGTCAGTAAAAACATCAAGAAAGAAAGCTAAACACTCACCCGATGAGCCTGTACATGCAGATACTCACCTGCTTCCCAGTTGCCCGCGGTGCCACCAAAGACCGCTGCTGGTCATTATACTGTACCCAGCCCGTAGGAGTTTTCACATATGCAGTATAGTGTCCACGGAATGGGTCACCGGTGTGACACACCATGCCGTGAAGTGTGTACGTGCCTGGGCGGACTGTGGCGTCTGGTCTATCAGTTGAGATCTCAGGATCCGACTCGACTGCAGAGTCGATTTCCATATCCGATTCGTCGGAGTCGAGTATTTCTTCTTCAAGATTTGCACCCTTCACCGCCATCACTCGCCTGAGCACGCTCGTCGCCGCGCGGCAATCCGGAATCTCTGCCGGAGACCCTGGGAAGTTGAGTTCATCATCGACAATCACAGTCGACGAGTCCTTACCGTGCAGTCCCATCCTCGACACGTGCACGAAGAGCACTGGGGGAAGAACTCTCAGTCCCCTTGAAAGGCGGGTCTTCCTCGCAGTGCAATAGTCGCACCCGGCCGTGATAGTCTCACCTTTCATCTCAGTGGCCAGGAGGTCAGAAATCCGCGCCCCCTCGACCGGTCTGACCGTGAGCGAGGCGTCGCTGTAGCCTGGGAGCTCGAGCCTCGCCCCACACCGGTGGCACTCCTTATAAGTGCACAGGTCGACCCCGAAGAGCGAGCAGACCGAGCATGCCCGACCTCCTGGCGTGTCGTGGAAGTGTAGGTGCTGGAGGAGGCACGTGAGGAACTCGTGACTGTCCTGAGTCGGACCGGGTCGCCAAGAAGTGCCGGAAAGCTCAGAGAGCTGGCTCATGATCCTGATGGGTGAGTCGAGGTCGCCGGGGCCTGAGACTCCACGGATCGAACGGACGGACAAGCGGACAAACTCGGCGGCCAGGGCTTCCTTCGGCCCGTGGACTCCCCCGGGACCGGGAAGGTGGCTGAGGAGTGACTCCGCGAACGGAGGCATAGAGAAGAGCAGCTGGAGGGCGCTGGAGGCGTAGCACGTGTTGCCAAGGTTGACCAGTCCGATCCCAGGAGCCCTGGTGTCAGAGGCAGCCAGGTCTTGGGCGATCCGACCGAACAGCCGGCCCTTGGGCATGTTGGGTATGATTGGGGAGGCCGAGGGGGGCAGGTGGAGGGCTATCGGGCCCGATCTAGGCGATCTGGGGTGGGAGAGGGGCTCAATGTCCCGGGCCAGACTCACGCCGGCTGGTGCGACTGGGGTCATCGAAAGCGGCTCAATGGCGGGGCTGGGGAGGACGAGGGCGTCTGCTTCAGCCTCTGTGATTGGTGTCCACCGGGCCCGGGTTGACGAGACATTCCGGAGAAACTGGATGAGAGTCATCGGCAAAGCGTCGTCATTAGAACTGCAGTGCACTACAATGGTCACTGCCGCAGCGTCAGACGAATACGTGACGGTAAGGGATGATTCCCGTTTTGAACGCGTGATCGATGGGACCTTGTGGGGACGATACGGCATTCCAACGCCCATTTGAAAGAAATACTGCTGCTTTGAGTCTAGAAGGAAGCCAGGTCCATATCCTATCGCTTTTGGTGCATCGAGGTCGGAATAATCTAGGACAACTGGTACTGAGGAGAGAAGACCGCTGAAAGAAAGACATTCTCGGCCTGATACATCAAGATGTATCGTCGCATTTCGTTTTGTAAGCATTATATGACAAGAGAGCAGCCAGCAGCGCCAAACTAATTACGCCCTGCCAGAAAATCCACAAAAACTCCTAATCATTTGATTAGATGCCGGAAACGGGCTGTGAATCTATTCATGCCAACGTATGGCTAATATCGCGGCCATCACCTTCCATCGCCCCAACTTGTCGCCTCGGTGGCCTCAGGTTGACCGCCCCGAGGTCGTGCGATCAAAGATCCCCAGTCAGGTTGTCTGAGGCGTGCACAGCTTAGGATAACGGCTCAGACACAGTGCTTTGAAGGGTGTCGAAGTGCGTCTGCGCCAGATCGCCCTTTCTCCCGGGTGACTGGTGGATGTGTTCGCCGCGGGCGGGGGACTTCGCCATCTCCTTGTTCTGAAGTACCCAGCAGAATCAGACTGAATCGGTGTGACGTTTCAACTACTGCGTATCTCGGTTGTTCTCGCGACCACGCTTGGTCTTAAGCTGCTCGGTCATAACAGCAAACGAGCCTCAAAGAAAGCACAGAGATGGGAAACCAAGGTACAAGTCCGTCTGCAGCCCCGCATGGTACGCGCGGCAAAGCTCCCGAACGTGAGCTTCCCTATCATACCTTGCCAGTTGCTCCCGAGCCTCTCACAATGTAATGTGGCCATAAAATAGTTCTTGCAGATGAGTGAAATGTTTCTTCCCAGAATACGCGTACAGCTACGTCGCCGCAAGCAATTTGGCCAAGCTTTCACACACCCAAATGAATGGATGCCATGGATGGAGAACAGCGGCAGATGTAACCCTCGTCTCTGGTTGTTTGGAGATCCAATGCTCCAATGGCAGGATCACGCCCTCGGACACCAGTTTCTGAGCGCCATACGTCCTGGACATGGGTGGCATGTCCAGAGTGGACTGGGACAAGCGACAACGGGTGACGCGGTCCAGACTTGGGGATACGGGCGTGGCTTCATCGTCTTCCAGACATGTCTGCGCGATTTCGGCGGAAATGTTGCTGTCGTCAAATCGGGAGCAACCAGCAAATGTGGGCTCGAATTTGGACAATGCTCTCAAACCTCTTGCTATTGAAGCCATCTTTGCTCACTGCAGAGTCGTCGCCCATTATCATTGGTATTGTCATCGTCGTCTATGCCGTTATCATTGGTTTCGCTCTCTTGACCATGGTTAGTTCTCCAATCCTGCAGCGACTTCTTTCTGATCATAGTTGCGCAGGCACATTGTCATTTACGTAGATATCCGTCGTCTTGTTCCTTTCCATACTCATCCTTGTTGCCATCGCACTCCTCCTCCTCCTCATAATCAAGGAATCATTCATCGACATCGTGCCGAAGGACGAGGCCGTCATGGTCCCACCCAACCCCGACGGGAAACCGCTTGTTCGACTCACAGACGACCAGGTCCATGTCGAGAGACGCATCGATGTATCTGGGTACAACAACAACATTGTAGTTGTCCCGTTCAACCACAACGAAGTCTATTACGGTCGGGTGACCGTCCTCAAGAAGAGGGCCCGCGTCCTCGCACATATGATCGACTCGGAAGACCATCTGCGTGGCGCCGACGCAGCTCTCGCAGCTGCCGAAGCCCAGCACGCGGCAAACATCACTGGTGTTTGCCGTCTGTATGGATACATGCGGAACAAGCAGTTCCAGTTCATATTCAGGGAGCGGCCCACCCGAGAGCTGGAGTTCCACCTCACCAACAGCCACGCGAAGTGGGCCTGGGAGACCCGCCTCCAGATGGCCCGGGACGTAGCCACGACGATGGCCCAGGCGCACGCCCAGGGGTTGACCCACGGCAACCTCTGCGGGACCACCATCCTTGTCTTCAACGATCACGCCAAGATCGACTATTTCGGGACCGACAACCCCGGTGACATCGAGGACTTGGCTGCATACGACCTTAATATGTTTGGCCGACTCCTGTGGCGCATAGTCCACAGACGGCCGACTCCTTATGACTCAGTCGACATGCAGATCCCCGCCCCGAATGGGTGCCCCGCCGAGCTCGCTGCTGCTGTTGCTGCGTGCGTCAGTCCGGCTGAGAAACCGGCTAGCTTTGCAGCCATTTGCGATATTCTGGGCAAGTGCACTAAGCCCGAGTCGGCTGATGGCACCGTCTCGGCCTCGGCGATCAGCCCCCAGCTCGGCTTTGATGAGGCCCGTCTGGTTCAAGGCGTCGATGAAGCGCATTGGGACAATATTTACGAGACAAATTAAATGTTCGATCACTGACTTGCAGGTTAAGACTCGGGGAATCACTCAGAAATAGTCGCCGTGTGAAGACATATGCTCACCGTTGGCGCACCCCAACTTCTCCACCCCTGGCACTCTTCGCTTTCCCCGCGTTTTATTGTTCATCTTGACCATCGTTGACTCTTTACGCGATGGTTGGATAGATTCGCAACATGTCAGGGGCGGTTTCCAAGAAGAAAACGGCCCGAATCTAAAACGATACAATTGGGTTAGAAAGAAATGCGAAACAAAGAGATTCGGAAGTGCATTCAGAATACCGAAAAGGCAGACATCACTCTCAAGCTCCACGAAAGGGGTCATGACATGAGTGATATTGCCGGTATATTGCGTATGAAGGTGTCCTCGGTCAGGTTCCTGCACCGGCTCGCCCAGGACGCTGCTAACGGCAGGAATGCTTTGGAGCAGCTCGGCAAGCTTCATCAGGGCACGCAAGCTCGACTGCGTCAGACCCGAGCAGACCCAGTTAGAGATATTACTGCGGCCGGCAGCTTCAAGAACGATTGTGGCGTGACGTTTGGTCCAGTCGAGGACGTCATGCACGACGAGACGAACGACGTCGACCTCCCATCCCTACCCCAAGCTAGTGAGATGAAAGCAGCTCGAACCATGCGCGAGAGAACAGGGGTGTCGCTGAGTCTGACGCCGCGCTCCTTCCCGTCATACTCATGCGAGGACATTACAGTCATCGAGGAGGGCGAGCAATGCCCAAGCTATGTTAGTCTTGGGTTCATGTCAACTGTGACATTTGAACTGGTTGAGGACGCGCCAGCAACACCGAGGTCGACCTGCGGTGCGCCAGGGAGGAGACGACGAGGGTTTGACCACGGGGCAAGGGAGAGGGGGCAACGACGCGACTGGGGCAACAGACGGAGCGCGGTCCGCATTCTTGAGGCAGTGCTGATGTGGCTGTTCTGTTAGGCTTTGTCATGATGCCACAGCCTGCTTGCTGGACACGCAAGTCACTCACTCCTAACCAAACGCCAACCTCCACATAACGCTGTCGGACACATACATACAGGAGAGTAAATTACATAAAGCAGCTTTACTGCACCCAGCTCTTAGGGACCCAAACCTTGGGCTCACCGGACTCAAGGGCGACTTCCATGGTCCCGTCGTTCTCAATAACGACGCAATCCTTGGCACCCCACACCACGTTGCACACAGTCTCGCCAGGTGCATACGGATGCTTCTTAGCGTACCGCTGGACCTCAGCCCCGTCTGATCCGACGTTGGTCAGCGTGGTAAAGACCTTGCCCTTCCAGTACGTGATGAGGTCGTCCTCGACGTGGCCGAAAGTCATCTTCTGGCTGCCCCACTCCTCCTTGTTCTCCTTGCGGAGGGTGGCAATTGCCTTGATTACTTGGTAGAGGTAGCTGTCGTAGCCTGAACGGGACCAGTACGGCTCGCGGTTGTAGGGGTCGTTGGCGCCGTTAAAGCCCTTCTCCGCGCCGTAGTACATGATCGGAACACCGTCCGCGGTGAGGGTATAAGCAAGCATGCTGGCAAACGCCTTGACGTCGTTTCTCTGGTGAAGGAAGCGGGGCTGGTCGTGGTTCTCGGCAAAGGTGCCGAGGGCGAGGATGTCGCGGACGTTGTTCTCATACGACCGGTAAGTGCTCTCGATCTGGGACATATCGTTTCTGTTGATGAAGACGTTGTTCAGGGTAAAGAACATGGGATACGAGAGAACTGCGGGCAGGTGGTGGGTGTATGAAGCAACGTAGTCCTCACGGCCGTTGTAGACCTCACCGACCGCGTAGCCGCCGTCGATGGCAGCGGACATGTCGTCCCAGAACGTCGTGTGCACCTCAGGCACTGTGTCGCAGCGGAGCCCGTCAATGTCGTACTCCTTGACAACGTCCTCGATCCATGAGATGAGGGTGTCGTGCACCCATTGGTTCATGTTGTCACCAGACTGGGCGAGGTCGGGGAGCCCGCTCAAACGGCAGTACTCGACGTTGTTCTGGTCATTCCAGTTGGTGATCTCGCAGTCAGAGTGGTAGTGCTCGGGCTTGTTGAACGGGTTGATCTGGCTGAAGTCGTTACCGATGGGGCCTGGATGATTGAAGACGACGTCGAGCATGATCCATATGTCCTTGGCGTGCGCGGCCTTGACGAGGGACTTGAGGTCCTCGGAAGTGCCGAAGTGGGAGTTGATCTCATAGATGTCCTTGAACCAGTAGCCGTGGAAGCCATCGCCGTCGTTCGCGTCGATTTGAGAGACGATGGGGGAAATCCAGATGGCGTTGAAGCCAAGATCAGCAATCTTGTCGAGGTTGTTCTCAAGGCCCTTGAAAGTGCCACCACAGTACCTGCGGATGTCGTTGCAGGAAGAAGTGTCTCCGTTTGTGCGGGCATAACGATCAGTGAGGACCTGGTATACAACGCGGCCATTCTCCCACTCCTCGGCGGTATGAATAGCAAAACAACCAGCAACAAGCAAGGCGAGAAGCAGGCACTTGAGAATCATTGGTTATTGGTTGGAAGGCGCTTTTGTTTTGACCATCGTTGACCTGGAGGATACAACCAGGATCTAACGGTCTCAGTTCTTACTTCAGGTGCATCCCATATTCACCGCATATCTGACACGGAATCAAAGATCGCAATCACCAGTTTACACACCAATCCCGATTTCTGATCTTGATAAAATCAAATCGAGATACGCAATCGAGAAAGAATGTGAATCACACCTCACCCGAGACCATGGCCTTATATAGGACCAGCCCTGCCCACGCATCGGCCGCGGCATAGTCCAGGTTGGCCTGGGGGATGCTCCTCAGGCTCCAGTTGAACATGCTGAGCTTCTTCGACTTCTTCATCTCCTCCCCGCAAACGTGCCACACGAGGGACTGGAGGCCCTTGTTAGCGAGCTTCATCCTGTTGCCGAGCTGCATGAGTTCGGCCGTCTTGAGCTCCAGGCTGCGGCCGACGGTGAGCTCAAGGAGCTTCTGATCGCCCGACACACCCACGCCCGCAAGAGTGGGGCCCTCGACGCACTTGGCCAGTATCTCCCTCGCGGCAGGGGTTGTCACGGCGAAGTTTGTCTGAATGACCCAGCACTTGCGGTCAGAAGCAAGCTGAACGAGATCGACCTGGGTGGGCTTCTCGCCAGGCCTGAACGTCGGCTTCCACTCAGTATCGAACCCGAGCACGCTGTTGCCCATGATCTCGGCCGCCTCGCTCATGAGCTGGTTTGGGTTGCTCACGACCACCACAGGCACACCGCACCTGAACTGGGGCGCCCCCACGCAGTCAAGCTTCCACTGGGGTACAGCCAGACCCCTGGCCTTCCGTCGGGCGTCCTCGAGGGCGAGGAAGCTCTGGACACCCTCAACGCTGCCGGGCGACATGAAGAGGCGGAGACGGGCTTGGGTGGCAGAGATCGAGTTGCAGCGATTGTTGGTCGGCACAACGAGGGGCCGCACCCCGGGGCCGCCCTGGCGTTTGATCAGCGCCTCGGCATCTCGCATCATTTGATTAAGGGCGGCAGCTAGGGGCGCAGGTTTGCCCTGCACCTCATGATCCTCGCCGATGAGTAGGCTTTCTTCATTGGTGAACCTCACGTCCTTCAGGTTGTGGGCCCCAATGGCGGCCGTGGTGTCGATGCAGGGCGAGACCATCCTCTGCTTCGAGGTGGTGATGTCAGAGTGCAACTGGGCGATGAATTCGATATCCTGCAGATTCAAGACCTCCTCGACTCCCTCGATCGCCTGTATCTGCTTGACAGTCGGCGACCTAAGCCGGAAAGCAGGGTCCTTTCCCTTGCCGTGCTTGATGAGCTTCTCCATGAGCTTATTACACCTCTTCACGTCCTCCACGAGCTCCTCGCTGACCAGTTCGCCCTTGATGGCCATGATGGAACAGTTGGCCCCGTTCTTCAGCTTAGACAGCGCGGTCACGGAGCGGCCGTGAAGGAAGGCAGCCTCATGGACTGCAGCAGCGGCAATGGCGTCAATAGAAGCGACGTCGCGGGTGGCGTGGCGGGCCTTGAGCATCTTCGCGACTGCAGGGACCAGCTTCGAGAGCACGGCCAACTCGTCCGCTGGGAGCTTGGGGGCCTTGAAATCCCGGTCCGACAGGAACTGCTGGACGTCCACAGTATGGCGGATGCGGGCCATGAAAGAATTGTACGCGTCCACGCCAGTTTGGATGATGTAGGCCTGAACTGCGGTGAATGGAAGGGATGCTATACACGCCTTGGCTGTGAAAGGATAGTCCACTGGTGCGATAACAGGGGCGTTCTCTGGAAGGACGGCGAGAACTGTGCACATGGCCTTGATCGCATCCTCGGTGAAGCCAGGGCTAGCCTGCGGTTGTGCTGGCTTCTTTCCCTTCTTGTTCTTACCTCTTCCGTTTCTGGACGCCTCCTTTCCGTTCTTTGCTACTTTCTCAGCCATCGATTTGACGAGTGTGCAGGTTACGCCGAGTCTAGTACTGCGCAACACTGCCCTGTCTCCCTCCTACTTACGTGCATAAACCGCATATTTTACTGCTGCTTCGTCGCCACAAGAACCCTCCCAGGTCTGCTGAGGTCCACCTGCCCTTCCACTGCATCAGGGACGGCAACCACCATCATCACGAAACCGGCCGGCGCGGCGTCCACCATCGCCTGAACCCGACCGCCGACACCCTGCCCAGCAGCGAGACATGAGATGCAGAGAAGCTTATGGACACCCGCCACTGTAGACCCGCCCTGGCGATCGAGCACGGAAACAGTTGAGGCGACAGTCTCAGCGTCATCCGCAGTCTGGTGGGCAGTGACCGTGGCCGAGTCTCCGATGATTGACTCATCCAAATACACCGGATCTGCCGAGATCACGACCGCTTCTGTCCGGAGTAGTGTCTTGGCGTCCCACAGCACCTTGGGCAGGGGCTCAAACTCGTGCGTGGGGACTCGGAAGGAAAGATCGTCCTTCTCTATCGCCCGCTTGCAGAGTTCGAGCGAAGCCAGGGCGTCCTCGGCCGGGGAGTGGCCGTCAGTGCCCTCCTGGATCTCGCGCTTCAGGTATTGCCGAGTCAACTTTGAGAGCTTCTTCTTAAAAATGCTCCCGGCCTTGGAGTAAATGACGGCGCTGTCGAGGACGAGCGGGTAGGCCAGCTGGAGAGCCCCCAGATCGTTCTCCAGGCTGTGGCCGACCAGGATGGGCATGGTCTGGTCGTGGGCCGCAGCTGTGTCCGCGATGAGCTTCCTGACAGCAGCCTGGGCATCCGCCAGAGTGTTGGTGACTCCAACCAGAGTCGACTCGGAAATGCCGGAATATGGTGTGAGATAATCAGTGACCGGTGACTCCGGCATGACCAGCATGTCAAGCACAGTCGCCCGAGTCGCCCCGTCAACGACAGCGACCCTGGCCAGCGCGCTGCCGTACTCCGTCTCGACCATCTCGCAGTCCATGGCCAGGAGAGGCGCCCCGTCTTTGAGCCGGACCTGGGCTATCGTCGCGATCCTGAGATTCGACATGGCAGATTCATATGAATCTTTGGCTACGGCTGGGTAAGCGTGAGTCTCCATCTCTTCCTGGGTGAGAACGAAGTCGCAGAGGGAGGCGGTGCGCTGCTTCACCTTCTGCTTGATCCTTGTCCCCCGGCACATCATCCCGTCGTAGAAAACGGTGTCGACCTCTCTGGGCCTGACCTCCCCCAGGAGAGCACGGACGTCTGCCCCCATCCAGAACGAGGTCGGCCTGTCCGCCGGCCACATCTTTGTCGGATCAGCATCGCTTTGCTCCACATGCAGCGTGTTTTCCTGGATCTCCTGGACGCCGTCCTCGAGGGCGTCCCACTGCGCCCCGTCCATGCCGTGAATGAAGATCGTCAGGACGCCCTTGACCTGCAAGGGGTGGTTGACGGTGTACCAGGGCGAATGGGAGGAGAGTGTGTGCGGGGCCAGCGTCTGGAGGAGCATTTGGCCAAGGCCGCGGTGGTTCACGTGATCAAAGTGCTCGCGGGCCTCGGGGCGGAGGATAGCCCAAAGTCTGGGGTCCTCGTCAGCTTCAGAGGACGTAGAAGCACGAAGCTTTGCCAGCTTTGTCCTCTGCTGAAGCAGATAGCCCTTGAGCTGCTTGTTCTTCACCCGTTTGCCGTTAGCATGGGTCTGAAGCCGCTTGATCGTTCCTTCAACATCAATATTGCCACACTTCAGCTCATAGATGTTTGCAGCGCCGTACTCCTTCAAACAGCTCGTCCACTGGTCCCCCATGATGAAGCCGACTGTCGTCGACTCTGAGCCGGCCAACCGAGACTGCCGTCCTCGAGGACGACGAGTAGCAGACAGCTGGGAGTCATCTAGGGGCCGTGGTGTCTCGTAGGAATACATGAATATGAATATGACGACTTCATTCTCATCGGCGCCCCTTGGGCCAACACCTTAGAAGTTACCAATGCTGGCGCCGCCTACGTCTTCTCCTACGACGGCTCGGCCTGGAATCAGCAGGTCAGGTTCACCTCGCCCCACCCCGACACCGGAGGATCGTTCGGATATGCCGTCGCTCTACTTGGCGAGACCGTCGTGGTCAGTCTGGTGTCCAATGAAGCGGGCGTGGTATCAGCAGTGCCTATGTATACGAACGCTCGGGGTCGACCTGGGAATCCGTGGCTACGCTTTCTTGCAACCCGAGCGAGTGGACTTTCCTTGGGATCGGCATCCTTCTCGATGAGGAGACGCTCTACCTGACCTCAAACTCACCCACGTGTACAACAGGAACGACGGCGCATGGGACGAGACTGTTCAACTCACCCCTTCTAACATCGACACTGACAACTTTGCCGCGTGAACTGTCAGTAGGGTTGGCGACATGATTCTGTGCAGCTCGCCATTCGCCGACAACACTGGTGTCGTGGGTGCACGCGTACGCGATGCCTGCCCAGTCGGCAGCTCGGGTTCAGAAGATGACTCGGTGGAGTCACGCAGGGTGACTCCAGTCGAGTCACTTTAACCATGGACACACTAAAGGATTTACAGAGCTCACCACAACTGGCGGCATGGTGTTTGCCTACGGGCACGATTATATCGACGGAACTCAGTCCGTCCTCGGTTTGACTGTTGTGTGCCTGCTAGTACTCGTCATGTAAACGCCAGTAAATGATTGATCAAGTAAGTCATTCTGCTATCAGTTTAGTTTGGCCTATCCGATCAGAAAGGACCGGCAACACCAAAGCCAGCCACCACTGTTATCAATCTTTACTCATTCATTCGTTGAAGTCCGCCGAGTCACCTTCGAAGGCGGGGTGCGGTTCGACAGTAGGCTCCTGGGGAACGACTGGGCTATCAGCAGCTGACTCGGGACGGTCGACCGAGTGGGGATCGCTCGTATCAGACTCACCCGCAGATTCAGATTCGGATTCACTATCCGACTCAGCGGAGTCAGACACGGCCGGGTAGAGGGGGTCGCCGGGGCTGGGGGCAGTGAGGTTGTCAGGCAGGGGCAAGAAAACCTGCTCCTCGATGGCATCTGGCACCATGATGACAGGGTCGGGTACGACCAGTGCATGTTTGCTCTTGCGGGCCTTCTTCTTACGGCGTAACCGTCTGATGCAGCAGCAGCACATGCAACAGCACATGCAGCAAAGGACGAGAGCGATCACTGGGGATGCCAGCAGGAGGACAGGAACGCTGAGGATGGCGACGAGGAGGATCAGCGCAGCGCAGAGCGGGGGGGCAATGCAGCAGACGAGGCAAAGTACCAGCAGAACAACGCCCACAATCACTGCCAAAGCTGCGACCGCCACAGTGATAAGCTTCTCCAGGTTGGACGGCTCGCCAGGCAACTCGAAGTCCGTGTGAAAGACGGAAACTGAGGCGTACAGCAGGTCGACCGAGAGGATATTATCGGACTTCAGGACGTCGACGGTATCGTCAGAGTCAATGCTCGTGACATACCGAACATTGATGTCGACGCACACTTGCCCGTCCTCCGAGTAGATATGGTTGTATGAATTGGCCGTAAATATTTTGGAGTTCACCTTGATCCCGAATGACAAGAGTGAAGAAGGCGCACCATCAAATGATGCGTTCGAATTGCTGGCCGTCTGGGGGATGCCGATGCACAACTTCTCGGGCTCGGTGCTGCCGCTTGACATAACGGCCCCGTCGGCGTAAACAGCGTACTCCATGGCGCGGAGGAGCGTGGGCGTTGTTGGGGCGGTCGCGACACAATACATGGACCCGTTGGCAAGGACGGCGGTCGTCACGTTCGTCTCACCAAGGTAGCTGGCCTCGAGACTGGCGGCGCAGGACCCATTGACGGCAAGCGTGCGGGCAGTCATCATGTGGCCGCTTAACCAGACTTCGGACGGGACGTTGTACTCGACCGGGATGGCGGGGACGGTGACCTCCATCGTCGTCGACCCGCCGTCTGCGAGAGTCACAGTCATCGTCGTCGTCCCGTTCGCAGTCGGCCCGATGGGCACGTAAATGGCCTCGCCCGTATTCCCGTCAATAATAACGGTGCCAGACTGGCCAGCGATAGTGACGTTGGTGACTGCCATGCCGTTGATGGGCTCAAACACAACGCTATTCGTCGGAGATTGGGCGATCTTCGAAGAACCGTCAATCGCGAGATACGTCAGCGATAGGTGCTTGGTCGAGGCAACACCTGCGCAGCTTGTAACTGTCAGGTTGGCGGCTGACGACGATGGAGTCGACCCAACTGGTGCCAGAATCAGCGCGGTTTCATTGACCGTCGCCCAAGAAGGCGCTCCGCTGAGCGAGTATACCACAGGGCAGTCGGGTTCTGCAGGGGCGATGTCAAATCCGAGGTCGAGGGCCAGAGAGGTGTCGGCTCCTCCAACAAGAAGAGCTAGGGGAAGCGCGGTCGGCCTGGTCATTTTGAACAGCTTGAGCGTCGCGGTCGTCGTGTGCGACTCTCCGCCTGCAGTAAACGTCACCGTGAACGTCGGACTGGTGACGGGCTGGGTGCAGCGGACCTTGTTACTCGAGACCATAGTGCAGCCGGTCGGGAGGGCTGAGAAGGAGAAGCTGCCGGCGTAGAGGCCCTCTGTGGCGTTGACGAACGCGTCGGCGTAGAACGTGTATACGTCTGAAATTCCAGCCACGAAGTCCATATGGCCAGCTACACACCCTTGATGGTTTGCGGTACTGGTGAAGCCTTCGGGGCAGGCCTTTGGCTCGGACCAGGCCCCACTGACGGGCGTGTACGTGTCAGGCGCGGTGACGGACTTGCACTCGGTCTGCCCTGTCTCGTCCTGGTATTTGCCTGCGTGGCAGGGGCCTCTTATAAACTGTGAAGTCGCATAGTACCCGGCCTCGACAACTGTGCATGACGTCGCGCCACCCGCCCCACCGAGGGAGTATGTTCCGAGGACAGTACATCTGACCTGGGACGTCCGGTCGGCGGGCGAGACGTAGTAGCCGGGGTCAGCTGGTGTGCAGGACGCGGCTGCAGGGTCACTGGAGAAGTAGCCTGGCGGGCACTCGAGCTGCTGGGAATGGTCGGAGGGGTCGACGTAGAACCCGGGGTCTGCGGCAATGCAGCTGGTCTGGCCTACTTCCGGCTGGTAGTATCCGGGAGCGCACTCGGTCATGACATTGGCGTTGCTCACGTTCGTGAAGAAACCGGCAGACGCGTTGAGGCAGATGGAGTCAGCGAAGCGGGAGAACGTGCCAGGCTGGCAGGGCGTACAGGCGGGGTAGACTCCGTTCGTCCCGGCCCCGCAGCTTGACATCGCTGACGTCTGCAAATCGATATGATTGCTCCTCCGGTCAGGACGGTATGTTTTCGCTGAACTAGCGACGAGAAGCTTGGGAGTGCAGGCGAGCGAGTTAAAGCCGACATGGGATTCCTTGTAGGTTCCAGGGATGCGGTCATCGAGTACCCACTCATCGCCGATGCTGTGGTAGACGTAGAGGTAGCCGGACTCCTCCGCCTCGGCGCCGGAAGCGATAGGTTCGGATACGACGAGACGGTCGCCGCACAGCGCAATGCTTTCCCCAAACGGATAGAACGATGTGCTGCTATCCTTGTGACCATCGATGTTGAAGAACGCGGGCGTGATCTCGGACAGGAGACTGAGAGTGCCAGTGGAGTAGGCCTTGACGCTGCCATCGGAGCTAACCAACAGTTGCTCTCCGTTCGTTCTGATGATGTCCGCGCCGTCCAAGTCTAGAACAGCGACGGGGGAGAGAGCGTGGGTGCAGGCAACAACATTGATTGCCGACCCCGTCTCGTTGGTGAAATAGATGAAGTTCTCGTCGATCGCGACGCTCCTGCCCATGTGCTCATACTCCGACGTGCCGTTGAGAAGGGTTGTGGAGATGCTGCTCGCGTCAGTACCGTCAACCGTGAGAAGCATCACCATCCCGCTGCCGTAGATGTCGCCATTGTTAGAACGTGGGTTCCCCAGGACAAATGTTGACACAGTGCTGTCGGGGGCCTGGAATCCTGCCACATCGGCAAAGCGATCAATCTTATCTGCGTCATACGAGTAGTACATTGTCGCAATTTCGATTGGTTGTGTGTCACGTGAAAGTATTGTGACAGACGACATCGAATACCTGACAAAAGCTGTGACGATGATGTGGCTGTCAGTCATGGCTACAAACTCGTTTTCCGAGCCGATAGAGCTGGAGAGCTCCGTCTTGCTGAGCAAGTCGCCCGCCACTGCATCGAACAACAGCAGCTGATAGCTGTTACTACTGACTGATGCGGCAATGTACTCCGCGTCAGCGGCGAGGCCGTATACATATGGCTCATTCAAATCCGTGCCGTCGAGGGTGAAGGGGGTCGACGCGTTCACGCATGTCCAGCCCTCCTCGTGAGTGGTGAAGCCGGCAGGGCAGGCCAGCTGGGTGGTGCGGTTGTACGGAGGGGCGTAGTAGCCGTCGTCGGGGGCGAGGCAGGCTGACTGGCCAACGGAGGGCTGGTACGTGCCGAGAGGGCAGGGCAAGCAGGCTGGGTCGAGAGCGCCTGCGAAAGTACCAGCTGGGCAAGCCTCATATCCGCCAGCTGAAGTAGCCTCAGACCCGGCCGGGCACACGGAGTAGTCCAGGGTGATCGTCTGCCCCGTGCTTGTGTCGTCAATGACCACGAGGGTGGTGTCAGATGTTGCGACGAGGAAGCCGTAGTGGTCGTAGGACGAAGCCCCGTACGTGCTGTGGGCGAGCTCGAAGTCGGCCGTCTCAGGGTTGTACCTGTAGACAAAGGCAGCGCCCGTCTTGTAGACATAATCCCATGCCTGGTGAGCGCCGACCGAGACGGTGTTGTTGTACGCCGAGACGGAGAGGCCGTAGTACGAATTATACGGGAAGGGGGGCACCAACGTGGACACGAGCGGGACGTTGGTCGGGTCGGTGATGTTGTAGACGTAGGTCTCGCCCGAATGCCACCAGTTGCCAGCGTCCACTTCACTGTCGCCGACCACGAGCCATGAGCCAGTGGCGGCCAAGCATGCCGTGTACCCGGACTCATCTCCGATCGTGGCCAAGCGAGAGCCGTCCACGCTGGCTATGGTAATAGTACCGGCACTGGAACGATAGAAGATGGCGTTGTTCTTGACGACGATAGCGTTCTGCGGGTTGCTGGACGAGGTTCCTTCGATGAGGTCGGCAGTCTTCACCCAGACCCCAGTGGAGTGGGAGTAGATGAAGTAGCTGAGCCAGCCATAGGACTCTTCATCGGGATGCACGTCGCTAGCACCGATGGCCAACGTGTCACCTTCAATGCTGAGTGCAACACCGAACTTGGCAACTCGGTGGTGTACACCGGAGCTGAAGACGTCTTCGGGGGCGTGAATCAAGGCATGGGCACCAAAGCCGGTGCTTAGGCGATCATAGACGTACACGGTGCCGTTTCCTTCGAGGTATGCAGACTGTGTTAGCGATGGGGAGCCCTGGAGATGGGCGTGTAGTACGAACAGTCGCTACGAAGGCGTCAGACACGGCAAGGGCGTAACCAAACATGTTGTCGGACAGACCGTCACTAACAAGGTCTTGGAAGACCCATTCGCCCTCTTCGCGGGTGTAAAGATCAACACGGGCGTTGTGGATCGAGGAAAGGAAGAGGGTGTCGTCGTCGGCGAAAACGGTGGCGTTGGTGTACTTGGAAATGCTCTGGGAGCACTTACAGCAAGCCAGGAGAGACAGCAAGAGCAATACGGTTATCTTTGCTGATCGCATGATTTCTGAAAACGACTCGAACAATATCGTGACAAAGTCACTATTTCGTGACATACAACGTGACGCCGCGGCAAAAATGGTCGAAACTCGCTATGTGCGCCGTGTTTCAGGGAAAATCTGTCACAGCTCGCGAATACCCTCGAGAATTTCAGCAGCTTGCGTTCACGATTCGTTCTGTAGGTTTGGGCATGTTATGGCCTTAGCTTGAAACAATGATGACTAATGCATGCTATAGAGCTGAAAAGAGCAACCTGTTGTGCAAATGAATGCATATTCTACCCCAAGAATCACCCGATGAAGCTAATACTGAAAGAACAAGGGGGAAAGC